>JAJEKV010000043.1:3646573-4010032 GCA_021234155.1 Isoetes taiwanensis
TCGAAGAAAATCGAAAATAACTGTGACGGGCGATGACGGGTCGGGGTGTCTAAAAAAAAAACCTATTATAAAAATGTAAAGAGGGTGCTTTAGGGGTGCTTTAGGGGCGCGAAAATGACCCCCAGGTCCATGCTTTCACCCTAATACCATTGTCCTATACTTATAATTTCTTCTAAATTCAGCTCCATTTAATACCATTTCGACCATAGTATAATTTCTACCATTGCAATTTTTGGCTATTTCTAATGGCTTTGAACTAACCTAGAAGGTAAGGTAAGAAACATCAATCTATGTGGAAGGTGCGGTAGGAATCTTCTTTTTTTAATTGCACATTCTTGAACCAAGCAATTTTATGTGGTAGGAATATTCTCTCTTTTAATTGCATGTCTTGAACCAAGCA
The DNA here is from genome assembly GCA_021234155.1 of Isoetes taiwanensis. NCBI lineage: Eukaryota > Viridiplantae > Streptophyta > Lycopodiopsida > Isoetales > Isoetaceae > Isoetes > Isoetes taiwanensis. The sequence continues at coordinate 3,646,974 of JAJEKV010000043.1, forward strand.
ATTTTATCCTTTAAGTGTGAGATTAACATTGACATTCTATGCTTTGTAGTTCAAAGATTGGGGCTCAATGCCCACAGAAGATATGCTACAAGAAATATTGAAGAAAGGTGGATATGAAGTGTTTAAAAAGAAAATGATAGCAAAGGGATTTGCACCAAAAAAGGTAGGTCTAATTTTATACATTGTGCTCAAAATATGTGTTGCCCTAATCTTGTGTTTTAAATTACAGCACAAGGCATTGGATTGTGTGAAGGGAACAGCTCAGGGTATTATTTTCAAGGCAAAATCAAGAAAGGGCAAGGAGGTTGAGACCATGGAATAAAATAACGGCTAAGGTTAGCCAAATGGCTATTTTGTAGCAGTTTTGCCAAGAAAAACGGCTAAACTAAATGGAAAAAATGCCCAAAAAAAGAAAATTTTAGCCCAATTTTTTTGCCACCTAAGATAGCGTGGGCTTGGAAAAATGGATAGATTAGCCCGAAATTCAACAGCAATGTATGTACTAACTTTAAGAAATTTCAAATAGGGTTTATATTGTTCTTTTTCGTTTTTCCACTTTCTTTCTTGTTCCAAGTACAAAATTGAAGCATTAGAGGAAAAAGAACATTGTAGTCCCTTTTTTTCTAGGTTTTTGAACATGTTCACGTATTCTTGTGTCTTGATTTATGTATTTGCAATAAATTCAATATCTATAGCAAAATGCTTGGATTTTTTTGAATTACTATAGCGTGATGGCTAGTATTTGCCTTTTCCATTTTGTGAAAATTTAGCCAAAAGCAACTGTGATGGAGAAAAATCATTTAGTTTAGCCATATGTTAGAAACTTCTAGCCCCAATTTGAAGGTAGTTTAGCTAAACCTATTTTGGCTACACCAAAATATAGGAGTAGTAATTTATTCCATGGTTGAGACTGTAAGTAACTTTGCATTTGTTATATTAGCTAGGTTCCTATTTACACTAATTAGAACTTTAATTCAATTTAACAGAATGTGTGCTACGTCGATAGTGATGACTCTAATGATGAGGTAAGGGTTGGAACTTTGTTTTATTAACATTAATTTTACAACTAATTGATATTCTTGTATGGATGTAACTACTAGTATGAAAAGGAGAATGATGGCGATGAAGGCAGTTCACAAGATCCAAAAAATGCAGACGCTGGCTCAAACAAGGATGACTGAAATCTATTATATTGTTTAATGTGTTAGACTTGCTTGCCCTAGTGGCATTTACAATGTTGAACCTTGTTTTTCATGAATGAAAAGTTTTTCTCCACCACACATAAGTTGTAATTTTGTAATCATTTTAAAATTAAGATTATTACAAAATTAAAATTATTGGTTAATGGAAATGCAAGTGTAGTTACATTTTTATCATATAGTGTTGTTTTATATGGTGCAATAATACACTTATCTTGACGTAAAAGTAGGTGCATTAGGTGACGTAGCATATGTGAAATTTGGTCACAATGTTTTGATGATCGTGTTCAACTAATTGACGCAAAGTTAAGTATCTTTTAATCACAAGGTAGGCAAAATAATTGTATAAAGTTCGACAAAATTTGGCCATTAGATGGACACAAATATGTTGAAATGTGGACAAAACATATATGCAATCTTGGTTTTTAGCTTGCCACACATATGTGAAAAGATGAACTTACATATCCTAATTCTTTTGTTGCAAGTGTGTTGCTCTAGTGCCAAAAATATTGTCAAGATAATGCAATAAACTTCTTGCAAAGTTTGATGCTATTTTGAGAATATATTGGATAGTAAAAACATTGATGCTATATTTGCCACTCTGGTGTTGCAACATGGTTACAAATGGCCATTATGTCAACTATTGTGGCAAACGATCATGGCACAAGGTTGATGCAATAGTTGTCACCCTGGTGATAACTTTGCAGCAAATGATCGCATCATGTACAACGTCAAGGATGTGACAAGAATGGGAGTTCTGAAGGTTCTATTTGTGTCAACAATTGTGACGTTATACTTGACGAAACAAGCACCCTTCTCTTGTAGTGTTCATTACAAAAATGGATATTAGATCTTTGCTTTCATAATCTTAATTCTTATTGAATAGAAAGCGGAGTAGAGTGGTTACCCTAGATGGAGTAGAAGCTGTCATGAAATAGAATGCAATGAGGGCGGCAGTCGTGTCCGAAGTAGGTTTTGGAACTACCCCCCCCCCTTAATGGTTCGAAGTAGATTCGTGCTTTTTTCGGCGTTGGTTCTGTAAACACCAAGCTCAGTTACCTTTCAATCATGCTTTGTATTTTCCATAATGTTAGTTCTGCTCAAGTAATTCTTGTTTATATGCCAAGTGAAATATTTTACTAAGCACTCAGTAATTTAACCCAACATCAAGTTGCTTTCTGATTGGCCCATTTGCCGATTGATGCATTAGGATGTAAAAATGTGTGGTCCGGCTTGGATAATCTGGTAGTTGGGCTTGGATAAGAATAAGGCATGTAGGTTTACTGGACCTGAATGGATGTGGATGCCATACTTATGATATGATGTAGGCTGCATACATTAGCTTGTGTCATTTTTTATACAGGATGGTTGAACAAAGGCATCCCCAAATAATTGCCTGACTCAAAATTGTATTATTCATATAGTTGATCTTCCAGTGCCAAGGCACTATTAGATTGCAAGACATCACATGCCCACATTTGAAAAGTGGTTCTACCCATGAAAAAGCGCAGGGTGATTGCTTCCATTCGCACAGGTGCACACCACCTCCGCATTGAGACAGGGAGATGGATTCGGGAGCCGCGTGAGGACAGAGTCTGTCAGTGCTGTCAACAGGGCGCCATTGAGGATGAAAGTCACGCCCTCCAGGCCTGTCCGGCGTACGGGCATATCCGGGCTCGGTATACTCGGTTAGTTGTGCCCCATCAGGCCTTGCATGAGCTACTGAGCACGGCCTCTGTAGGCTTGTTGGGATCGTACCTCCGGGAGGTAATGGATACGCGGACTCAGTTATGCCCCCCTGTCCGACATTAACCTCAGCTGTACTTGTGATTATGTATATAACTGTGCAGTATGTCAGCATCCTTATTGCTACTAAGGTTTTTCCCCCGAAAACCCTTCGGGGCGGGGGTTTTTTAATCCTGGTAGTAATACGCCTGCTGCTCTCTCTCTTTGTACTTGGGTCCCATAGGCCAGTTGGTCTCCGTGGACGATAAAATCATATTCTATTCTATTCTATTCTAAACATGATATATATGTGGCAAATTTATTTTTGAGCACGTAACTCTCAAGATGTTCCTTTACCATAGAAACCTGATTTCTTGGACTATTATAAATGCAACATATGTTCTGCTAGGCGGATTAATGAAGCCCTGCATTTATTCAATCAACCAAATGTAGAAGTTGGAAGACTTATGATTTGATGAAATTCAAAAGTATCTGCATATGTGAGGCATAAACATCTTTCATGCCTTGGAATTTAAACAGATGCACCAAAAATGTATAGTGCCAAATGTGGTAACTTGGACTATTATAATCATATGATGTGCACAAGAAAAAGATGGAAATGAAGACTTGCATTATTTCTAGCAAATGTATGTGCATGGAGAGAATCTAGATAAAGTAACTTAACGTTAGCATTTTCTAAACTAATGTTATCATTTCTGACTGCATGTACAGCAAAGCTCTAAGGTGAAATAATCATGTCTGTATAATATTTGATGGCCTAGAAACGAATGTTTTTATGGCCAGAATGTACAAAATGTGAATTGTTGGATCAACCAGCTGTGACGACCACACCAACTGTCTTTAATGTACTAGAAATATAAAAGAGATATAAAAGAAATGATGTGATTTTGTGGAATGCTATGGCATCTGCACATGGCCACCTTGGCTTTAGTACGAAGGCTTCTCGTTATACTTAAGAAAATGCAACTAGAAGGGATGATACTATAACACGACCATATAACAATACGTAACATTGAACCATTACATCCATCACTCAAAAATTAAATTCCCCCTAAAACCCCCTTTGGTTTGGGTGCATATTCACACGGGGGGTTACTCCGGGCATCGAGAGCTGTCGGATGGGCATATTTGCCCTTTATTCCTTGATCTGAACTGTACATAACGATCCTCGTTTGTGGGGTATGCCTGTACAAGTTTTTGTATACTGTATATTGAGGTTTGCAAAATACTATAAGATTTGAGGGCATGTGCTTAATGGTGTTAATTTTGTACATGTATGTAAGTTTTTAGAGGCTCTCGCTGCCCTATGTAACGCCCCGTGTGAATATGCACCCAAACCAAAGGAGGTCTTAGGGGGAATTTAATTTTTGAGTGATGGATGTAATGGTTCAATGTTACGTATTGTTATATGGTCGTGTTATAGTAAAAAAATTTCGAGCCCCTTCAGGGCCAGTGTAGATTAAGGAATAAGGGGTGAATATGCCTATCCAACAGCTCTCGTTGCCCGGAGTCACCCCCCGTGTGAATATGTAGCATAATAACAGGGGGTTACTTTTGTATTTTTGTACGTTTTTTCCCATGGTTTTGCTAAGATTTGGTCGCCGTATTTTGAAGACGTACTAATGCGTACTTCTAGAGTGCGCATACGCTCACATTTAATGGTTACCACTATGATTTTAGAGGATATCTCCAATCGAAGCATGCAAGGCTCGATGAAGATACTTTAGGGTTAATCGAAGAAGGATACTTCAGGGTAGGTCAGACGAGTTCTTTGGCATTCTGGCCTCCGCCTGCACTGCATCTTCTATTAACATCTATGCAGCAGCGTCCAAGTCTGACTAAATGCACAATGTTTGGTTGGTTTGAATCTTCTGCTTATACTGGATGCACATTGGATTCTTTGGCCTTGCATGTGGCAAACACATTCAAGCTCTCATGTGACAAAGTGGATTTGCTATTCTAGAACCATCTGATACCAGTCTTTGCTCAAAATGATTGCTTGAAGCAGGTCGAGCGTGGAACAGAATCCTGCACCAACATGGGCTGCACAAACATGGAGACAGTCCCTGAGCTTTGAGGTGTGCACATCGACAGGTACATCTTTGTTGCTATTTGAAGGCATGCTCAACTTCTGAATTTGCCTTTTATGCAAGGATGAATCGTGAGCAAGTTATGTAAGTGGCTTAGAGTTTAATTTGTAGGCAGAAGCTATCAGGTCTTGAGGATTGCCCTTAGTTTTTCACTAGAACAGGGATTGGAGCAGAGTCATTTTTCAAGATCTCTTATTGGGCTTCAAAATGACGAATCCCAGAGCTTGTTTCTCTTCCTACTCAGGAATAAGCATCTCTGGATCATCAAGAATAAGAACTTCTGAACCATCTGAATCATCAAGCGAGATAGGCCCAAGCGACGCTTTTAGTCAATAGATAAATAGTTAGAGGGGAACATTTCTATAGAATGAGAAGCCCATGAACTTGTGCTTAAAACGAGTTGGGTCACCCCACGTCTGCCTATATTTATTTGAGGATAACATATAATAATCCTCTTGAAGCATAGGACATAAATGGAGATGAGGGACATTTAGTGCTTAAGTTCTGGATATGGGCGACCAGCTTCCGGATAATATCAGTATGCTACTTCCTGATCCTACCTTCCTGTTTAAACTTGATATTTACTTCTTCATTTCTGTTGTCTTCTCTTGATGATTATCCCAACTTGTCTCTAGTTCGGTGGACTGTACCGAAAACATTGTGCATTGACGTTTTGCATTCTAATAAATATTTTCACTGACTTGCAGGGCCAAGTCTTGGTTCTGTTGCAGTAATAGGTGCTGGCATTAGGTAAATGATCGGTGGTCTCCATAGAATACTCGTTCACACGTGATTTGGACTAAAATTAAATCATATGTACAAGGGAATTCAGCTGCAGAATGTTCAAGCCAGTAATTTAAGATTTAAAGCTGTTTAGAGTGCAATTCAGTTATATATACCGAGATGGAGTTTTCTTAATGGCCAAATAACAATCTCTCCAAGCAGTTTCAAAATTTGACTAATTTACTTTGGAAGATTTGTGTCAAAACATTTTAGCAAAATTCATGCAACAGGTCCATATGTGGCAGGTCACAGATATTTCGAAGATAGAGATATTTAACTTGGCAGATATTGGAGTTATATAGTATTTCTTATCTCCTACTTCAGTGAACTCGCCGCGGCGTACCGTCTTAAGAAAAAAGGAGTCGAAATAACTGTTTTTGAAAATCAAAGTACTGTTGGAGGAAAAATACAAAGTGTCTTGCAGAATGGCCTGATTTGGGAAAAAGGAGCGAATACTATGGTAACCATGAAGGCAATATGAAATGGTTAAAAGAATTTGCTCATGGGATATAATGAGTAAATTGATAAAGAAGGATGTTTGCTGAATGGTTGAAATGTCAAAGTAGCCATATTTCCTGAGTAACTGTTAAATGAAGCTCAGTCATGGATACTTAAATTTCCTAGTATATTTTTACCTTTAAGCATTTCCTTTCTTATGAGTGTTTCACCTTTGTTTCAGATTTAATAAATGCATCATTTTTCTAAGGTTTATAAAAATGTCTGTTGTGGCAACACGTTAAAAATATGAATGATGCACCATGCTCTATTCATGCAGTTACATCAAGATAATCATCAAAAGATCTTGCTCACAAGCATTTTAGTTTTACAGGAATGCCACCATTCTCCATGTTAAAGGGTTGTGATATGATCTTAGTGTTTTAAGGCACAAGTAAATTTATTTGAATGAGCTTTTATATGCCAAAATTTCTGAAATATATGGGCGGCTCTTGGTATGCAATGCAGGGAATTGAGATTACAAAATGTACTCATAGTTGTTTGCAATGGAAATAATTTGTTTGTCTTGATATTATTGTGCTTTTTAGTAATTAATATTTAGGCCCAAAAAATTTACCTATGTTTGCTTTAAGTTAGGGCCCGAAGGGCCCAAATTTTTTTTTAATATATAAGAATCAACACAGAACTATCATTAATTATTATTAACACTTACCATTGCATTTAACACATTTAAATTAAAATCCCCCTTAAACCCCCTTTGGTTTGGGTGCATATTCACACGGGGGGTTACGTAGGGCAGCGAGAGCCCCAAAAACATATTTACAATACATGTACAAAATTAACACCATTAAGTACATTCTTTCAAATTTTATAGTATTTTGTAAAACTCAATATACAGTATACAAAAACTTGTACATGCATACCCCACAAACGAGGATCGCTATGTACGGTCCAGATCTTGGAATAAAGGGCAAATATGCCCATCCGACAGCTCTCGTTGCCCGGAGTAACCCCCCGTGTGAATATGCACCCAAACCAAAGGGGGATTTTAATTTAAATGTGTTGGACCCAATGGTTGTGTTAATTAATGTCAATGGTAGTTATGTGTTGGTTGTTAATGTCAATGGTTGTTATGTGTTGGGGGATTTAATTTTTATATGTTGAATGTTAATGATTTGTGTTGCAAAAAATTTTTTTGGGCCCCTTCGGGGCCTCAGGGACGTCACCCCCTCCCCAGTGTGACAAAATTTTTAGAATTCAAACCAGAAAAAAACTAGAATTCATTTGAGGCTTTCATCACCTGTAGCTTTTGAATTTCATCACAATAAAACAAATAGAACATAAGTAAAAGTTACCATAAAGATAGAGCAGATTGATCCTATTATTCTGAAAATCATAAAGTTTGCAACACCCATACACAAACATTTTTCAACTAGAATTTAACAGCAGCCTTTAGCCTCCATGGATTCTTGTGGTGAGAAACCAAAGTGGGAAACTTTTCTGCTTGTTAGCACAAGGATCTAGAAGCCTTGGAATTTGCTTAATAACTGCCTCAAAATCTAAAAATGCAGGGTAATTTTTTGCAAGCTTCATTCGGAATGAGCCATAAAACAATATCCAATAGCGCAATCTGTATTAATCAGCTGGTAGGATGTGAAAGCCTACCAAACCCGGCCGAAGAATTGCTGTTTTAGCATAGATAACTTAACCAAACATATCCATATCATACATTATCAAAACGTTCTCAGAGAGAGCTTTCCAACGCAATAAAAATCATCTCAAACAGAGCTCTGGATCAAAAGTTATCGATAACACATGGTGAATGATAGTGGATGATGAACCATTGGGAATCCTATTGTTTAAGTTTGGTTTTTCCGATGTCCCGAAAACTTTTAGGATTTTTTGCTTGGTTTGTTTTTCTAAGGTTTTAAATGTTTTGGCATCCCGTAAAAAATTCTGGCAGTCCAAAAATCGAAAGAAAGTTTTTTAGGGTCATTTGTATGATTTTGGGTTCTCTGTTTTTAGTCTGTTTCTTTTTTGGGCTCGATTGTAGCTGGCGAGGAGGGCGATGCATGCCATGCCACGATTGCTAACGTCAAAAGTGTCAATTTATCTTATGGCGGTCTTCTCGAACCTGGCTTTGTTAGCTTCATTCAGGGGTTTCAAGGGTATGATTTGGTTCTAGGATCTGAGGATCTAACCGCTGCCCTATTTTCCTTCCGCCTAACCCGGCCGAATTGAGAGTAGCGAACGAGTTGGCATCTTCATTGATTGTTTCTATGATTTTTTCGAAATTAGTACGCCTCCCGGATGCCCGGACGGTCCGGTATCAAGACATTTCTTTATTTCGCAAAGCCGTGTACTTAGTCACGACTTTTGACCAACAAAATTGGTAATAGTTGTTGAAGCTTCGAGGCTAATCTTACGGCTTATGCGGGTTGTTCTTCTCTTTATGTTTTCAGATTAATCTAGCATGTACGCAGTCCACCATCCGTAGCATGCTTCTTCAACCTCGCCTCTACTCTTACCTGTCTATGTAGAAGTGAATTGTGTTCTTGCTTTTGCTTTTGCCTTCCTAGAGATATGGATAGAGAGGTCGCCGGGATAAACAGTCACTCTGTGTAGAAGTTAAAAAATTCATATCTCATTTTATCTTATCTACTATAGATATCATTGAGAAGCTTTTAGAGCCAGCACCCAATTGTTGATTCCAGTTATTTCGTATGCGATCATTTTTAGGCATTAGAAAGTTGATGTAGAAGTGAAACATGTTATTGCAGTCTTAAAATGAGGCATTACATGTGCTTTGTTATTCATCTACCACTATTGCTTATGCATGTTGCTCCTTCATTTGGAGCTATGTTCTTGCATATAGATCTGATGTCTAGAATCATGAGTATCTTAAATATCTCAAGTCATGACACATTCAAGAAATGTACGTGAATATAAAAGCAGATCTATCGGGATCATCTTATCTTTGAAGTTCCTCCCGTAAGAGTGATAAGGTTGCTTTTTTATTATTATATGTTGTGTAAGCAGCCCAACCTCTTGCAATGGGAAGCTATTTCCTCTTGGCTTATTATCCCCAACACGTCTTCTTCTTTTCCCATTCTCGTTTTTGCGGTTGCTATAATGCATAGACAACTGGTGCATGAAGTATGTGGACATCCCTGTCTTTTGGATTATTTGTACATAATTCTTACCTTCTTTCTAGCAGGTACAATCATTTTTTGCTGGCGTAGAACGATCCAATTCGAGATATCATTGACACTTGGAAGGCCAATAGAGAGGTAAAATATACACTTATTATGCAGGTTCTTCTTCTCTTTATGTTTTCAGATTAATCTAGCATGTACGCTAATCCACCATCCGTAGCATGCTTCTTCAACCCGTCTACTCTTAATTGTCTATGTAGAAGTGAATTGTGTTCTTGCGATTGCTTTTGCCTTCCTAGAGATATGGATAGAGAGGTCGCCAGGATAAACAAAGTCACTCTGTGTAGAAGTTAAAAATTCATATCTCATTTTATCTTATCTACTATAGATATCATTGAGAAGCTTTTAGAGCCAAAGACCCAATTGTTGATTCCGGTTATTTCAGATATGCGATCATTTTTAGGCATTAGAAAGTTGATGTAGAAGTGAAACATGTTATTGCAGTCTTTAAAATGAGGCATTACATGTGCTTTGTTATTCATCTACCACTATTGCTTATGCATGTTGCTCCTTCATTTGGAGCTATGTTCTTGCATATAGATCTCGATGTCTAGAATCATGAGTATCTTAAATATCTCAAGTCATGACACATTCAAGAAATGTAACGTGAATATAAAAGCAGATCTATCGGGATCATCTTATATTTGAAGTTCCTCTGGTAAGAGTGATAAGGTTGCTTTTTATTATTATATGTTGTGTAAGCAGCCCAACCTCTTGCAATGGGAAGCTATTTCCTCTTGGCTTATTATCCCCAACACGTCTTCTTCTTTTCCCATTCTCGTTTTGCGTTGCTATAATGCATAGACAACCGGTGCATGAAGTATGTGGACATCCTGCTTTTGGATTATTTGTACATAATTTTACCTTCTTTCTAGCAGTGTACAATCAGTTTTGTGGCGTAGAACGATCCAATTCAGATATCATTGACACTTTGAAGGCCAATAGAGAGGTAAAATATACACTTATTTTACTTTTGTGATTATTTGCATGGGTATTAGGGTCACAACTTATGCTCTATTGTAGAATTAGGAAACCCCGGTTGCTTTTTTCATATAATTGCTTGCGCTTTTGAAATATTGTGGCTGCACATCCGGGATGATTCTGAAAGGCATTTGTGTCTTTGTCTTCAAGTGCTTTTTTTAAACCGGGATGAGATACAAAGCTTCATATTCTTTTGAACCCAAACTTACACATAGTATTTTTTCAATGGCATATATTGAAATGGCATCTTGAATTTAGGCTTCCTCTTTGACACAATGAAAATGTCTTCGCTTTTTCTATCGCCGGGACTAAGCATCATATTTTGTAGGTGACATTCCCGGATGCCCTCGTGATCTTTGAGGTGGTTCAAATATCAAGAGCTTCATTTTTTGTGTTTTAGTCCCCTTCGCAGCTTTTTCTCCTAGTCGATAGATGTGACGTTCCGATGGCAACTAGGTTCGTGGGAATTGTTTTCTCTTTGTGGTATACCATATTTGATTTATGCAATGATATAGCAGTTACAAACAATTTCTTGGTTAATGCACCTTTTACATGTCGATTTTGTCTTGCTACAAAATCTAGGTCATGACAGGTGAAAGGTGATCAAGCATGGAGTATCAATATGCCATATATTGATGCATCAAATCGTCTCAACCAGTATCCACTTCTTTGTTAATGCACTCTTATTTTGCATAACAAAGACCACTAGAATTTAGCCCAAGTCTCCAAGGCATATTCTTTCAAAACAATTTATGTTTGAGCCCTTTTACCTTGATCAATGGAAACACAAATGGATGTTCACCCACAACTATAGGACTAAGGGACTAGCTGATGGAATGTTTTGTAACAAATGATCTAGATGTTTGTCCAAATATTGTAAAGCATGAGCACACAATGTTTTGTTTATTCATGCATGTATTACTTGCTAGAGAAGAATATTGGCTACATGGCACAATATTTTTATAGTTATGCTCAAGTATAGAATTCAAAGGATGGATTGTTCACTTCCCAAGCGAATGGGATTGCACATTTCATTTATTTCTCAACAAATACAAAGATTTCCAACAAATAGAAACACTTTGCACTGTATTGTGCAATATTTTGTCATCCACATTGAATAACAGTGTCATACCAAGTATTGTAAACCCTCCAGTACATATTTGTGACTTCAAAAATAAATTTCATAAATAGCTCTAGATCGCATTTGCATGTGTCCCCAAGTGCCACCTTAAATGACTTGGTCCACCCTTGACACATTGATATTGTTGTAACATCCTCTTTTCAAAGTCCACTACATTTCACGAATTGATTGTGCTTCTTTAGGCCCAAGCTAAAGCCCATATTCCATTGCCTTTTACAAATTGATTGTGCACTTTTACAAATATGCCACTCATAATCCACTACAGTATGTCAACCACCCAAGGTCAACCACATCTTACAACTTTCGCCCTATATGAACTACAAAAAAATTATAACAATATCTACCTTAGGTAGTCAATATATACCTACAACTTTATAGCTACTTAAAATGTATTTGCATATAGCATTAGGGGTGTTGAACAAAGCATCAAATCATGTTGTTTGATAAGATACATCTTTCATATTTTTTTTATCTCAAGATCCACTCGGTAGCCCATTGATGTAAAGTGTGGTCGAAAAAACCAAATTTAAACAATAGGGTTACCATTGTAGACCTATAATATATACTTCATAATCGCAATTGCTCTACATTACCCTCACCCCCACCAAGGCACATTGTCTACTCCCGCCAACAACTGCCTCTTCAGTTATTAGTAAAGCCCGGCAACGCCGGGCACCATAACTAGTTTTAATGATTCCATTGGATGACAAAATTAGAAATAAAAGCAATCACTATGATGATCTAGTGAGAATGAAAGTAATCTAAACCCTCTAAATTAGAATGCTGAAAGATGCATTTTATGCATGTAATAGTGGAACAATAGCATACTTATGGCATGGAAGTTGAACCCAATCATATCCTTCAAATCATTGTAGCCATATCTTTGATAACATATGTCACTGCAATAAGAAATACCATGTGACTTGATAGGTTGCGGAGATTCTCGTAATGTCATCAGCTCCATATTTTAATCCAAAGAGCTTTATTAGCAAGAGCAAGGCACAACTCCATGTTTAAAATCCAGAAAAGCTTCATGTACAAGAGGCTGTCACAATAAAATTTGGCCAATCTATAACACAAGAAAATCATTAATATTGATATTTTCAGCTCTCCTTGCTCTGCCCGTAGTTCACTCTATTGAATGTTCATGCTGCAAAATGACATTCTACAAAGTGGTCATAAGAAATACCATGCTATCATTTTTTGCTAATGGTCTGTTAAAATATGGCCAGCAACGCATGGAGATCCGAGCAGAATCATGTTTCTTCGCCATCTGAGCATGCTGTTTCTTCTGAGCATGCTTGCAACAACTGTTTGGCTTTCTGCATGCCATACATTATCTCCAAATTCTGAGCATGAAACTACACAAGTGGAGGTCTGTGGAGTGTCCATCTGTTGTTTGCATTATCATATTGTTCAGTAGTTGTTAAAATGCAGCAAACATATTTGTGCTTTTGCAGATGTCTGCGTAAGATTTCTCCTATTAGAAGGCAGCCAACAATTGTGTGGCATTGCATTGCACCATGAAATCTACAAGAGATGCAGCTCAGCACAAATGTATACACATATAGAACATTCCTTCAAATATTGGTGCCTTTATTCCTGTATCCAAAAAGGTCTTGAGATCTGTGACAAGGTTAGCACCAATTGTGCTACTCTAAAGTACAAATGGGCCATTTGAGCACAAAAGTGTTTTGAGCAAGCATTTTCCTAAATATGATATCATGTCATCAGTAGCATTTCTCTGAAGTTAGTGGCTCCAAGCTCCAAAGAAGGTAATTGCGCTCTCTTAGGGCAAGGTCAGTACTAAACATAATATGACACTCAGTGTGCTATCCTGACACATTGCAGCTATAATTTTGGCTTGGCATTTCTCTGAAGTTAGTGGCTGCAAGCTCCAAAGAAGGTAATTGCACTGTTGTCAAATTTTAACAATCCCTGCAACAAATGTGAGCTTATGTAAGCATTTGTCCCAATAAAAATTCATTGTTAATTCCTGGACAAAAGACCACAAACAAGGAATCCTCCACCAAGAAATACAAGTAAGAATTATTTCACACTTAGGGATAATAAAAGAGCATATGGATGATGCAAATGCCGTGACTGGAATGCAATAAGTATCTAGGAATGGTTAAGAAATGTGAAATGACTTATCTGGAACTCCTGCAGCTGTATTTAGAACACTGTATGTCTGCACTTGATAGAACTCAAGGAATCTGCAACACAAACCATTAACATCCAACATATAAAAATTAAATCCCCCAACACATAACAATCAACACATAACAACCATTGACATTAACAACCAACACATAACTACCATTGACATTAATTAACACAACCATTGGGTCCAACACATTTAAAATTAAAATCCCCCTTAAACCCCCTTTGGTTTGGGTGCATATTCACACGGGGGGTGACTCCGGGCAACGAGAGCTGTTGGATAGGCATATTCAGCCCTTATTCCTTAATCTACACCGTACGTAAAGTTCCTCGTTTGTGGGGTATGCAAGTACAAAATTTGCTATACTGTATAACAAGATTCGCAAAATACTATAAGATTTCAAGCGGGATACTATATGGTGTTGATTTTTGCATTACGTGCAAAAATACAATTATGAGGGCTCTCGCTACCCCACGTCACCCACAGTGTGAATATGCACCCAAACCAAAGGGGTTTAAGGGGATTTTAATTTTAAATGTGTTGGACCCAATGGTTGTGTTAATTAATGTCAATGGTAGTTATGTGTTGGTTGTTAATGTCAATGGTTGTTATGTGTTGATTGTTATGTGTTGGGGGATTTAATTTTTATATGTTGGATGTTAATGGTTTGTGTTGCAAAAATTTTTGGCCCCTTCGGGGCCTTAGGGACGTCCCCCCTTTCCTAAGTGTGACAAAAATTTTTTAGAATTCAAACCGAAAAAAACTAGAATTCATTTGAGGCTTTCATCACACCGTAGCTTTTGAATTTCATCACAATAAAACAAATAGAACATAAATAAAAGTTACCATAAAGATAGAGCAGATTGATCCATTATTACCCATACACAAACATTTTTCAAACTGGATTTAATTGTGACCTTTGGCCTCCATGGATTCTTGTGGTAAGAAACCAAAGTGGGAAACTTTTTCGCTTGTTAGCACAAGGATATAGAAGCCTTGGAATTTGCTTAAAACTGCCTCAAAATCTAAAAATGCATGGTAATTTTTGCAAGCTTCATTCGGAATGAGCCATAAAACAATATCCAATAAGCGCAATCTCAGATTAATCAATTTGGTAGGATGTGAAAGCCTACCAAACCCGGCCGAAGAATTGCTGTTTTAGCATAGATAACTTAACCAAACATATCCATATCCTACACTATCAAAAAGATCTCGGAGAGAGCTTTCCAACGCAATAAAAATCATCTCAAAGCAGAGCTCGGATCAAAAGTTATGATAAGAAATGTGTTGTCGATTGGGGAAATGCACTACATGCGCCCTTCAAGCCCTTCATAATGCCCATTATGCACCACACACACAAAAAAGGGCTTTTGTTGTGAGCCATTGGTTGTTGACCATTATGCTAAACCTCTAAATTACAAAAAAGGGCCTTTGTTTGAGCCATTGGTTGTTGCCCGTTATGCACCACACACACAAAAAGAGGGCTTTTCTTGTGAGCCATTGGTTGTTGACCATTATGCACCACACAAAAAAAAGGGCTTTTGTTGTGAGCCATTGGTTGTTGACCATTGGAAAAAAAAGGCTAAAATCAATGGCTCAGAAATGGTGCACTCTAGATGTACGCATTAGTACATCCATTTGAATACATCACGAAATCATAGGAAAACCTTAGTGAAAAGCGTACAAAAACACAAAGAAAACCTCCTGTTATTATGCTACATATTTGCGCAGAGATTAAATAAGGAATGCATGCGAAATGGAGCCATTCTGAGTTTGAGACTTGCTGTGAAATTCTTGATAAACTCAGAGTGTTGAATCTGCTCCAAGTCGTTTTTGATCTTTCATCGCCAAAATCGCATTTGCCCCAATAGATAATCATCTTTAAGAACACATTTTGACACCACTTACAAATATTGGTAACTACCAAGATTCTGCCAATGGTAGCTGATTAGGTACAAAAACTTCTTCAATTACAAACAAATTTAGGTAATACAAAATCTGTCTGAAGACGCATAATATGGAAGACCATATCCTTCCATTCAAACGATTCCAAGAAGTGCACATATATAAATATCTCAATCCTGCACTTCTGAGCATCTTTTCGTTCTTGCAATAAGATTGCTCAATAGTGGGCTCACAGCAGGCTGATGACCCCTTGCAAACAGTCCCTGAGAACGGTGTGGAAAGTGAAACGGATTCAGACAATGATTCCCATGATGAGTACCTTTCACGGCCATTATGCGGACCTTCCATGAACCCGAGCATTTTCGGAAGATGATAATGGAGCGGAGATGATAATGGAACCGCTAGTCCTCACCCTTGTTCCACCACTGACAAGTTAGTGGCTCAAGCTCAAACCAAAAAGGCGGCGAGAATGATTGAATACACGGAAATAGGAGACCTCGTGAGTGCAACCTACATTGCTCTTCATAGCCAAGCATCGTTGGATGAGCCAAGACATTATCAAAGAAGCCATCACTTGCCCCGAGAAACTAATTCCGGCGAGAAGGCAATGGATGAAGAGTACAATTCACTCATGGAGAATCGGATTGGGAATTGTGTTCCCTTCCCACCGGAAAGAAAGCCATCACTTGCAAATGGATATACAAGCTGAAATATGAAAAAACAATAATATTTCCAGGTTCAAAGCAATAAGTTTAGTAATGGTTCGAGGTTGTTCCCAACATCTTTGGTGTTGACTTTCATGAGGCGTATGCCCAGTTGATAGAACACGTTTGTCTTGATTAGAACTAGATTCTTGCCCTTGCCTTTGCAATTGACATGGACATCCAGAAATGGAGATGGATGTCAAATCCATCTTTTCCATGGCGGATTGGATGATGAGGTTTATTTGTAAACAACCCTCGGCTATTGTGCCCCGCTAGAGTGAGCACCAAGAACATTTTGAATTAAAAAAGGCCATATATGGCTTAAAACAATCTCCGAGATTGTGGTATAAAACAATTCACTCAATTTTCTCTGCACAAGGATTTGTGAGAAGCGGAAATAATATGGAATGTGTACATTAAGCAATTCGGTGACAACATATATCATCATCAATCAGATATGTTGATGATTTAATTCTGGCATCTAATCAGGGGTAAAGGCTATCAAATTCCTGCCTGAACACACTCCTGTCGTTATTATATCCATGGCATCATGTTTTGTGTAAATAATTTCTTTTACTTGAGAAGCATCATGAATGCCACTATATTCCGCATACAACACTATTTACAACAATATCTGATATGAAGTCATTTGCCAAAACTGAAATGTTGATGCATTGCCTCCAGCAGGCAATACATAAGTCTTTTAACGGTACAAACTTCAGGAGGAACTGATATTGCAATTTTCAAGATGTGAAAGTCTTATTATGTTTCAAGAACCTTGGTATCACATGATGATTCAATAAAATCGGACCTTATAATTTCAGGCAGGGGTAATTAGAAGTCTCATATGAAAGTAATTAAAATGCAGCACATGCCCTAACATTGTTTTCATAATATACCTTGTGGATTTCTCTCCCAATTTGACAATTATAAGTCAGATGGTAGTCCAGCCAAACATGCAAGCAATGTCAAAACATTCAAAACTGCGTCTGGCACAACCTCCTTCTCTTCCAGATTGACCATAAAAGCCAGCCACATGCGAGATGAAAAGCTCGTTTCCGTAGTTTGGGCCAAGCATCAGGATAGATAGCAAGCAAAATTTGCTGGCTTGCTAAGTTGAATGTTGATGACATTAAATTTCAAAAGCTTTATAATCCTTTGATAGTGAATAAGAATTTCAAAGCATAAACAATGATGGTAAGGGGTTTGGAATTATTACATGATTGGGATAAAATATTTTCATAGACTAATCAATGGATGTCAAGATTCACCTCGTTTGTAAGGCTTCTTAAATATTCTTGTATATATATATATTGTCATACATCTTTCCAACATTCTTGTAATTATGAGGTCGATATGACCTTGTAAGACTTTAGAGCCACAAGTACCCCACAATAACAATTCTAGAAATGACACATTATATCAATAGGTGCTATAGTATTGCCAAGGTTTCTCGTTCTCACACATTAATATATTTTAGCTTAACATTTTTTGCTTGTTAGAATTGTTATTGTTGCAGGTCACTTTGTGATGCATTTTGATCATTATTGCTTCAATTCACACGGGGCATCGAGAGCCGTTGGATGGGCATATTTGTAAATTATTCCATGATCTAAACCGTAGATAGCGATTCTCGTTTTTGGGGTATGCTTGTGGAAGTTTTGATATACTATATAATGAGGTTTGTGAAATACTATAAGGTTTGCGGCAATGTACTAAATGGTGTTGATTTTGTACGTATTATACAATTTTAAGGAGTGAAAAAACGGCTCTTGCTGCCCTATGTCACCCCATATGTGAAAATGCACCCAAACCAAAGGGGGTTTTAGGGATTTAAAAGTGTTGGATGTAATGGGTTGTGTTAAGAAAATTTTGGCCCCTTTGAGGATTTGGGAATTGTGTGGGAATGTTATGCGCATCTCTATAAGGGCCTTAAAAAAGCATTGCAAAACAAGGCAATCTCTATAGGGGCCTTAAAAAAAGCAGTGCAAAACTATTGAATATAGACGACTTTTATAGAAGACTCTATAGGGGCCTTAAAAAAGGCATTGCATTGTAACAATTGATATCTGCCACTAAAAGAAATTTGAGGGCATGTGCACTCTAGATGCATCAATTAGTATGTCTCGCAGAATACTGTCATCAAATCATATAAAAACCATAGAGACAAATTTATAAAAATACAAAAACAACCCCCTGTTATTATGCTAGATATTCAACTCAATTCGTTTTTTTCCTTTTTTTTTTCTAAAGTGAATTGTTTTTGTCAAAAAACTTTCTTATCTCTAGTGGTTTTAAAAACCTTTGAACTTGCTAAGATGAACCATGTCGATGACATTGATTATACAAGCTCTATAATCATCGTAAATATGAATTTCAAAGCATATTCAACATTGATAAGGAGTTTGAAATTATTACTTCATTGGTATAAAATATTGACATATACTAATCAATGGATGTCAGGATTCACCTTGGCTGCCAAGCACAAGACATGTCTCCATAGCTCCAATTTCATCCGTTTAATACGATTGTTTACTATATTATTTTGACTTTAACTTATTACAAGAAACGGCAGGGCAAGTTCAAAGCAAAGTAAGCTTAGACCAAGAAAGAATTGGCCATCCATATATTGTTGTGGTCTCCTTTTCTTTAATTCTAGATTCTAATGGTTGTTTAGCCATGTTCACAGTCTTGGAAGTGATGTAACACCCTTGGATCCTCAACAATTCTTAAACATTATCATATAGATCAAACATTTTTATCCTTGAAGGGGTTATTGCAACACCCTTGGATCCCAACATTTCTTAACAATATTGTAAGGCTGTACATATTGGCAACATTCTTGTAATTGGATACTATGCCATGTCCACCTGTAAGACTTACATGTACAATTCGACCATTAAAGTTTGGTCAACATCCAAAGCATGGCATTAGATAATAAAACAAAACAAAGGAAGAAGAAATTGAATATCAACTTAGCATAGCAGAAGAGTTGTAGCTTGAGACACCTTCTACTATGTACTTTTGAGTCGAAGGTACCTGCAATGTGCGAGAAAGTACCTGAGGTGCAGAGGTCATTGCATTTTCGTAGCCATGTATCTTTCCTAAGAAATAAGTCCTACACATAGTGAATAAAAATGTGACATGGAGGAAACCAAATGTGCCTTACATTTAAACAACGATAACCTCCATGTTGCTGCACAAAATACGCAAATAGCAAAAACTACAATATGCTAATGAATTTGACAGCGAATTTGGTACTACACATTAAATAGACAAAAATCACGTATGGTAATAAATTTGATCTCCAAAGGTCAAACTTTGCCCTATGATGGTTAGGAAAGCAACCATTGAACAATCTAAAGATATTTCAATTTAACACCCTTGGATCCTCAACCATTTTTTAAACATTATAGATCAAACATTCTTATCCTTGAAGGGTTATTGCAACATCCTTGTATCCTAGCATTTCGTAACATTATTGTAAGGCTTCTTAACAATTTGTCCGTGCAAGTTAATTTGATCCGGCCATTCCCTACCGTTGGATCAAACCAAGTTTATTATTCATAATTTTTGGAATATTCTTATGTTACAAAATATTCGGGTAGTTATTGCCACAATCTCTGGAATATTCTTAATCCCCATAGAATATTCGAGCAATTACTGTGATAATTGTGCGGATATGCTCTTTTCTTGGGAATGTGATGTTTGTCTTCTTTTGCGATGGCTCTGTTCTTGCATCAGTCAGAGGCATTTGGTCTGGTAACTGAGGTCTATTTCGTTGAGAAAATCACACAGATCATCACACAAAAACACACAGATCGCCACAGAAAAATGCATCCCGAATCAAGGTCTTTGTTTTCGCACCTCTGTTCCGGCATGGTAGAAGTCGCAAAGCTGCCTCTGAGGCAATCCACACCTAAGCTCTTAAACTGAGTGGAATGAGCTACTTCTTCCATAACAACTGGACTTTCCATAATGTTCTGCATGCATAAAATCAAACATAAAGAAAGACATATGAATTCGAATCCAAGAAACTAACAGATCTATATTGAAGACGCAACGCTCTAAGTCTCTGAGTGCTTTTCAAATTATCACAATTTCCAAGTGTTTCTTTGCTTTCTGACTTCGGATTTGGTCATCTACAAGACTACTACTCTGTTTTGCATGGTTTTAAGCATCTCTGTTCCGACATCTACACCTTCTTATGTTTGGGCTTCCTCTGTTCTGGCACCTAATCAGCAACTCTGGCTCTTCCTCAATTCCCCTCAATTTTGTTTAACTTGCTCCGACAAGTGGTTAAGGGAGGTCAACCTCCTCTTAGAAATTTTTTCTCATTTATTGTTGTTTTGCAACATTCTTGTAATTGGATACTATGTCATGTCCACATGTAATACCTACATGTACAATTAACCCATTAGAGCTTGGTGAGCATCCAAAGCATGGCGTGAGATAATAAAGCAACATATGTTAGCAAAGGAAGAAAAAATTGAATCCCTCGAACATATGCCAAACTTGGAAACTTATGATCAATTTTATTAAGATCAAAATTGGAAACAAGATTTTGGGAGTTGTAAATGTCTACTCCCCAATAGACTCCAACAAAAGATCCCTTATTTGGGAGGAGATCAATGATTGGATGTCAGATCAAATAGATATTAGGGATTGGACCCTTACTGGGGACTTTAATAATTCCCCCAAATGGGATCTTAAGGTTGGGAATAAAATCAATATGGCCAGTCACGAAAGGATCATATGGAATAATTTACTCCAGAAAATAACCTGGATTACATTCTATCGGTCAATACGAAATACACCTAGTACAATAAAAGAGTGGTTAACATAGAACTTTCTGCACCCTGGATAGATTTTATATTTTTAACCCTATCGTCCAAAGCTTAGATGACTGTCTTGTCATATGGATTGATACCATTATTCTTTGAGACCACTATCCTCAAATATTGGACAGTAAAGATATATCCAACCAAACATTACCCCTTTAGGTTGAAAGTTCCTCGCTCAACAATGGAGATTTTTGTAGAGATTTTACCCACTATTATCTCACTCTGCCTGCTATAGTGGAACACCAGTCCATAATCAAAGAGTGTAAAGGCTGGATTAAAATATCGAAAAAAGTTAAACATCAAAGGATGGTAGAGGAAAACAATAATCTTCTTTGCACATAAAAGATCTTAAGAATAACATTTTTGATGCCCCCATAATGTTGAGCTACATAAACAAGAAGTCACCTTGGAAAACCGTATTAAAGTCATAGAGGAAAGAGACGCTAGAGAAATGGCCTTAAGAGGAAAGATAAAACATTATAACCAGATGAACCAGAGCAGCTCAGCCTATTTAGAGTAGCCAAGAATAGAATGGTGAACTCATTTCAAGGAGGACGAACTCTATGCTTCCATTAAAAATAGTACAATTGATTTCTTCCTTGGAGGTAATAAATGATGGTCATTTAGGCACCCTAGATGATGCAAAAGTCATTTTCGTTCTTAAAAAAATGGAAAAATAAAAAATCCTGTCCCAAATGGTTTGCCTCTAGAATTCTGTAAGGAGGACTTTATGAATTTGATGATGATGATGATGATGATGATGATGATGATGATGATGATGATGATGATGATGATGATGATGAAATTGAGCTTCGTGTGACCTAAAAATGTCATGAAGCTATTGTACATCTAACTATCTATGTATTTTCAACAATGATTGACGATGTTTCTCGACTTCCAACATGAAAGGCCCTAACTTTATAACTTCTAGATGTAATAAAGAGAAGAAGTTAGCCTGATTGACCTTATGCTTTTCTCTAATATCACTCACACAAGTCAAGGAGACATGATTCTCAGCTTCAATCTACCCGTTTTCACATAAACAACATGTCTGCTCTTCTAGCAAAATGCATTCCCACCTTCCAGTTTCTATTCTCAATCTATATGAGCTTCCCATGTACCTCTCTATTATTTTCCTAATCCATGGCTACGACACATTTAAATAATCTTGTTCTACATAAATTATTATTGGATTTACTTCCCTTTGATAAAATTCCATCTTTGACCCCTTTTGTTGCCACATTTTCACAATTGAATGTCGAATTCCTTCTGCAGTGTCTGGCCAATCACATACTTCCGCCCCCCATTTGCTTGCCCAACACTTAACATCATTGGACCAGGTTTTTTCAAAGATTTGTGTTGCTATGTATGGGAGTCTATCTGAATTTAGCTCTTTAAGTCTATTTTCATACACTCGTGTCTGATACAGAGCTTCTGCCTCTAGGGGAAGCATCCCAGCCTCTGCTAGGAGCATTGTGTATGGTACTTATTTCTTAGTCTCCATCTCCTCTTGCAAGAAAAGCTTAAGAACCCCTTCTACTTTATTCCATGTCTTTCCACATATTGCAGGTCCTCAAATAGGGCATCCATATAAGACAACGGCTTGAACCAACATGCGAAAGGACATTTTTTTCAAATCCTACGCATGCAAGCTTGCCTTATGGTAGTGTGTCCCCATACTGTAAAGGGCTCTTTTTCCCCCTGATATCCTTTTGGAAACACATATTTTCCAGTGGCACTAATATCCAGACCCAAATATTTGTAAGTATCTACTAGCTCTAGCTGCCCATGATCATAATAAAAATCTGTTTTTGTAACAGTCCCAAAAATCATGCATTTTGATTTCAATAGATTTACCTTCATACCTTTATCTTGACAAAAGAGCTAACTCTCTTAGATGTTCTTACAAACCTTTTGGAGTATTTGATATGAGACGATATCATCAGCATATAGCAAAAATTGAATAAGATAGTTTTCTATCTGTGTCCTTGCATGTCCTCTTGTCCGTAACTATTCTTGTAGAGAGTCTATATAAGCCAAAAAGGGTGGGGGATAATGGACATCCCTATTTCACATCAATGTGCTCTTTACCTCTTCAGGAATTTGGACTAATTGCTTAGCAATCACCTCATCATGCAATTGTGCTACAGCTCCTCCCAATGATTTTGGAATGCCTAAGCCCTCCATTCTTTCTCCTAAGCCAGCCCTTGGGGCAGTGTCAAACGCCTTTGAGAAGTCAATAAATGCTAAGTATAATGCTCTCTTGGCCGCTTTGCCCGCTCTATTAGTGTCTGAAGCGTTAGAATGTGATTATAAGTGTTATGTTGCTTCCTAAAGGCCGCCTGATCCCTCATCCGTAGACCTCTACTCTCCGTCTATTCATTTAGTTTTTGCTCTAATAATAAACATATGGGGAAGATTTCTAATTGCAATTTGGGACATACATTACGAGGGCTTGCATTCAAAGGCAATGCCAGAATTGGAAGCTCAAAGGATGCCAACAAGTCTTAATTTTCAAGCCCAGTTTTCGAATACCAGCTCTGCAGAATCTTATGATGAATGCTTTCCACATTCAAGCGTAACTATGAAGCCATGTCTAGCCAGGCGCTCGGCTAAGTAAACTAAGGAAGGAAGCTGGCCTTGGGCCGGATATGGAATTACTAGGACGTGCTTGGAAGTCATTTCCGGCATAACTGAGCTTCAAAGAAATGGCGCTTCTATATAAGAATCAAGATTTGGTTTACCAGCTGGCAGCCATGGCACTTTCAAATTAAGGGTGCCGTTTATCATAGCATCTCGACAATGCGGCAACATGCCTAGAAACCCGAGAAGATTATGGAGATTATTTTTAAATCCAGCAATTAGAGAAGCGCCAAAACCACATCCCTTCTTCAAAAGTCATGAAGCAAGTATTTTTCTCAACCGTTCATCAAGATAGATCTAAATCCAATGGTGCAAGAAGAGGCCAGGTCATTTTTTCTTACACGTGGATAGGCTAGGCTTCAAGATAACATGACACCTAAGGTTAGGCTGTTGCGCGAAAAATCAATCCATCCCTATAAGCCACCTCAGTTTGAGTACTGCTATCTTTTTTTGGAAATGGAAAAGGTATGAACTTACATTCTTTGAGCTATTTCAATGGTTTCTTCTTGTAAAGACTGATCAACTTGAGTGATCTGGAAGTTCTAATCCCAACTTGAGCGTAGTTTCAAGTTGGTATCTTGTGTTTGACTCTTAAGCCAGGTTGTTACAACCAATTAAGATGCCTGCCATGTACAGGATCGAAGGTGAGATGAGATTTGGTGCTTTTTTAAAATAAACAGTCCTTGTTGTAAAGCCTTTTCTTAATTTGCAGACTCACAAATCACTTGCCTCAAGGCAAGCATTGGATTGCCCAGATGGCAAGGGTATTACAAAAACTTTGGTAGAGGGTGAAAACCTCTTCGGGAGCACCAGGACTGTTTCGAAGTCAATATTCAAGAGCCTAGCCAAATATTGTGGATCCATCAGTGGGCTTCTTTTCCTATTATTAAGTCCTGCATTGGCTGGGGCAAAGGTTGCACAGCAGTTGGCTACTGGCATCTTTGGAGATATTGGAAACATCAGTGCTGGTTTTACTTCGGTTAGTTTAAGATTTTGGTCATATTATATCATGCTCTTCACAATTATGCACGTGCAATCTTCTCAAAGTCAATATGCTCCTACATTCGCATGATGGTATAGCAGCTGATGTGCTAGAATTAGGTGTATCAAACAGTCAGGAAAATTAGCAACATGATCACGTACATGTTCATTCATCATTGCTGCTACCTAGCACAGGGCTATCTTCAGCCTGTTTAATCTTAATCTCAGGATCGATGCGTGAACATGATAGCCAGGATGTTTCATGCCCTCTTAAACCCAAAGAATCTGCAGTTGGAGTTGGTACTGTTGGATCCTCTGAAGCCATTATGTTGGCTAGTTTGGCATTTAAAAGAAAATGGCAGAAGAAGCGAAAAGAACAGGGCTTGCCATATGACAAACCAAATATTGTTACTGGAGCCAATGTCCAGGTATTACTTATGCAAAAATAAAGTAAGTCCATTAAGTATCATGAAACGTTTCTGTGATCCATGCATATATCTTTTTTGCTGCTTGTTCAGGTCTGTTGGAAAAAACTCGCGCGCTATTTCGAAGTCGAATTGGGAGAAGTTAAGCTTACAAAGGATCGCTATGTCATGGACCCTTACAAGGCAGTAGAACTTGTGAATGAGAACACCATTTGTGTGTGTGCAATTTTGGGATCTACATATAATGGAGAATTTGAAGATGTTGAACTTTTGAACACATTGTTGAAAGCAAAAAATGCCAAAATGGGGTAATTAAATTATCTAATTATCTGGTAACTTCTGAAATTGGAAAACAGAAAGAAAGGAAAAATTCTAATTAAGGACTCTGTTTTGTAGGTTTAATACTCCATGATTGCAGGTAAACTTAAACTCTGCAACTTGGAGAAAAAACGACAGGGAATTTAACTGTTTGTTCATTACTAATAAATTCTATTATTACATGCTACCTCATATATTAATATTGATATATTGGTATGATATTATGTCTAATTCTATGTAATGTTTTCATTTTTATAATTTGAGCACCTCTAGTTTGATAGATTTGTGAGGCTATGATACATCATCCATCATTAGAGTATTAGGTAATGTCTATATCTACACCCCTACACCATCCTTAAGGCCCCAAAAGGGCCAAAAAAAATTTTAGTTAACATAAACCATTAACACACAACTACCATTAACATTATTAACACAAACCATTGCATTTAACACATTTAAATTAAAATCCCCCTTAAACCCCCTTTGATTTGGGTGCATATTCACATGGGGGGTTATGTAGGGCAGCGAGAGCCCCAAAAATTTACAATACATGTATAATCCCTATTGAAGACATTCTATTAAAAAGAAGCGCAAGTACTCACAAACTTTGTTCTGACAGACATGAGCCCTCCTGAACCAGTGCGTGGTGTTCTTCTGCGTGCGGCAGCAGCATTCTTTTGGCGCTGGTAAGTCTTGTTACAAGACTCTACGAACCGTTTCCACGATTCATCATCTACATGCATGGGTCTTGTAGAGTTTCCAGCACAGACATTTCTTCTTAGATTGTCCCTGAATTAAATTCATGCCAAAACATGAAACTCTAATTTACATATGAATGACAATTAACCAGAAAATACCTACTTAAATTCTTACCTCCAATGTCTCCATCGCTTCTTTAAGAATCTAATGATATCCATCTCAGTCACTCCATCACCAAATTGGTCATGAATATATTTCAAAGTCTTCTGAAGATGGCGTGGTTTAATCTCTTTGAAGTGTTTATCCACTTTCCTGCAGTAAGTTTTCAAAGCATCTGCCGCTTTTTGTTCGAATTCCCGTCCGGCTTCATCCCTCAATAATTGTCCCTTGTAGAAGCACACTTGAATTTTGAATTACTTTGTTAGAAAGGGCAGAACCAGCAAATGCAAAGCCAGCAAGCAAAACCAGTTTGTCCTTGCGGTCAATATAGGGCGATAAAAACATAGAAATTATGCAATTTAAAAGTGCTTTGCAGGATTAAAGTAAATGGAGATATTAAGGTTGCCCAAATATGTTTTTTCTGTTACCATTTTGTTGCACTTCAGATCTAAACCGTAGTTTCTAAATGATAATAGGTCATCCTATGTATGAGAAGCTAAAACAGAGAAGTCAGCAGTTTGTGTCCCGTGATGTGATCAGATCTGTGGAAAGCAAACACAAGATTGCAGGAGGCTCAAAAATCTATGTGGTTTAGATGTGCGGATACTGTAAGAATAAACAAAAACAGGACAGTCACTTTTAGCAGTCAGGCTTTTGTCTCAGAAGAACAAGATGCAGTTGACAATATCTTCATGTAAGGCAGCACAATTAGTAAAAGCATTGGCCAACACAAAAATAAGATGCCAGTTATCATGGCCAGTCATTTTTGCAAACACAGGTAGAGACATTATTCAGGTCTCACTAATCAATATAGCACTTTGGTGCATATGGAAGCACCGATGTGGAGTTGCTCTTGGTGGTTTGACAGTATGTACAACTAGGATAAGAAATTTCTTCAATCAAGAGGTGGCCCTCATGGCCCTAGCTCACCATCGTAAGTTTGGACGGAACTACAATAGAGAATTGGATAAGATTGGAAGCATCAGTGGATTTTATACCTTCTTCAAGTGCCATTGGATTTCTGAAGAAGGATAAACGGTTAAAAGTCGAATTACCTACTGAAGAAGAGAGGGCTTCTATGTCCTTCTAGCATGGAAATGACTATTAGATCTGTATAGTATCTTACCCTGAGAAGAAGAAGGTGTGCTCCCTATAGTAACTCAGGATGAGAGAAGAACGGACTTTAGCCATAAAGTACATGAGTAGAAGATATGGAGTTATCTCCTCCTCTTCTTTTGTGACAATTTTTCCTATCTAGGCCACCATGGGGAGGTCATTGTAAACTTTGTTATATTATTAATATCATACATACTCTTACCCTCAAAAAAAAAAAAATAAGATGCGCTATTGATGTTTCATTTTTTTCAGCAAACCATTTCAGTTTATGATCATGAAGATGAGGTATATGTTGCAGGAGGTGACTCAAGGCAGCACAATTTGCTCCAGGAGGAAGCAGCCTTGCCTCTATAGGAAGATATGGCATGAGGCAAACTAGATGGCGGATTGTAGAAGACTTAGACAAAGTTAAGGCTGGCTGTGTTGAATTCTTTGTTGGAAATGAATTCTGGATTATGGATGGCCATAGCAGCTCCAGGACTATCTCTGCCATATTGCCTGTAGATGATTACTATAATCATGGCCAGGTGTTGAATGTGAACATTATATCTCCTTAGCCTACAGTTGGGACTTCAAGAGAACAAGCTACAGGAAGTACAAATTCTGCTGCACAAGTAAACCAAGTAAAGACATACCTCCGAGTTAGATAATTTCCGAAATTGCACATTGTATGACAAGTCAATCTCAGTGGTATTTTTCTCAATATCCGCATGGGCCGGATAAGGACCTTCACCATCTGATTCATCTTCCTCTGCAGACGATGACGAAGCACTTAAGATAACATGCTGATCTAAGATAATCGAACTGGATGATTTTCTCTTTGCTCCTTGTTTTGATGTTTCAGCCTCTGGAATATTGGAGGAATCAGCTGACCGTCTACAAGGCTTCAACCTGGAAAAGGAATAAAAACATGTAAATAAGAGATGCATAAGGAGACTGCCTTGGCTGTCTGTTTCTATCTGTGCCAGACTCGGCTCTTCCTTTTGCTCATCTAGTGCAACAGGTTTTGAAGTTATTACAGATCATATTGGCTTACACATGAGAGGTTTGAGCAGGGAAGCCTTGGTGAAGGATTATGGTACAACAAAGAACAGAAGTCTCATGCAATAACTCTGGTCATGCAGGTTGTTTGGGCTTTCTGATGAACTTCTCCTTGTCATCCATTGAGGCAGAGGGCAGGACGGACCCAATGACAGGCTTGTAAACCTTAGAATGCTGACCACATAGCTTCAACCAAAATGCAATAAGTGCAATGCGTCCAAAAGATGCATATGGAGTGAAACAGGCAGAAGACTACCCTTTTGTACATTGCCATGCTATTGCCATGCCACTCACTTTATCACAGTACAGGAAATTGGTGAAGAGAAGCAGCAGTCAGCCAAAGAAGAAAACTTGATTACATATAATGCACAGTCATTATAATGTGTAACCTGAACGTTGAAGGTGATTATTCTGGTCCATAACATCAGAAACCACAAAGTCAACTCCTAATGTGATTATCCTGTTTGCTCGTGAGGTTTTTATTTTAAGTCCTGTATTAGAACAATCCCTGTGTTGTGCATTGTGATGTCCTGCAGTCATGGAACTACCTCTGAAAAGAATGCTATTCTAAAGAGAGACCAAACTTATTAAGCTCGACAACTCCTAATGTGATTATCCTGTTTGCTCGTGAGATTTTTATTTTAAGTCTTGTATTAGAACAATCCATGTGTTGTGCATTGTGATGTCCTGCAGTCATGGAACTACTTTTGAAAAGAATGCTATTCTAAAGAGAGACCAAACTTATTAAGCTCGACACCTATTATCTATAAGAATGCCTGCAATTTCATTGATTGACCTATAGTACTAATGCCAAATTAGCCATCTGTATTATTCTCCAGAAGATGCTTTATGTGATGAAGAAGATTCTTTATGTGATGAAGAAGAAAACGGTTTGGCAACAAAGCTTACGGATGAAATAAGTCTTTTTATAGCTTTTGCTTGGCGAACATGTATGTGCATGGCAGAGGGCAGGACGGACCCAATGACAGGCTTGTAAACCTTAGAATGTTGTACCACATAGCTTCAACCAAAATGCAATAAGTGCAATGCGTCCAAAAGATGCATATGGAGTGAAACAGGCAGAGGACTACCCTTTTGTACATTGCCATGCTATTCCTTTATCAGAATATCCCCACTCACTTTATCACAGTATAGGAAATTGGTGAAGAGAAGCAGCAGTCAGCCAAAGAAGAAAACTTGATTACATATAATGCACAGTCATTATAACGTGTAACCTAAACATTGAAGGTGATTATTCTGGTCCATAACATACGAAAAGAATCAGAAACCATAAAGTCAATTCCTAATGTGATTATCCTGTCAACTCCTAAGTTTTTTTATAGCTTTTGCTTGGCGAACATGTATGTGCTGTTTTTGAGGTTTTATTGGGGTCCATATCTCATGCATACATATCTAACGCAGGCATGTAGGTCTAACATTAGGCAAGGGCGAGGGAAATCTGCAGGAGCTGCTTTGATCTATGAGATGCATTATTAAATTGGCCATTGTACAGTTATGGGCAAATGGAAGCCACTTATAGATTTGCATGTAAAAGAAACTAGAATATACTACAAAGCTTTACATTGCATATCTAGAAGCAACAACAAGATTCTAGCAAGAAAAAGAGAGAAATTCATTGACATGACCATAAAGGAAGCATAAAATAAATCTGTGGGCTTGGAAAGTAGAGAAAGAAGACTAATTTCTTCAGTCATTTAATTCCTCATACAATAGCTTTACATTGCACAAAGAAAGAAGTTAAAGCAAAAAACCTTGTTACCTCTCCTTTCCTTTGCTTTTCACTTCCACGTGATTTGGTAGCCTAGAGGAGATGTTTGAATCGACACCCCTTCGAACTCGTCTTTCCAATTCGCTCATCAGGGCAGCCGGAATATCTTGGGGCACACTACCAAGGAAATTTTCAAGTCTTCCTACAATGGGCTCATCCGTTGAACCGTCTTTTCCCTGGCCAGAACCGTTGGAAGACACTAGAGAGAAAATAAAATAGAATATTACCAAACCAAAATGAAAATGAATGCACCGAGAAATCGTAGTAAATTCCCTAACAAATCCAAAAATGGAAAGAATTTCTGGCTAGTTTTGTGAATGTTTCTAAAACCTTTTCATAACTTACTGATGGGCTCTGATGATGCCGAAGACTGCAATGTGAAGAAAACAGAGGTGCAGGCAATCCTCTACCCAAGAATCAAGATTTAAGCATAATGGCGCCAACTTTTTTTCAATGATAGCTTTTTAGTTTCACTTGTTTTTTTCTTCCTTCTTGCCCTTAATCCATAAATTCGCGCCCTCTCCCTTGCTTTTTTATGATCATGGTTTTGTTTTTTTTTCCTTGCCCATTTCTAGAAAATAGTTTTCAAAAGTATAGTTTTCTAGTATACTTTTATACTTATTTGTATTTTTTTATTTTGTACAATGCTTTCATTCAAGATGGTTTTCCACTACTTATATTCATTAAAATTAGTGACCAGGTTTAAAACAATGTCAAGTTCTAATTCTAGCAATGTGAGGGGTGATTGCTTGCCATGTCGCATATTAACGAAATTATCATCTTCATCATCACATGGAGCCTTATCAAAACCATCGTCCTCATCTTCATTGTCATCTCATCAACCAAGTAGAAAACGAGTTAGACGAGATCCAATCAGAGCTTTCTATCTCCATCGGGGCAGTTGTTGGTGCAACAAATGTAAAGGGAAGACAAATCGATCCTATGGGGTTCGTCAAGAACATGAGGGAAAGTATGGTCTTTGCCAAAGCTGACCAAGCCAAATTGATGAAGGACATGATCCTGAACAAGATGAAAATAGTGTAAGTTGCTCTAATAGACTAATCTTTTTTACTATTATGTTATCTTCCCATTATAAATTGCTTATATTTTCCTTTATAAATTTCTTATTTTCTTGCCTTTGATTCTATTCTTTGTGGTCATATAGGCCTCAGAAGAAGTCTCTTGTTCACATAGTGCTTTCATTGGTGAAGCTGAGATTCATGATACCATTACAAATTTCTTTCCTATAAATGAACAAATTAGTGGACATGAAAACAATGATGATGCACATGGAGATGACAATTCAACTAGGGAAAAGGCAGCATATCTCCATGATGAGGCAAGTAGGCCATTGTTCCCAAATGCTCGTGTTTCCCGTCTTGGACATGTATGCTCATTCTAAATCTCCAACACAAAGTTGGTTGGAGCAACAACAACGTCTCTGAGCTTTTCAGGTACGTAAGTGCAAGTCATTACGTTAAATTGAAATTTACATGTGTATGCTTACTTGCCTTTTTTTGTAGTTTGCTTGACAAAATATTACCAAATGGGCATTGTCTCCCAAAATCCGGAGGGAGGCTAGAGAGTTATTGCGTTAGTTTGGGCTAGAGTATAACATCATATATGCATGTGTTAATGATTGTATTTTGTTCCACAATGATTATGCATCAATCATGTCCAAAATGTAAGGAAGTGCGTTATGAGGAAGATAGAAAGACAAAGGTGGCAACAAAAGTGTTACGTCATATGCCTATTATTCCTTGCCTTCGACATGTTTTTCGATCGCTGACACTAGCGGATTTTATGGATTATCATGCAAGACATCGTAGCACTGATGGAAAAATGAGAATCTCTGCAGATGGAGCATTGTGGAAACAGATCGAAGAGAAATGGCCGATTTTTGCATTGGAACCCCGCAACATTAGGCTTGGACTAGGGATTGATGGTATTTGCCCATGGGGTTCAAGATCATCTTCACATAGCGTGTGGCCTGTCACAGTTATAAATTATAATATTCCACCATGGATGGCCACAAAGCCTGGCCATATCATGTTGACATTGATTATTCCAGGTACGTGTTCCAATTCAAATTTATTTATATTATGTATTAAGCATGAACTAGGATACTTTGTATTAAGCATGAAATGGAATATTTAGGAAAAGATAAAGTGAAGAATATGGACGTCTACCTAGAACCTCTAGTGGAAGAACTTGAGATTTCATGGAAGGGAGTGCATATGTATGACATATGTAAAAGTCCACATGACTTTACATTCCATAGACTGTTGTGCTTTACTCTTCATGACTATCCAGGTTTTTTTGAAGCTTCAGGTATGATGTACTTGTATAATGCACTTGTATAATGCAAAATTATATCAAACTTTAACTAGTATACCTATAATTTACTTTGTATTCCCCCTTGCAGGACTACAAACAAGTGGTGCATGTGGATGTCCAACTTGTGGGACCAGCTTAACATCTTATAAGTCAAAACACCTAAAAAAACAAATATATACTGAACATAAGAAATACTTGACAGAGGGTCATCATGCACGTGGGTCCGATGAGACACCGAGGCCAAAGCGATGGACACCCCGGGATTGGTTGGATGCTTGGAAGGAGATGAATCCCCATCCCATGTGAATTACTTGACAAGTTATGGAGATGCAAATGTAGAACTTCCTCCTGGAATGAAGAGATTATCTATATTTTATAGGTTGGAATATTGGACTGACTTGGAGCTTGTTCATTTACTTGATCCGATGCACATCTTCAAAAATGTCAGTCATTCTCTTTGGAATCATTTAACAGGAGAATGGGAAACATTGGTTGCTAGAATGGATCTCAAAGAGCAAAAAAAAAAAAAAACATATTGGCCTATTGAGAGCAAAGACAGAAAAAGCTTAACATGGAAGCAGGGTTCATGGGTTTTGAGGAAGAAGCAACTTGTTGAAATGAACAAGAGAATAGCTCAAAGGTACGCACCCCAACTGGATATGGGGCCTCTTTGCGAAAGGCATTTACAAAAAAAGGTAGCCTCACAGGATTAAAGTCGCATGATTGGCACAAGTTTCTTCAGGTATACGCACCCCAACTGGATATGGGGCCTCTTTGCGAAAGGCATTTACAAAAAAAGGTAGCCTCACAGGATTAAAGTCGCATGATTGGCACAAGTTTCTTGAGCCCACAAGTGAGGAGCATTATATATCGATTGGGTAAATTTGCAAGATGGGTGTCTTCAACGGAAATTGAAGTGGCTGAGATATCAAATATGGAGGAAGAAGTGATTCTATTGCTTTATGACATTGGGAAAGAATTTCCCACCAGTTTTTTTGACCATTCTATGCAATTCTAAGTGCAATCAATAATGTACTTACATCTACAGGTACATCTGTTAATACACATTCCAAATGAGATAAGATTGGCTGGACCTGCTCCTAGCAGATGGATGTTTTTTCTCGAGCGTTATATGAAGGTGCTTAAAGACTTTGTGTGCCAAATGGCAAAACCGGAGGGTTGCATGGCTGAAGGATATCTTGTACAGGAAACACTTTTTTACCTAAATGATGCCACTAGCTCATGCCATCCTGACGGTCCTAAATTATGGGAAAAGGAAGAACCCAAAGAGGTTACGACAGAAGTATTACAAGGCAATGGAGTAGAACGGAACTTGAGCGATGACATGCTTCAAGCTATAAGCACATTTGTCATTAATAATACTGCAAGCTTACAACCATGGAGGGACTTGTATGAAGTTGCTAAAGAAGATAGGTCGTCAGGACGGTCTATTTTGCCAGATGTTATTGATAATACATGGTTGTTGGCTCGTATGGATGAAGCTAAAGATCGTGGAGAAGTGATATCAGATGACGATTATGAGATTGCCCTTGGCTGTAGTAGGAAGGTATGTAATGATAAATCTTGATGCTAAGTTTTATTTTTGTGACTTTTTATTCATAGTAATTTTTTTTTTTTTAATAGGCACGATTTTATACTTCAATGTGGGCATATGGACACCACTTCCGCATTAGCAGTGTTGACAAACATAGAGTTACATTTGATTCTGGCATTAGTTCACAATTTGAACAGAAAGGCCAATCTAGCAACAGGGACCGCAACCTTCTAGAGAGTAATCTTGACTACGTCGGAACCATAACGGATATCATTGAATTGGACTATCGTAGCTTCCATGTGAATTTTTTGAAGGCACGTTGGTTCAAAGTTATATACAGAGGTCGTGGCAGGACACTTAGGAGTCATCCATCAGGATTTCCAGAAGTAGACTCCTCAAAGGTATTGCCTGGGACACTTAGGAGTCATCCATCAAGATTTCCAGAAGTAGACTCCTCAAAGGTATTGCCTGAGATGAAAGAACCATTTGTTTTTCCAAGTCAAGTTGAGCAAATATTTATTCATGAAAATCCTAATCACGAAGTGGTGGATTGTTTTACATTGTCAACCAAGGGCCCGACGTGTAATTGATTTGTCTGTAACTGAAAATAATATAGAACGTGATGGAGATGGGGATGGGGATGGTGGTGATGATGGTGGTGGTGGTGGTGGTGGTGAGCCATTATTGCATGATGCACAATATGATGTTAGATTAGAAGAAAGTGAATTTGAAGTAGCAGAAAGATCTTTGGATGTGGAAGATGATATCGATAGTGAAGGGCAAGGTGTGTATACAGGAGGTGGTTGTCTTGAAGGGCAAAAGTTGGTATCAAAAGCAATTTCATATAGGATGATATATGGCAGCTTGTTTAAGGTGTTACTAGTACTAGGTTCGGTAATTAGGTAATCAATAGAAATATAACAACTCCAATTAATAACAAGTGGAATACTATGTTAGAATAGTACATGAGATTGATAAGTCTTTGGGGCAGCGTTTTTGATACTTTTGCCCCAAGTTGGTTTGCAATTTGAGGATGATATGTGTTCCTCTAGAATCACCCAGATTTTAGAGAGAGATGAGATTGATAAGGAAGCAAATTATGTGCTCAATCCAACATCAACATTCTTGGATATAATGAGGATTACATTGAAGATGAAGAGGCTACAAAACAGGCAATTACAGGCGTGGCTTTACATTTGTATCTAGATGATGACGAGATAGATGACATTCAACATGATCTGTGTGAACAAATTGATGCATTCACATAGCATTCGTTAGTATTGTTAATGTTATTGCTGTTACTCCTATGATATAAGCTATTTGATACTCCTCATTATCCTTATGAAATTGATGCAAAATCGACTTAAAGTCGTCTCAAATTAGACAAAGTTGTATGACAACGATGTATGAATGTTCAACACAATTCCATCGAAGTATCAGTTATAATATTGAATGATGTTTTGTTACAAGTCTTAAGAAAAAATTGTCACAACTCAGGTACAACATTATTTAGAAGTCAATTACAACAATGCACATAAAGTGGAATATAAAATTGACAAAAAGATGTTATTCCTTTGATAAAACATTTGACACTATGTCCATGACACAATTTTGACACAGTGGAAGCACTTTGTGTCAAGAAAGTAGCATTTGTCACAAAGCTGCCACTATCCATATGTCTTGACACAAGGATTAACACTATACCCCCATCCTCTTGTAGTGGAAGACTTCCGGCTGTCGGCTATATTCGGCATCTCCTTCTACGCTTTTGGCACACTTAAGCTTAGTCCTCCAAACTCTGTATCGCATATATAAACTCCGATGAGATACGAGAGGTCAGGGATTAAAAAGATTCATCAACAGCTCAAATTTGAGTCAATTTTAGCATTTTGTGCTTAGTTTGTACAATTTAATTATACGATTGTCGATAGTGTATTTGAAGGAATCACTAAATGCTCATTAGCATAAAATTCCTTTTTTTTTTTTGGAGGCAATATATTTTTATATTTTATTGATAAGTAAAGTATGTTACATGGAGATCCCCTAATGGATCAGATTGGACATAACTGAACATATACATCCCGGCATCAAACATTAAGATTCCTTCCCTTTTAACTCTATTCATTTGCACACGATTCAATTGCACAACATTGTCAATATTAAGTTTCCTTTTCCTTTTAACACCAAGGCAACATGTGCCTTTACCTCATCTAAACATGCCAAAATTATCCACATTAAGCCGAATTAAGCTAAACCAAATTAAGTCACCTTCATGTTCACTAGATGCTGCTTTTGCGCCTTACAAAATCAAGCATGTCCATGTGTTCAAATATTAACCAATGTATATATCTGGACGTCTAAATGAAGTGACATGTAAATTACTAATTACCAATAATTTAAATAAACACATTAGATTGGCTACTTATGTGGAAACGTATTATTGTTACCAAGTCATTACTTAAAGGATTCCACACAAACTACGCTTCTGTTCAGTAAATTAACAAACTTTGAACTTTAAGATTTTTCCGAAAACCATCAATATATCACGATAATGTTGATCCCATCTAAACGATATATGCAAATTTACAACTCACATTTTACCAATTCTTTATTCTCACACTTCGACAAAACTAGAAAACCATGGACAAAACCAGTAAAGAGATGCTTAAGCTTTTCTTGCAACAGGGGAGGCAGAAGCTCTATATCAGACACGAGTGTATGAAAATAGACTTAAAGAGCTAAATTTAGATAGACTCCCACACATAGCAGCACAAATCTCGTGTAGGCGGGTACAATGATGTTAAGTGTTGGGCAAGCAAATGGGAGATGGAAGTATGTGATTGGCCAGACATTGCAGAAGGAATTCGAGACATTCAATCGCAAAAATGTGGCAACAAGAAGAGGCCAAAGATGGAGTTTTATCAAAGGGAAGTAAATCTAATAATAGTTTATGCAGAACAAGATTATTTAAATGTGTCGTAGCCATGGATTAGGAAAATAATAGAGAGGTACAGATGAAGCTCACATAGGTTGAGAATAGAAACTGGAAGGTGGGAATGCATTTTGCAAGAAGAGCAGACATGTTTACGTGAAAGCGGGTAGATTGAAGATGAGAATCATGTCTCCTTGACTTATGAGTGATATTAGAGAAAAACATAAGGTCGGTCAGGCTAACTTCTTCTCTTATTACAGCTAGAAGCTATAAAGTTAGGGCCTTTCATGTTGGAAGTCGAGAAACTTCGTTAATTGTTGTTGAAAATACATAGATAGTCAGATGTACAGATAGCTTCATGACTTTTTTAGGTCTCACGAAGCTCGATTTTATGATGATGATGATGATGATGACGACGACGACGACGATGATGACGATGAGTGGCAATCCTAACAGGTAATACAACTTAGTAGTTCAACACATTAAATATCTATATTTATAATGTAATCCAAAAAATAATTTGCCACGTTGATTTTACAAATATTACTACTATTTGAAGTGAATGAATGCTCACTATCACCCTGATTAGAACAAAAACACCCAAATGTAGAACCACCTCTAAACAACAGTGCCTATTAGTTTTTATTATCCCAAACATTGCTTCATGCCAAAGCTAAACATTGCTTCATGCCAAATAGATTGCCTTCTGTAATTGAATCACGTGATTCAATGGACCGATCACATAAATTAACTTTCTTCCATATTGTGCCAGGGCTTTTTTTGGCGCGCACATACACAATGCCACCATTGTATATCTTTATGCTCTCGTACAACATGAATAGTAAAGCACAATGATTTCTTAAAAAGTAAGAATAGAATAGAATAGAATAGTTTTTTAGCGTCCACGGAGACCAATTGGCCTATGGGACCCAAACAAAAAGAGAGCAGCAAGCGTATTACTGACAGGATTAAAAAACCCCCGCCCCGAAGGGTTTTCGAGGGAAAAACCTTAGCAGTAATAAGCATGCTGGCACACTATACAATTGCATAGGACAGTTCATACCATCCCGTAGGACACAAACGAGTCCGTGCATCCATAACCTCCTGGAGGTATGACCCCAACAATCCCATTGACGCCGTAGTCAATAACAACGGCTGGCCAGGCACTAGTAATCGAACATATCACTCTCGGATATGGGCAAATGCTGGGCATATCTGGAGGGCATGACATTCATCCTCAATCGCGACACTGGCAAAGCCTTTGCTCTCGTGGTTCCCGAGACCAACGCCCTGTTTCAATGCGGAGGCGATGTGCACCCGTGCGAATGGAAGCTATAAGTCTGTGCTTCTTCATGGGCAATTTGGGTGTACAAAAAACTTGGTGTGGGCCTCTTGTGAGCCTAGGATTGACCGGTTTGTTGATAGTGTGCCGCCTTAACGCGTGCGTCGAGCCTCGCGCATCCCGTGAGCTTGCGAAGGAAAGTAGCATCCAGTACGGTTTAAGTGCCCCGCGATCTTTCTTTGTCCCGACCTAGACGATGTCTGCTTGCTCGCGACACCCCGGCGTGAGAACCACCGAGCTTGCTTGTCTTTCCAGCCAGGATTTCAGCGTTGGGGACCCATTGCCGTGGCCAAAGCAAGGTGGGGCAAGCGTGTATCAGCCATAGCGACCACCTTTTGAAGTAAACGATATGGCGTTCCAATGCAGCCCGTTGAGGGGTAGAAAGCATGTCTCACGGAGTAGGATGCGGTGCACGAACTGTGGACTTCACCCCGGGGCCAGCGCCAAGAAGGCCTTACGCACCTGCCGAGGTCATTCCGTGTGTTGAGGGATATCACGGACCCCACACTTCTGCCCCATACAAAAGGACCGGCTCAACGAAGGCCCGAAACAAATGTGACTGGTGGCCCCAGGCATACAACTCTGCCTTGTGGTTGTTGTTCTGCATGGCATATAGTGCTTTCCAACCCGCTGTGATCTGCGACCTGATAGCTGCATCCCAATGGGTGGTAGTTGAGAACTCAATCCCCAAGTACTTGTAGGTCGGAGCCACCTCTACCTCCTGCCCCTGGTAAGTGAATGTGGGAAGCCTTGGCTGACGGGATGATGCAACTAGCAGCACCCTAGTTTTGGCCAAGTTAACTCGCATGCCAGTGAATTGGCAAAAAGAGCATCCAGGTGACGTTGTATGTCTTCTGGGGTATAGGCCATGAGGTTGACATCGTCAGCATATATGAGTTGCCGGATTGTGTGATGCATGAGATGTGCGCCCGCACCTCCATGTTCAGAGAGCCAATCTTCCAACTGATCAATGTATAGGCCAAAGAGTGTGGGGGAGAGGGGGCAACCCCGGACGCGACTCCAATGCTCTCGATCACCTATTGCTTTGCCGATGTGATATGGCCTGAGCATGCCTCGTACAACCTATATACTGCATTTTGCAAGTCCAGAGGGGTCCTCAGCTGCCGCAATCTGTCCCATAGCTTGTTGCGGGGTACTGTGTCGAACGCTTTTGCAAAATCCACGAAACAACAGTACAGGTTCTTCCGGCGATTCCTGCTATCTTCAATCAATGTGCGCAGAGTGAAGATATGATCAATGGTGGAATGTCTGGGCCAAAAACCTGTCTGTGTAAGAGTCGCACCTCCATTTGCTCTGCCCATGTTGTCAGCTGCTGCTCAAGGATGCCAGCCAACAGTTTTGCAAAGATAGAGCTGACCATAATAGTACGGTAGTTGGCCGGGCATTGAGGGTCCCCTGCTTTGTATATGGGCACTAACCTACTAGTGGTCCATTGCGTAGGGAAGCCTTCTCGCAATGCTTTATTGAACAATGCCCGTGAGGGCCGAGGCACCCGGTGGAGGCCCAGCCCATTTGAAGTTACGCCGCATGCCATCTAAATCTGTTGCCTTCCCATTAGCTAGACGATGTAGGCCCATGATGACATCCCCCTCTGTGATAACCAGAGCCATGCCTATCTATGGAGGGACTGGTGCCCGGCCCCCGAGCGGGTCGTACAGCTGTTGCAAGT
Organism: Isoetes taiwanensis; assembly: GCA_021234155.1. NCBI lineage: Eukaryota > Viridiplantae > Streptophyta > Lycopodiopsida > Isoetales > Isoetaceae > Isoetes > Isoetes taiwanensis. The sequence continues at coordinate 3,687,229 of JAJEKV010000043.1, forward strand.
ACTATACCCATTGCTCCGAGGTGATGTTCCCTGTGGGCTGTGCAGGCTTGCTCAAGACCCTTCTCCAGAATGTCCTAGGGTGCCGGTCCAGGAGACCAAACATCTGTTGCTGATGCTCTGCGAGGTATCTGGCCTTTTTGTTCTTGAGAAAGGAGCGGTATTGACTGACGGCCTGTGGGCGGGAGATGGGATCAGTGACTTGCCGGAGTGTGCGTTTGAGCTCCCGACACTCATCATCAAACCATCTGTTGCGGGGGAAGGTGGTAGTGCCTGAGGTTCGCCGTGAGCGGCCTCTCCCAAAGCATCTTTCTGCAACCGTCAAAAGCAGATGGGTCAGCTGAGCAGATTGCTCTTGAAGTGTGGAGAGTTGCAGCAGTCCCGCCAGATCATGCTCAAGCAACTGGGCATAGGTCCCTCGCGACGGTCGCGATCAGTGTGTACTGGGCACACCGGTGTGTTGAGGTAGCAGATGCACGGGGAGCCTCTCAATGGAGATGCATGAACAGGGGCCGGTGGTCCGAGTCTACTTCCTCGTCCCGAGTGTCCGTCCCGATGGAAAAATGAGTAACCAGGTGCAGATCCCGTTTCTCAACCAGCAGATAATCCACCATACTGGAGCCGCCCCCTTGGTTCTCTTGTCTACAAGTGCAGCAGCTGGAAGACGGCCATTGTGCCAACCCATAGCAATTATATTCTTTCATCTTTACCATTGACAAAAAACAATCACATATTTCTCTTCTCGTCCTTGTTGGTAGTGTGGTAAAATAGAGCATAACAAATATTGTGTGAGCCTAAATTACAAACAAACATGTCAAAATGAAGAATGATTTGGTCATAAAACAAAGGTGTGAAAGAAAAACAAATAAACCTTTGGAAGCCCAAAAGGCTAGGGCCAACTACTCAACCCCAAAACATGCATTGGATCAATGTGAAAGACATACTCCAATCGCAAGCGCATGGTAGAAAGATCAATCATGGAAGGTATTTTTGTATCATACCCTTCAAGTTTTCTCTAGACCCAGCGACGACAATTTTCCACTAAGATTCATGTCCCTACGATCTAAGTTGTTTGTTACTAACATTCATGTCCCTACGATCTAAGTTGTTCTGCCTATCTATACTAACATATGAACAAATGATGCCACAACTTGTACATTGATGCCTCTTACAACTTGTACACTCTCAAATGTAGACTCGACCATTCGTAATTGTATACATTGATAATCTACTTAAGAAATGGGATGTGGGCAAAATATACACTATAGAAATGGAAGTCCAAGCATAGTTGCAATGAGAGTCATTTTGCTTGGAATGCATTCTATGGACATTATCTTCAAACCGTATGAAGGGCTTAGAGTTAATTTTCCAATTGCATGATTTAATTCTTGCAAAAAAGAGCTTCTAGGTGTGAAATGGTTTGAAGATCTAGAAATGATAACTTTGCAATTACAAAGATCTCTTAGAAAATTAGATGATGGATAGAATGCCAGAATTGCATTCAAGTTTGTGTGATTCAATATAATGCAGATGGTTTACATTATTATTTGTTTGAACAATCCTTTCATTTCCTCTACGATGAGGCTGGACAAAAGGAAATAAATGCATCAAAGTCTGCAACAAACGACCTTCCAAACAATTACATTCCCATTATGCATTGTCTAAGACTGAAAATACAGATGGCATGTATACAATGATCAATTATTCTATTTCCTTGACATATATGCTAAGAAAAAAAATAGCAATTATATTACCTTAAAGTAATTGCTAGTTGCTATCGTGTAAATAAATTGCTACCACTTGGGGTGCAGAAACTTCAAAATAGAGATATCACTGAGTCAAAGCATGTTGCTACAAAAGAGAAATTTGATCCTAATTCCCAGGCCCCTAGCTCTAAAAGTGTCATTTAACACCTGCATACTTTTGCAAATTATGGAACACCACAGAGCAAATCTTTAGCACAATGAGATGAATGACCTGCAAGTACTAATATGTAAATAAATGCTGATCTAAAATAACTATGAAATAAAAAAATGAGTGAAAACCTAACCCGATACAACAGTATTGAATTCCTTAATTGCAAAAGTAAGCTGCCACACTTGATCATGCAAGATAGAAATAAAGCAATTCAGCTGGTGGAAGCATGAAACTGCTTTGTTGCATCCAAATTACCACCTAAATGGGATGTTGCCAACTATTCTTGAATCCTTATTATGGTTTTCTGCCAATTGAAAAGAACATTCAATAATGAGCACCCATCTCATCTTAAAAAGACGACTTACAATATAGCTAGAAATAATATTTTTCTCATTTCTTCATGTGCTTAAAAATCTAGAAATAGAATAGCCAAATGGTATCTACAGATCCAACAGCCAGAGCTTAATGAATAAATCAGCTAAACAGGAGGAATAAAGATAATGCCAAAATGAAATGGAAGGACAAAAAATACATCATCATAACTCTCCCCAACTCTGAAGTTCCATTCAAAATGGCAATGTCATGCAATACCAAAGAGGAATCCATGCAATGCCAAAGGGAGATTCACAACAATAGGTGCATGCGAAAAAGATGTGCATATACCTGCACTCTCTTATTTAAGTCTAAAATAACCTAATTAATTTCGATAAATCGCAGCGAAAAATTGGAACTCGGAATAAAGAAACTAATGGCTGGATCTAAACCAAGATCTCTTGTTTTAGACTTAGATTTGAAATTATATTTTTGAAGAATCAATATTGGACATTCTTGAAGCCTAAACATTCTTGGTGGGCCGATCCATTTACATAAGTCGTGCAAGATAAAAATGCAATTGGGAAAAAGTAAAATGAAAAAAATGATAAGGACGGACCTATAGACCAAACTCCTTTGCTTGTAATGTTGCCCTTATGATGACTTAGAAGACCTGAAACCTGAACAAAATGCAAACAGAAGAAAAATAAACTTCACAATAGAATAGAATACAATCTAACAATGAACATTAATGAATTTGCATCAAAGGCTCAAATAATTCTCTGGTTGTTTGCAACTATATGAAGCTAATAAATCAATTGTTGCAGTAATCCTTCGCAACCGAGCAACAAATTTATATGTATGATAATGTTGTGCTATTATCATATATGAGGCCCTCAGAAATGATAATAGCTCTCAAGTTTTGACAGAACAGAATATGTTGGTTCAAAATCAAGAAAAAACTGAGGCTCTAAGAAATGATAATAGCGATGAGCTGCAAGGTACACTATAGTAAAGCAAAAACCTAACATTGAATTGAATGTGATGTATAAATCATTGAATCTTCATGAAGAAGAACCCTTATATATCCAGTGCTTTTCCATATCTGCAGATCTAGAGTTGGTTGAAGAAGATGCATGCTTGGGTCATGTTGCCTTTGGTAGTAAATATATGAGGACATTAAGATCATATCCAAAGAATTTGAAGATCGCTCTAACAATGCGATGGAGCACCTACAAAACCATCATTAACAACACATAGAATCTCATGTCAATGAAATATGTTTATTTGCTGGATTGTACAATATGGACATGCCTGAGAGATGTACATTTATGCAAACAAATCTAGTTCAACAGTCTGGATGAGATTGCATGATGGCAATGATGGTGCATAATGAAATTCAAATAAGTACCTAACACTTGATCAGGAAGGCCCATGCCCAAGAAGCGCCAGAAAAGCATTATATAAAATAGAACATATTCCATTGCTACTACTCCCTTTGCTTCTTAACACATCCAATGTATGTAGATGCTCAAACAAAGGAGCAGGAAAATACTTGTACCTAATCCGGCAAGGACAAATTGCTTGCTTGCTAACTGTTAACTGCATACTTGTCTGTTAGTCTTGAACTTTGATGCCACATTGCTGATTAGCATCAGAAAAGCCTTTCACAACAGAAGTTTGAAATGCCAGTTATGAAGCTGGAATAGTATGGGCAATATAGAAAACATACTTCATGATCACACTATAGAGCATATACCCTTTGGACAATATAGAAAAAATACACTATGATGACATTGGTACTCCAAATTAAGTTACTTACAGAGTTGTAGGTGCAGATATTGCAGCCATGTACAACAGTCTTGCACAGAAGGACATTGATCAAGCTCTTGAATGGACGTAGATTTGGGCTCCAACCTTCTCACAATAAATGGTGATGTCAAATGCACATGGAGCCCTCCATAATGGATGTAGTAATGGGCTGCCTCTGAGAAATCAAGCCTAATCTCGCACCTTATAGAATAAGCTCAAATGTTCAAGATGGCAATGAGGATGAGGAGGGCTTATACAGTTCCTATTTGGAGATTATACACAAAAAATAGATATCCCCAAGATCGAATGGGCTCCAAAAATATCTGCCCCAGTAAAACTCAAACCAGGTACGAACTGGCTTAAATACTCCAACCAGCCGGTCAGACATGCATCAGACTAAATCTCGTTCAAGGTATAAAGGAAATGACTATTGAAGCTCTTTTGATGGCAGGAAAAAAAGCCAAATAGGGCTGAAACGAAAATGGCATACCCTAATCAAGCCTCCACTGCTGGCTTCAATTCCTCCTTCATCCAAACTGGCTTCTACAGGTCTAGAAAAATCTTGCTTTCCTTGCAAGACTATACTAACGTGAAAAGGTTCGATCCAAACCTTGGCGCAAGACCTACAATGTCGCCGCTGAAAAAACCATTAGAGAGTGAAGCAACGACGGAATGAGGTAGTCGTAGTCGAAGAGTGGATCGATTTCAAATCCCTCGCTGCCTAATTAGGCTAAATGCATAATTAAATGCAGACGGCCAAAATAGTGCCACAATGGGAAGAGGGAACGCCGCATGCGGCGTTACATGCGGCGTTCCATGACACGAAAACCAAAGCCATCCCAAAATAAGAAAGAAGATATTGTGGTTTTTGCTATTTGTGTATTCTATGCAGCAACATGGAGGTTATCATTGTCTAAATGTAAGGCACATTTGGTTTCCTCCATGTCACATTTTTAGTCACTATATGTAGGACTTATTTCTTAGAAAAGATACATGGCTACGAAAATGCAATGACCTCCGCACCTCAGGTACTTTCTCGCACAGTGCAGGTACCTTCCACTCAAAAGTACATAGTAGAAGGTGTCTCAAGCTACAACCTTTGTTCTGCTTTATTGTCTAAATAATGCCATGCTTTGGATGTTGACCAAGCTTTGATGGGCTAATTGTTCATGTAAGTCTTACAGGTGGACATGGCATAGTATCCAATTACAAGAATGTTGCCAATATGTACAACAATATATGAACAAGAATTTCTAAGAAGCCTTACAATATTGTTAAGAAATGTTGGGATCCAAGGGTGTTGCAATAACCCTTTCAAGGGTAAGAATGTTTGATCTATATGGTGTTACATCGCTTCCAAGACTGTGAACATGGCTAGACAACCATTGGAATCTAGAATTAAAGAAAAGGAGACCACAACGATATATGGATGGCCAATTCTTTCTTGGTCTAAGCTTACCTTGCCTTGGACTTGCACCGCCATAGGAACAACGCTAATTTCTTGTAATAAGTTAAGACAAAAGTATATAGTAAACAATCGTATTAAACGGATCAATGAAATTGGAGCTGTGGAAACATCTTGTAGTCCTAAAGACAAATGTGCAAGAGAAGCGCTTGGCAGTCAAGGTGAATCCTAACATCCATGGATTAGTATATGTCAATATGTTTTACCAATGAAGTAATAATTTCAAACTCCTTACAAATGTTGAATATGCCTTCAGATTCATATTCACGATGATTATAGAGCTTGTATTATCAATGTCATTGACATGGTTCATCGTAGCAAGTTCAAGGGTTTTTAAAACCACTATAGCTAAGAAAAATTTTGACGAAAACAATTCACTTGAGAAGAAAAAGAAAAGAATCGAATTGAGTTGAATATCTAGCATAATAACAGGAGGTTGTTTTTGTATTTTTTATGTATTTTTTCCAATGGTTTTAATATGATTTGATGACTGTATTCTGCGAGGCATATTAATTGGTGCATCTACAGTGCATATACCCTCAAATGTCTTTTAGTGGCAGATTTCAATGTTTACAATACAATGCCTTTTTTAAGGCCCCTATAGAGATGCGCATAACATTCCCATACAGTTCTCAAATCCTAAAAGAGGCCAAAATTTTCTTAAGTTAACACAACCCATTACATCCAACACTTTTAAATTAAAATCCCCCTAAAACCCCCTTTGGTTTGGGTGTATTTTCACACAGGGGGTGACATAGGGCAGCGAGAACCCTTTTTTCACTCCCTAAAATTGTATAATATGTACAAAATCAACACCATTTAGTGCATTGCCTCAAATCTTATAATATTTCATAAAATCTCATTATATAGTATATCAAAACTTGGACAAACGCACCCCAAAAACGAGGATCGCTATCTACGGTCTAGATCGTGGAATGATTTACAAATATGCGCATCCAAGAGCTCTCGATGCCCCGTGTGAATTGAAGCAATAATTATCAAAATGCATCACAAGATGAGCTGCAACAATAACAATTCTAACAAGCAAAAAATGTTAAGCTAAAATAGATTAACGTGTGAGAACGGGAAACGTTGGCAATACTATAGCACCTATTGATATAATGTGTCATTTCTAGAATTGTTATTGTGGGGTACTTCTTGTGGTTCTAAAGTCTTACAAGATCATATCGACCTCATAACTACAAGAATGTTGGAAAGATGTACAACAATATATATACAAGAATATTTAAGAAGCCTTACAATCGAGGTGAATCTTGACATCCATTGATTAGTCTATGAAAATATTTTATCCCAATGATGTAATAGTTCCAAACTCCTTACCGTCATTGATTATGCTTCGAAATTCGTATTCACTATAAAGGATTATAAAGCTTGTGATATTTAATGTCATCAACATTCAACTTAGCAAGTCACGCATTGGCTAGGGTTTTTGAAACCATTAGAGCTTAGAAAAAGTTTGAAGAAAACAATTGACTTTAGAAGAAAAGAGCGAAGAAAAGAATTGATTTGAATCGAACAACAATTATCAACGTCCATCACAAAGTGACGTGAAACACTAACAATTCTAAACAAGCATAAAATGTTAAATTAAAATAGATTAGCTTATGAGAATGGGAAACCTTGCAATATTATATCACCTATCAAGGTAAGGTGGCATTTTCTAGTGTTATTGTGGGTGCTTGTGGTGCCAAAGTTTTACAAGGTGGTTTCAACATCATAATTAGAATTTGCAACAAATTAGGATGCCCTGGACCATGATGTCGAGTGAACATAGAGGCAAATGTCTTAAAGGCTAAAAAGCAAAGAAATATAGAACATGATCCTAGAGGTTTCGATATAATAAAAGCTAAAAAACTTAGAAATCGAAAACATAATCCTTTAGACGTTTCATTATTCCTTTGATGTAATGCAATTAAAGTGAAAACTTGAAAATAAGTTCCTACATGGTTTAAGAACCAAATAAAGAAATGCTTATGCTATATAGAAGAAGGCACTTCAATGGAAGAATGAATAATCATTATCATAGCATCCAATTACAAGAATGTTCCAAATATGTACAACAATATTATGTACAAGAATATTTAAGAAGCCTTAAAATAATGTTCAAGAATTGTTGAGGATCCAAGGGTGTTGCAACACTTCATCAAGAGTAAGCCTGTCACCCGGTTCCATGCGCAGAATCCTCGTGATGAGGTCTTGAGCTCTGAAAGTGATATCTTCCCAGCAAGGGTTAGAAGTAAAGTCAAGATGACCAACCCTGACCTTCTCAAGTATTTCTGCCTCAGTGTCACCAAGAAAAGGAGATTCTCCACTCAACATGGTGTATAGGATGACACCAAGGCTCCAGACATCGGCGCGGGAGTCGTAGCTGCGGCGGAGGACCTCAGGGGCTATGTAATAGGGACTACCAACATCTTGGTCCAACATGTGGCCAGGGGGAGGAAAGTAGGTGGAAAGACCAAAGTCAGCCAACTTTATGTCTGAGCCATGGAAGAGGACATTCTCGGGCTTTAGATCCCTGTGGATGACTTTGTTCTCATGGCAGTATTTTACGGCGTGGACCAAGCTTACAAATATTCCGGCAGCTTCAGTTTCTGATAAACCCCCTCCATTGACAATCTTATCATAGAGGTCGCCCCCGCTGCATAATTCCATTACAAGATAGACGTACTCTGCATCCTCAGAAACTGATATGAAAGAGACGATGTGGGGCGAAGAAAGGCTCTTCAGAATGTTGACTTCAGTCCAGATTTCGTCAACGTCAACTTTGATTTTCTCCATAACTTTGCAGGCATACTGGTGATGCGTAACCCTATCAGTGAGGAGCCTAACCTGCCCAGAAGAGCCTTTCGTTTCTTCACACCAGAATTGACCCCGTCTCGTGCCTGCTTCGTCTTCATACCCCCCTCCGGTCTGTACTCTGCCGTCTCCATGCCTGCCTTGCTCTTCATCTTATCCGGATTGCTGCCTTGCCTTGCTCGCTGCTCTGCCTTGACCTAGTATTTCATTTGACCTAGGCATTTTATCTACCTTTTTGACCTGGATCTCATCCCAGTCCTCCGTTCTGCTTCCTGCCTTTTCATCGCATCCCTCCATTCTCTTCCTATTTTTAGCACAATGCGAAAAATATCCAATGACAATGGGAAAAATATCCGGAAAAAGAAAATATCAAATGAGTGATTTAGTAAAAGGCCGTTATGAAATGAAAAAGGAAAATATGAGCATTTTTTCTCTATTATTTAACTCTTCAAGAATATTATGTCCACATCCTTGCAAGTTCTACTCAGATGTTGTAAGTTCGACTCAATTGGACTTGCTGATGCACAGTTTTGGAATGATTAGGCTAACCTTGGGTGCTTAGACAAGGTTGATTCTGAATTGCAAAGTTGGCTTATACAACAACACACGATAGAACTCTAAAGCAAGATAAAAATCATCACAGGCAATCCAAGACAACAAGACAAATTGGCCATGAAAACAACAAAGCTTGGCCCAAGCTTATCCTAGTAGTGGAGTAAATTACTCCCCAATAGCACTACGACTATTGACTAGGAATATAATATCACAATAAGTTCGCCTTGTTGACTGAGCTTTCTGCAGCTTGCCTTGTTTTACCAAGTTTAAAATATGGCCCCAATCTCAGAAAGGCATTCAGAGACCAGAAAATATAGCATTGGGGTTCCATAACATAATAGATTGTATTGCAACCATTGATCCATAATCAGCTACAATTACAGGAATTTTCACAGAATCATACTTCTATATAGATACTAGCTACTTGCAATGATGTTGCATTGGTCCTGTATACACCCTGAATGTCTAAAGCTGCATTAAGCTTGAACACAGTAAATTTACCTAACTTGATATAAATGGCGTGGCAAAGTTCAACCACTTCTTTCACATCTTTATATTTTTGCCCTCTTTTGAGGGAAAAACGTACAGAAAGCATGGTCTCTTTTGTAGTTAGGATAAAAAACTATCCAGATTTAGTGCTCAAAATTATATTGATGCACATTTTATTGGCTGTCCAGTAGCCTCATCTGCAACCACAATCTCTGTGTCATTACAAGACAATACATCCTGTCGAAGCCTTGCTCCTGCAGACCGCAAGCCTTTAATCGATGATGGCTGATTGAACAGATTTATGACAGGCAACCTCGCAGCAGCAGGAAGCTTTTGCTCTGGTAACAATTTCCAAAACTGTTCACGTATGAGCGGTACCTCAAAATCTTCTCTTTTGTGGCTAACCACATTATCTGTAGCATTGATATGTGCTCCAGGCTCCAAATGATTAGTAGAAAAGCTCGTATGGGTTAGGAAAATTAGGATAAAGGGTCACATATCCACGTAGATACATCATGTCAATCAAGAACTTTTTCCATGATGCTTGCCAGCCATTAGTTCTGGAATGTGGTCTCTTTTGCATTTTCTGTGTATCTTGTTCCCATGTAATGATAGAATTCTCTCCAATGTTTTGGGAAAAAAAGAGATCCCCAGCTACATGGCAATTGATGCAAGTAAGAAGTGTTTGGATGTATACGCTGAAATGCGTGCGTAGCATTCCAACGTGGTCTTTCTGCCACCACTTCTATCACTCTTGGGGTATATAAAGCTATGGCATTTAGCTCTGGAAAACTAACCTGAGGATTATAGTGATAGACAAGCAGTGTATACTTCAACCAAATGTAGTAAAATGGAGACACTTCTATATCATCTTCAAGAAGCAAGCCAAAATCATCGTCAGAAGAAGGATAAAAATCATCACAGGCAATCCAAGACACAAGACAAATTGGCCATGAAAACAACAAAGCTTGGCCATCCCAAGCTTATCCTAGTAGTGGAGTAAATTACTCCCCAATAGCACTACAAGTATTGACTAGGAATATAATATCACAATAAGTTCGCCTTGTTGACTGAGTTTTCTGCAACTTGCCTTGTTTTACCAAGTTTAAAATACAGCCCCAGATCTCTTTAAGGCATTCAGAGACCAGAGAATATGACATTGGGCTTCTATATTGTGTAAACATACATAATGGATTGTATTGCAACCATTGATCCATAATCAGCTACAATTACAGGAATTTTCACAGAATCATACTTCTATATAGATACTAGCCACTTGCAATGATGTTGCATTGGTTCTGTATACACCCTGAATGTCTAAAGCTGCATTAAGCTTGAACACGGTAAATTTACCTAACTTGATATAAATGTCGTGGCAAAGTTCAACCACTTCTTTCACATCTTTATATTTTTGCCCTCTTTTGAGGGAAAAACGTACAGAAAGCATGGTCTCTTTTGTAGTTAGGATAAAAAACTATCCAGATTTAGTGCTCAAAATTATATTGATGCACATTTTATTGGCTGTCCAGTAACCTCATCTGCAACCACAATCTCTGTGTCATTACAAGACAATACATCCTGTCGAAGCCTTGCTCCTGCAGACCGCAAGCCTTTAATCAATGATGGCTGATTGAACAGATTTATGACAGGCAACCTCGCAGCAGCAGGAAGCTTTTGCTCTGGTAACAATTTCCAAAACTGTTCTCGTACGAGCGGTACCTCAAAATCTCTCTTTTGTGGCTAATCACATTATCTGTAGCATTGATATGTGCTCCAGGCTCCAAATGATTAGTAGAAAAGCTTGTATGGTTAAGAAAATTAGGATAAAGGGTCACATATCCACGTAGATACATCATGTCAATCAAGAACTTTTTCCATGATGCTTGCCAGCCATTAGTTCTGGAATGTGGGATTTGCAAAGGATTCTCTTTTGCATTTTCTGTGTATCTTGTTCCCATGTAATGATAGAATTCTCTCCAATGTTTTGGGAAAAAAAGAGATCCCCAGCTACATGGCAATTGATGCAAGTAAGGAGTGTTTGGATGTATACGCTGAAATGCGTGCGTAGCATTCCAACGTTCTATCACTCTTGGGGTATATAAAGCTATGGCATTTAGCTCTGGAAAACTAACCTGAGGATTATAGTGATAGACAAGCAGTGTATACTTCAACCAAATGTAGTAAAATGGAGGCACTTCTATATCATCTTCAAGAAGCAAGCCAAAATCATCGTCAGAAGAAGGATAAAAATCATCACAGGCAATCCAAGACACAAGACAAATTGGCCATGAAAACAACAAAGCTTGGCCATCCCAGCACTACAAGTATTGACTAGGAATATAATATCACAATAAGTTCGCCTTGTTGACTGAGCTTTCTGCAACTTGCCTTGTTTTACCAAGTTTAAAATACAGCCCCAGATCTCAGAAAGGCATTCAGAGACCAGAGAATATGACATTGGGCTTCTATATTGTGTAAACATACATAATGGATTGTATTGCAACCATTGATCCATAATCAGCTACAGTTACAGGAATTTTCACAGAATCATACTTCTATATAGATACTAGCCACTTGCAATGATGTTGCATTGGTTCTGTATACACCCTGAATGTCTAAAGCTGCATTAAGCTTGAACACGGTAAATTTACCTAACTTGATATAAATGTCGTGGCAAAGTTCAACCACTTCTTTCACATCTTTATATTTTTGCCCTCTTTTGAGGGAAAAACGTACAGAAAGCATGGTCTCTTTTGTAGTTAGGATAAAAAACTATCCAGATTTAGTGCTCAAAATTATATTGATGCACATTTTATTGGCTGTCCAGTAGCCTCATCTGCAACCACAATCTCTGTGTCATTACAAGACAATACATCCTGTCGAAGCCTTGCTCCTGCAGACCGCAAGCCTTTAATCGATGATGGCTGATTGAACAGATTTATGACAGGCAACCTCGCAGCAGCAGGAAGCTTTTGCTCTGGTAACAATTTCCAAAACTGTTCTCGTACGAGCGGTACCTCAAAATCTCTCTTTTGTGGCTAATCACATTATCTGTAGCATTGATATGTGCTCCAGGCTCCAAATGATTAGTAGAAAAGCTTGTATGGTTAGGAAAATTAGAATAAAGGGTCACATATCCACGTAGATACATCATGTCAATCAAGAACTTTTTCCATGATGCTTGCCAGCCATTAGTTCTGGAATGTGGGATTTGCACAGGATTCTCTTTTGCATTTTCTGTGTATCTTGTTCCCATGTAATGATAGAATTCTCTCCAATGTTTTGGGAAAAAAAGAGATCCCCAGCTACATGGCAATTGATGCAAGTAAGGAGTGTTTGGATGTATACGCTGAAATGCGTGCGTAGCATTCCAACGTGGTCTTTCTGCCACCACTTCTATCACTCTTGGGGTATATAAAGCTATGGCATTTAGCTCTGGAAAACTAACCTGAGGATTATAGTGATAGACAAGCAGTGTATACTTCAACCAAATGTAGTAAAATGGAGACACTTCTATATCATCTTCAAGAAGCAAGCCAAAATCATCGTCAGAAGAAGGATACCAGCTTTCACTAACAGCCCTAATTAGACCCCCTTGGATTATGCGTCGACGTATTGTCTTCTGCCCATGTGGCCATTGAAACTGATGCAATAGCTAATGTTTCCATGTCCACTTCCCTGTCCATGTTAAACGTCAATGGTATTACATCTCCTAAATAGTAAGCAGAACTTAGTGACTTGAGAAGCCTTTTAAGAGATGCAGGTCGGTTTTGAGTTACTTATAATGTTGACTGTTATCCTCATTTTATTCCAATTTGTGAAACTAGCAAAAAAAGGTTAATATCAATACGACTGGTAAACGAAAAAAAACAAAGATTTTCCTGGTCTAAGGTACTTACTCCTTAAAATCTGGGTCTTCTAAAATCTAGGGTACTTACTCCTTAAAATCTAAGGTACTTACTCCTTAAAATCTGGAATATGAAATATGAAATATGAAATATGAAATATTCTAGGAGAAGATCCTAAGGCTGCATCTTAGTTCAGATTCTGTTTCTGGGACGGTTTTAAGCTGGGCAAGCTTTCTTCAAGCTTTGATTTTTAAGCTTAGAAGATTTCGGTGGCTTTTTGAGAGGTTTCAGAGGAGTTCAGTGTAATTCCAAAGAGGAGATCTCTGTTATCAAGAATAAAATTGACAGAATTTGATCCAGAAGTTAAAGACGGTTATGGGGTTTATGGGATCCATGGAGATTGGCAGCTAGTGTTGGATGCCCATATTATCAGACATGGAAGAAATTCTTTGTGGTTCACCTTGGTCTTATAGATCTGACCAGATTGGAATACTAATGATACAACGTCCATGATCACTTAAAGTCTTTAGTTGATCCAGAGATGAGAAGGCAACTTGGTTGCTTCAAAACCTTTGCTGAAGCATGGAAATATCTCAACGATTCATACCAACACTCCAAGGATTAGGGAGGCAGTCACTTGTCAAAGAGCAAATGGAGCAGCTCACACTTGCTGAACTTTCTGCTGAATGTTCTACTGTTGCAGAGTATATCTCAGAGTTTAAAACACTCAAAGAAGATCTAATAGGAGCTGGGGGAGGCATCGCAGAAAATGATATGATTATTTTGGTTATGAAAGAAGTGGAAGATCAGCACATTCATATTAATACCACTGTACAAACACAAAAGAATGTGACCTGGACATTCAATGAGGTATAGAATTTACTTGTTGAAGCAGAATTCAGTATGGAAATACTTTATTTGGACGACTTTATACCGCATCCTTTGCAACAAAATAGAAGATCTGAAGCTTAAAATCCAAACAGTCATAGGACTTTCTGTCTTTGCCAGAGCTAGCTTTCTGGCTTCATAGATTTAAATGCATATAACCTCGGGTTAGGCAACCCTGCTAAACATCGGGCAACAAAAAGGCAACAAAAAGGTCTACATTTGTCTATGAAAAGGAAATCGAATACCTATAAATGAAAAGGCGTTCGATTCTTTTGCGTATTCATAATCAAGGCTTTGGAGACTGCTTTACACAAAACGGAGATGGTTATGCAGATGAAGTTTGCACGAATAAGTTCTTGGTTGAGGAATTTCTTTGTCAAGAGGAAATCAAGTTTTGAGGAAAGATACAGGCTTGGCCGAATACTGGGCAGTAGCACAACCGGACAGGTCCGGCTCTGCACTGACAAGTTTACCAATCAGCAATACGCCTGCAAAATTCTGAAAAAGCTCGAGAATAGCATGGAAGAAATTTCCACAGAAATCAGCATCATGAAGAGCCTCTCTTCGCCACACATCGTGTCTTTCATATCAGCATACGAGGATGCAGATTCCGCATACCTTGTTATGGAGCTCTGTACCGGAGGCGACCTTTATTATAAGACTCTGAAACAAAGGAGACTCTCAGAAACTCAAGCCGCTCCAATATTCAAAAGCTTGATCCTGGCAGTAAAACATTGCCATGACAAAGGCGTAATTCATAGGGATTTGAAGCCCCAGAATATTCTTTTCCTTGGTTCAGATTTGAAGTTGGTGGACTTTGGACTTTCGACCTACTTTGCTCCTCCTGGTGAAATGTTGGCTGATGATGTTGGAACTATCTACTACATGGCTCCTGAGGTTCTGCGCCAGAGCTATGGCCCCCCAGTTGATGTTTGGAGTGCTGGTGTTATCCTATATTTCATGTTGAGTGGAGAAACTCCCTTCGATGGTGACACTTCAGAGGAAATAGAGGGCAAAATTAAGAATGGTCATGTGGACTTCACTACCAACCCTTGTTGGGAAGATATTGATTTTCGCGCACTCGATCTCATAATGCGAATGTTGCACATGGAACCAATGAGTAGAATCACCCTTGAAGAGGTGCTGCAACACCCTTGGATCCTCAACAATTGTTGAACATTGTTGTAGGTTCCCCAATAATTCTCAAACATTCTTGTGTACAAATTGGAACATTCTTAATAAAGAAAATGTTGCGCATTTCCATGTAAGTGAAGTAAAATGAAGTTTATTCATGTCTTGGAGAACCGGTTGTAATAAATACTTGTAGTGTGAACAGTCTCAATAAGAATGATCTATGATCTCTAACTGCTTTGCTTTCGTGAAATATTCTAGTTGCTACAATCGAGTGAAGAAAATTTTCTATTATGATTTTCACACTCTAAATACATGTTGTTCATCTTCACTCCACACATGTACACGACTTCTTTGCTCATTTTTTGGTGTTTTGGCAATCTACCTATCTCTGTTATGCATGGGAGCTTGTCCTAGATCTTGAGATTGTTTTCCTCAAGGATAAGGATATGCCAGCATGTGATCTTGATCACCATATATTTCAAGCTCATCCTTGACCTTTTTTGTTCTTACAGAAGCATCAACACATTCTCCTGAGGTGCCTTTTACATCCATGCTACACAAGTCCAGGGGCCTGAGGGCACAAGGGACGTTAATATCTATTCTATTCTATTCTATTCTATTTATTTAGAGTAAGGTCCTACCACATCAAGCATTACACGTGAACTCAATAATGAGATTAGGTTCCCAAAATGTTGTTGGGGGGTCGTGTAACATATGATTTTGAAAGGTTTAGCCATGTATTCGTATCTAAAAATGGTATTTTGCTGACTCACAAATTTGGTTTTGCGTTGGCAATGGTCGAATGGGGTGTATTGGGGAAGGGCTAATTTTTAGAAGTGGAGTGGAGTCGTGGCGCGTGGAGCGGATGGAGCGTAGGTTTTCTATTTTCAGTGGTAGCTTAGGCCGGCGTGGAGATGGAAGACGGCAGGGCAGGGTGTTGGCGGCGATTGCACAGGAGGTCGCAGTGTTCAGCAGCAGCGTTTTTGCAGAAGAGATTGTTCCCATCGCGCAGTGTTCTCAGGTTTTGCCATCGCAGTGTTCGCAGGTTTTGCCTCCTATTTTTCCTATGTTATATGTATCCTATTTTTTCCTCCTATGTTATCTGCTTAAGTTTGCTAGTGTAAGGAAGAAATTGGATGGTTCCTCTCTTGATTGTTTGTTTTCAGTGAAAGCTTTTTGCGCTGGAAAATCATGACAATGAAGAGGAACTTGCATTTCCATATGGTTTCCTATGTTATATTCTGCTATGAGAATCACATTGGGGCCGATGAATTTCGGTGGGGTTCAAATCCCCTTGCTTCATCTCCTTTCTTTTTGCAAACTTGTTTGCTGGAACAGGTCAGTTCCAAACTGTGGCAGGCCGAGTTCATCTGCAGGCAAGCTCCTGCGACCTGGAGCCTCTTAAAATTTTTTGAAGGGCTTTATTATATGCTTGCAAGTTGTCTTTGGCGCAGGGAACCTCTCTCTGGATGGTCTATCTGTTAGAAGCTTCTTATTTCATATGTTTTGCAATGGCTTCCATTGTTGGCTAATGATTTCAAGTAGTCTACTCCATGTCTGCTGATATTCAACTGGGCGAGATAATGAATGGCAACTGTGTTGTTGTTGCAAGCTTCCTGCTATGTCTATACTCTCATTTGTTTTGCAGTTTATTGACTGTATCATTGACGCTGCTACCATGGATATGAAATCTTAGGGTGAGCTGGAAAATCCAGTTTGACCCCATCTTCTTTTGCTTCCTACGGTCAGGGTTAAAGGATAAGGAATATCCACTGGTATATTCCTTAAATGAATGGCCAGGATGTAGCGATTACAGGATGTTTGTGATGTATAAACGTTATGTTATGATATTGTCCATTTTGCCTTGTCTATAATTTGTACTTTGTTATAATGGTTGCACCTTGTTCATCTCCAATTTGGTGTAACATTAGAGGCAACTATTGAATTGTTGTTCATCCCTAATTTTGTGTAGAAATAAGAAAAATATTGAATTGTTATACATTATCTGGTCTACAAGGATCAAGCGCCTCGTTTTACAATGGTTGAGAATCGTATGTTGATGGAATTGCAAAATTTGGGTTTTTGTGAATGGGCTTTAAATATGGGATGGGCAGAGTTAGAGCTTTCGTGTATTGTTGGTATTTCGGCTGGATAGGCAATGAGATTCTTGAAGTTTCTCTTTTTTTTTTTTTTTTTGGGTTGCCCCTAGGGGGGCAAACCCTTGTTTATGTGGGATTTTGGCATATCCTAGGTATATTCTTGAATATCCCTAGTATATCTTTGGTGAGCTACTAAAACCTCCTATTTCCGTAGAACGTGATTAAACCGGACGTCTCATTTCTTGAAGCGAACCGGGTAACTGGCAAGGCAACGATCGGCGCTTCAATCTGATCGGGCAGGGATCTGATTGAAAGGATATGGATTTGTGAGGTTTGGGGATGAATCAGACCAAATTCTTGGAAGCATGGGCGATTTGCAGCAGGAGATGCCCAAAATTGACGCTGCAGCTGCTGGTGTTGTAAATGGCCCTTTGGCTGCTGGTGGTGATACATCAGGTCCAGTGTTGTGTAATGGAAATGCTACAGAGCAAGAGCAGGAAGATGATCTAATGGGTGCAAATCAGAAACTTAGTAAACATAGCTTTGAGTATTTAGAGAAGAGGGCAGAGGATTCTGGAAAAATGTTAGGGCTTGGGTCACATGGCCATGGTCGTGGTCATGGTGATGTAGAATGGGATACTCAAGAACACCGTCTAGTTAATGATGATGGGTCTATGCCTGATGATGAGTTGGATGACAGTCTTGATAGTGAGGAGGAGAGGGGGCAGACAAAGGATCATGAGAATATGATACAACCATCCAAGGGCGGGGATTTTAGTCCGAAATATAATGTGCAAAGATGGCTTGATGGGCTTGGATTGGTAAGTATGCGGACATATTTGAGCTTCATGAGGTGGATAATGATGTGCTACCATTGTTAACCATGGATGACCTTTAGAGATGGGCATTGGGGCATTTGGAGCAGCAGGAAAATGTTTCATGCTATTCAAGACCTTACACTCCCACAACAATGAGTTTGTGAACATGTGGTACATGCATACATGTTTGATCAAGAGCACAAGTTGATCTGTTTTGCAGGTAAAGCAAAGTAAAGGCAGGAAGCAATGCCTGAAATTATCCAGTGGAATGGAATGCATACATGTTTGATCAAGAGCACAAGTTGATCCGTTTTGCGGTAAAAAGCAAAGTAAAGGAGGAAGCAATGCACGAAATTATCCAAAGTGGAATGGAGTTGTTCTTTGCATGAAATTAGGCAAATGAAACTTGGGAAATGTTACTCAACCCAATACGTGTAGATACTGATGATTACCAGGGAAGGTCCGGAGGTAGTTCATGAGATGTATATTATTCAACATGTTTAAAGGGGGGACCGACCTGGTATAAGCTGAAAAGGTCATTCTCTGCTTCATGAATCACATGTGTATTTAGTGACCAATGTGCAGCTCTACGTGCCAAACTTTCCAAATTTGTCTTTGGTGTTTTGTCGATGGGTCTCTTTCTACATTTTTATCAACATTTATTGGAGGATTCATAGTTGCTTTCGGTCGAGTGGAGGCTAAACTTAGCAACTCTTGGCATCCTTGCTCAGATAAGTTTTTTTACGGTGGTCTGCGTATACCTATGCAATCGACTAGTGCTTGCTGCAAAAGAGCCAGCAAACATACTCTCATCCGCAGGAAACATAGCTTTTCCTCATTCCCTTTCTCTTTTTTGTTTTCCGAATGTAATCATTTTGTAGGTAGTTTGTCCATTGTGTGGATCCAGAGAGCAATTAACTGGCTAGGAACATTGCTTCCTTCGTCAAGTGCATGCTTACTATTGCTCTCATTCTGCAAGTTTGTTGGTGTGAAAAGTGAGATCGATATACAAGATCTGCGGGGAGGTTGTAAAATTAGGATTTGGACATACTTTTAGGAAATTGTAGCGGCGTCTTTTGTGCGGGTCACCGATCTTGCCTTGAACTCTATGTTGCATTTCTAATTTTGAAAAGATAAAAGAGACATATAACAGAGATATGGCCTCCACACTAAGTACAACTAGTGATACCATTATAGACATTATCGACATCTTATGGTTAAATTCTTTGAACAATGCATGCTGACAGTTATTTCAAGAGAGAAAGTCCAAGAATCTATTAAACTTCTGTATTCTCTCACGATTATTCATTGACAGCTATTCTTGACATTTTGTGCAGACTAAGTGGGCTACATGTGTTGCACAGATTCTTAGCACAGATTCTTAGCAAGTACCGTAAAGCCATAGACTTAGAAATTGAATGGAGGCCATTGTATATATTGCTATATGAAGCACACTTGAAGAGGTAGATATATTAAAGTTTCTTTGAGGTGCATTCAAGACACAATGGAGTGCCTTCAAGATATGTTTAACTATAAATTTTCTATTATTTGACGTAACAGACATCGTTCGTACGTTGGCCTACATACATCATACCGACATTTAGGAGCCTGCATTGACCTAATATGGAATTGCCGGCCATTTTTCCCACCAAGCTCAGCTAAGGAGATTTGGACAAAATTCAGGTACATTTGGTTCTTTCTAGCAAAGGTTGCTTACTCGTTTCTATAGTCTGCCATGTTATTATTTTTCTAGTATAACAACGTGCAAGGTTTGGACGTTAAAAATTCTGAGGCAATTGCTCAGATGCTTGAAACTTAAGTCACAACCGAGTTAACAGTATGCTTGTTGTATCACTTGACAAATCTTGGACTGTTTTGCTCTGATACCATGAAATAACAAAGTAATCCAGGTTCTTAAAACATAATGTCCATGCTCTGTGACAAGAAGTGTGTAACTCCATGAATTAACTGTTTGTCTATCATGATAATTCCAAACAGTAATTTTGCTCTATTTAAGGGGGAGTTTGTACCTTTGAAAGGACTCAACATGATCACCAGTATTGATAGATAGCAGAGACTATGTCCATCATGTCTGGAGAAAGACTTAGAAGCCTTTGCATTAGCTATGAATTAGTCCCAAAGGAGATGAGCATTGACATGGAGAAGTAGGAAATCCATTGGAGTTAGACTACTGCTCCTAATTTCATGGTTCATATGCAGGAAAGCAAATCTCACCTCATCAGGTGATCTAAGAGCAAAAGGGTTTGGAGATTCCAGAGCTTCTGACAAAACTGAATCTGAAAAAAAACTTTTGAAGAATTGGTTATTTCCACTGTGGCTTGAGGTCCAACTATACAAAGTTAAGCAATATATTATGACTCAACAATAAGCTCAAGCGTGATCATGAAATCGGAAATTTACCCTGGGCCAGTTCTTATAGGGCTTGCCCAGACACTGGCCAGCAAGAGCTGGCTGGTACACATTGAAACCATTCTCAAACAAATACTGGGCAAGGAAGAAAGCCCATTAAATGTATATATGGTAACACAATGGGCTGTTACCCCTTGCTTAATGTATTGATACTTCAACATGTAGTTTTCTTTCCATGTGCTCTACTCTACTCTTATAAAATAATGGCTTTATTTTATGATTGTTAGTTACTTCTGATAATGTTTCTTTCCTAGCTCTTGCACTCAGTGTTTCATGTTTTATGCCATGGGCCACTTCTATATGTCCATTTGGGCGCGCACCTGTATGGTTAACAATATCAAACAAAGCAAATTTGGCACAGTTAATAAAGCCAAGCTATACTTCGGGAATCATATGCCAAATACCCAAAAAGCTAGCACTTTAAATCTTTATCTTTGGCTGGGACCTAGACATCTCGACCATATCATATTATTGTAGTCTAACTTTTGAAAAGAACATCAGGCATCCATGTTCTTTTGAAGTTGGGATGCTAAGGACATAGGCTTTTGTCTATTACACTGCTAACAAAGCTATTTTGGACTTGGAATGCTAAGGACGTAGGCCTACATGCATTTTGTATTGCTCTAAACTCGAGGGAACAATGATAAATTGATTCCTTTTTTGAAGTGCTAGCATTCTAGTTTTCCCATTGTCTCTAGATGAGTGCATAGAGTATATGTAGTACGAAAAACCTTGGTCACCCAAAACTAATTTGTTATTTCCAAACTAAAAATTGTCCCAAAAACAAAGTTTTAATTGTCCCACATTGCATCCAATTCAATTGTTAATTAATTCTCAAGTGGACGTTAAGATAATATTTCATTCTCTACCTAAATGAAATACATACATCTCCAGGGAATAAATTACTAGTCGCATATTTCTTATTAGCCAGAACGACTTTGGCTAAACTCGCACGATATTAATCCCAAAACATTCTGTGGTTTAGCTAAACTCTACATATTTTTCCCCTCATACTTTCTAGCGTTTAGCTAAACTAACCCAAACATCATCCCAAAAATTTCTATGGTGTGGCCAACGGAAAATATTAAGCCAAATTACTATATTTTTTTTCAATTGTTTCCACTTATTTTATGTGAAAACATTGTAAAATAATGCTAGCTAGCAAAATCTATGACTCAAATCAATTTATAATGCTAGAAACTAAACTATTAATCATATATTTCTTATAAACTAGAAAGATATTAGCTAAACTAGCCCGAAATTCATTCTAAAAGTTTCTATGGTTTAGCTAAACAATACAAAATTTCACTCTCTTACTTTCTGGCATTTGGCTAAAGAGCTCTAAGGTTGGTGCAGTCCCGAAAAAAGTTAAGCTAAAATTATAATTTATTTTCCAATTTTTTCCATTTACTTTAGCCAATTTTTTTCGAAAATGTGCTAAAAAATCGCCAAATAGCTAAGTTTAGCCCTTAAATTATTCCATGTACATCTCCACAACTGCAAATTCATTTCATGAGTTGCTACATAAACTGTTGACACTAGGTTGGACGTTAATAGTGGGTTCAACCCCATAGGTTTGCAATTTCGATTCAAACACTCTATTGTCTACAACTACAACTTAAGCCACTTCACTCTCCGGCCATGGAGGGCAACCCTCCGTGCGCAGCACCTTGTTTTTTTTATATAAGGAATTTTCATGTGCAAAAGCATGGATATCTTCTTCATGATAGCATAGTTGCATTCCTTTGTTATCAATATTAAAGATATGGGAGGCACACATGGGATATGATGTGCTCATTTTCGAAGATTAACTAGAGATGCATTAGAGTCGTATCTAACAATTCTAACAAAACTATTTGCATTGGCTTTGACTCCGTTCCAATGAAAAAGTTTCACTTATGAAAATATCCCAATTTGTAAATCCAAATATGGTGCATGCATGTTAGACATTTGGGGATTTGAAAAGAAGAGCTTGCATGTTATCTTTGCTAAGTTCGTGGCTTTCTTAAAAATGCTCTTGCATTTTATGTTACTATTCCATTTTTAGCATTTAGATGGTTTTATTCCAATGACCACTAGATAAAGGATTTCTTAGCTCTATACATCTCGACTTGCTCTCCCATTATGTTTGGTAAAATTAAATGAGCTTATGGTTGGTGAGACCACTTTTTGTAAAAGTGCATGTCAAACATTTGTTGATTAAAGAAAAAGGCTTGCATGTTGTATTTTCTAAGT
Organism: Isoetes taiwanensis; assembly: GCA_021234155.1. Classification (NCBI taxonomy): domain Eukaryota; kingdom Viridiplantae; phylum Streptophyta; class Lycopodiopsida; order Isoetales; family Isoetaceae; genus Isoetes; species Isoetes taiwanensis. Next base: position 3,710,048 of record JAJEKV010000043.1, read on the forward strand.
TCGTGTCTTACTTGAAGATGCCCTTGCACTTTATTTTACGACTCCATTCCTAGCATGTAGGTGGTTTTATTCCATTGACCTCTAGATAAAGGGACTTTTAGCTTTATACAGCTCGACTTGCTCTCCCATTACATTTGGCAATATTAAATGGGCTCACGATGAGCGAAACCTCTTTTGGTAAAAGTCAAGAGCTACAGAAATGGACTGCAACCTAACCTAGGTTAAGAGATGAAAAGATACGATTTTTCTGGAGCTTGAACCACGGGATGGAGACATTTTCTTCCAAGCATTTATTCCCAAGGTATTTCCAAGGTACGATTTGTTTTATTGGTATGATTCCATATCATGTGAATCTTGAAGTGGCAGAGATTTTGTAAGTAGTCACACAGCCCATACAAGTGCCTCTTCCCAGGCATATCTAGAATGAACATGACAGTATAAAATTCAGATGATCATTCCAGCTTGCCACTTTCGAAGGCATATCTAGAATGAACATGACAATATAAAATTCAGATGATCATTCCAGCTTTCCACTTTTGATTTTCTATGCTCTTACCATTCTATAAAGCCTGCATAGGATAGTATTGCAGATGCAGACCTGTATTTATAGGTCTGAGCTCCATAGTTTTTTCAAGCTATTTTGGAGAGGCAGTTGCATTCACACTTGTGGTGTTTCCTTGGTCTTTTAACTATGTATAAAACATATGGGTCGGATAGGCATTCCTATAGTGCAGACTCTGTTTACTGCCTTGTATTCCGATTCAAATAAAGGTTATCCAGCTTATAAAAATGCAAAGTTACTTCAGAAGGAAGTAGCAACAGCAAAGCCAAGTGCTCTTTTAGACGGATATGCTCTTTGCAAAGGCATGTTCTCTTCTGAAGCTCATGGACTGATGATGATCCTGAATCAGACTGCGAACACATAACAGGTATTTTGTGGTTTTTTCTACACATACTATTTTATAGATACCAACATACTTCAGTCTTTATTAAAAGATGAATCAATGAGGGGTTACAACAGATCTGTTCTGGCAGAAAAAAGGTTTGAAAGGTTTGTTGCTCCAGTTAAGCAAGTTATGATCAAGACTTTCTTTTAACTTGATTCAAGCATTCTAAAAATGTGGCTACTGCTACTGCACAAAAGATTCTAACATTATTGAAGATGTTCTTTACTATATGCATGTATTTATGATATGTATAGTCCATTTTTCATGCTATTTCTGATGCAAAGGCAAAGAGGATACAAATGGTGACCGGTGATGAACCGAGAAGCCAGTTGTACCTTTTGGCCCTTGCAATGTTACCTTCATCAAGCTAATATTGTATTGAATGGCTGCAGGTACCAGGCTTCTCTTCCCTTTGTGTTTTTCTTTGTGTATTGAATTGGTTTTTGCTGAAGAATGGACGAGAAATATACTGGAAACAGTTTCAATCCCAGTTGGACGAATTTTTACAAATGGAAAGGTTTTCCTAAGTTATCTGCCTCAAAAGATACATGTCAAGTAATATCATTTTCCCTTTTCGAGCTCTGATATTTATGAAGACCATAATGGGGCTGCTGATCTGCAAGCCATTGATCTTCAAACAGTATAGATGTTCTTTAACTCAGATTCTTGCCATTTTTTTAGTCCTTGTTTCAAGAAAACTCTGCAATATTTGAAAATAATGGATAATGGCAGTGTGACTTGGATAATGAATGCTGATTCACGTTTAAAACTATGCATTGTATAAACAGTTCGTGCAATAATGTTTCTAGATCCGGAACCAAGTGGTTTTAATCTTCAAACTATTGGTTATATGTTTATTTGGCACTATTGGTTATTTGTTTATTTGGCACTGAAGTCATACAATTTAAAAATGATCAGGGCAGTTTTATGACTTTTCAAGGCTAGGATATAGAATAGAATAGAATATACATTAACGTCCCTCAGGCCGTGAGGCCCTCGGACTTGTGTAGCATCCTGCGAGCTCCCAAAAGGTGCTGCCAACAAACAGACGCATAGGTTTATGTAGCCATCTAGCGGGCTTCTCTTGTTCTTTGTAATACCCGCATTGTGCTTATAGCTGGCTTCTTGGCCATACACAATGCATCATTATAAACAGTTTTGAACTGTACTTTGTGGGCCTCTCTGATTCGCCTCAACAGTGCTTCTCAGATTATTAGCCCTCTCTCTTTGTGCACCCCCCGGTGTCTTATTATCATCTCTTTTATAGCTTTCGCTACATCTGTGAGTGTCTCTTCTTTGTCCATTAGTGCTGGGAGTGGGAGATCCCACCTGACCTTGTTAAATTTGGACCTTATGTCTGTGTAGACCGGGCATTCCTTGACCATATGTGCTTCGTCTTCTATTTTTCCTGAGTCACATAGTCGACATATTCGCTCTGCTCTATCTATTTTTCTCCATCTATCTTTCTCAATTCGGAGGTCGTGGCTCCCCATTCTGAACCTAGCCAGCGTTCCTCTGTTGCTCCTATTCAACATGTTGCTTTTGTATGTGATATGTCCTATCTGCCCCCCTGGATTGAAGGCTCCCAATAGCCAGTCTGCTTTAGGCCCTGTGTGCTGTGCTAGCCAGCTCCTCATTGCCCTGCTTGTCCATTCTTCGTCCCATCCATCCGCTTGTATAATATGGCTTAGTTGCCACTTTATTTTAGATAGGTCAGCTCCTCTTCACTGAATTTTTGGAGCTTCCTATGTCTTTTGTATTTTGATTCGAATCCATCCATGTTCTTCATGTTGGAAACCAACCATTTTGCAGCTTTTTTCAAGGTCCAAGTACATTTGAAATGGTTATATCGCTATTGCTTTATAGTCCTTGGTGATTATGAGCAAACTTGAAGCAGAATATCAAGTTTATTTGCCAGTTTACCTGGCGTCTTTGGCCAGATGACATGAACAATCTGGTAATTTTTTTCCCTTTTGATTATCTTTCCTTTGTAAAAAAGAAACTTTCTTATAAGATTTGCATTCAGAAGCATAGAATTTGCTCTTCAAGAGTTTTGAAGTTCATTCTCTTCTTAGATAGGATGCATTACTGTGGATGTTCAGAAATGTTTCTGGCTCTTTTTGTGATTGGGTTCAACATCTAAAAGATAAGGGTAGCAGTCATGTATATTCCATTGCATGTTCACATGCTAATGGCTACCCATAGTTAGGTAGTTAGGTAATCTGTTATATCTACTACATGCTTGCTTGGCTTACTTTAATGTTTATAATAATCATTATATGACAGAGGCATCATATTGCTAACTAGAATTTTGTTATGTTCTTTAGCTATCTCTACTTTCTACATGTTTGCTACTGTATATTCTTCATTGCCTGCATCAAAGATATGGATGCCTTTTGCTCAGTTCTTGCAAACCTAAAGATGGAAATACTCAACTATAAGTTGGCTCCTATTTAATACGGCCCATCATATTTCAAGATCGTCATGATAATGCATATTCAATTATCAGATCAAAGCTGGCTCATGGGGCACTCTCAGGCCTGCGTTCAAAAACCTAACAGAGCTGAACAGAGAGTTATTTCAGAGGTTCAACTCTTGGCTCGGTGTGGTCTGCTTCAAGAGAAAAGGTATTTACCTTTTATTTTTGCATCTTTTGCATCAGTTGCTAATGGTTGATGAGACATACAAGATGAACAGATACCCCAGATCACACAGAATGCGTAGAGGTGCCTGGCTTTTGAATTGCATTTTGGTGCCGTTTTGGTCTTTTGAATTGCATGGTTTGCTGATTTATCCTTCATCAGGTGTGTTGAAAGCTGATATCTTCGGAGCATATGAGTTGGCAAGATGCCACGTGACTCTGCTTCTAAGGTTCCTATTGAAGAGCATGGTAAAGTTTGCAACTCGATTACATTGAATAGGTGTTGCTGCATTCTTTTATACATAGGCACTACATTCAATAGATGCTTAGAGAAGTTTGATAACATACACCATAGAATGACCTTTTTTTGGTTCATTTTCATACACTGCATTCAATATATGTTTGCCAAGGAAAGGATGGCGGTGGCGGACCTTAGGCGGCGGTTGCAGGCGCGGGTTTGAGCGGCTAGAACGGATTGGGCTTCAGAGGCATGGCGGATGATCGGAATGGGAGGAGTGACCCCCAGGGGATGCAGTCAACAATTCCAAGGCGGATTCCGAAGCTGGCGCGGGCGGCTCAGCAGACTCGTTTGATTGGGGTGTCTTCCACCCAGAAGCCTACTTCGACTTCAGCGGATTCTCCTATGGCAGAAAGGCAGGCTGTAGGGCTCGATCTGGCAGCTCCAGGGCTTCAGGGCCCAGCTGCGGGATTGGTGTTGCCATCTGATTCTTCGGCAGGTGAGCAGGTTGGTGGTGAGAGGAGGTCGGCTGCTCTAGGGCCACAGGGCCGGCCAGCGGGGCTAGGGTCGGTGGTGCCCATGGATTCGGCTGCTCCAGTGCCGGATTTGGCCAGCTCGATGCTTGAGGCTGGCGCTGAGGGTGGTGGTGAGCCACTTCAATTTGATGCCCATCAAGCTGGCATGTGCAGGGTTTTGGAGAGCGAAGGGATAGGGCAGTCAGCCTTAAGCCCTCTTCCAGGGTGTGTGCAGCAACCAGGGGCTGGGCAAGCTGCTAAGGAGATTGGAGGCAAGGAGGGAGCGACCTGCCCGCTTCGGGGTTTGGTACAGCAGCTAGGATCTGGGCGAGGTTCTTTGGAGGTCGGTGAGATGAAGGCAGTAACTCATCCCCCCGCAGGGCAGGGGGCATCCACTGTACTTGATCGGCAGGTTGGCGATCAGGCAAGGAGTACTTGTGCAGTGGATGTACAAGCTACGGGGGATGTAGAATTTGAAGTCCCGAGCAACATGTCACTTTCGAGACAAAGAACTCCGTGGCCACCCAAACTCGCTGTTTCTACGCTTGCGGAGGATCCTTTGCGCTGGTTGAACCGATATGCAGCTTGCCCCAGGGCAATGGGTGCAGTGGTGTGCCACAGCATCCGCATAAGCCGTCGGGACAGGACGGCCCAAGTTGGGGGAGGCGTGTGGGTGAGGGGCATGGAGTCAGGGCGGCGGGTCCTGCATGGCGGACGAATGATACGGTGAGCCGGCTTTCACGGCCGCGGTTCTCAGAATGGATCCGGCACACCGTGGCGCCTGCCGACTCTTATCGGATGGAGGAGGCTTTGGCCTTCTTGAATCAGCACAACAGGAGGGAGTTGCAGGTGGACCCAGTTGGCCCTCCGGCTGCCATAGTTGAGTTAGATCATCGGTGACATCTCAAGTCTATTTCCAACCTAGTCGCGGCGCTGGTGGCCGGTGTACTATCTTCGGAGTCTTTGGACACCGTGAGAGTAGGTAGGTGGGTGGCTGCAAGCTCACTTTAGGCGGCTGGGGATCGCACCATTTCAGTCGTTGAAGTTCCTGGGAAACAATTTTTTCCTCCTTATGTTTGATGCACCTCCGGTAGTGGAGAGGGTAGTAGCGAGAGGGGTTGACCTCATGTGGGGAATTACCCCGATTTACAAGATTACACCCCGGGGTGAGTGCTCGGTCGTTGTCGGCCCTGAAGATTCCATGTTGGTTTCAGGTAATGGATCTCCCCGCGGATATGTTGTTGCCTGAGTTCATGATTGCGATGGCTAATGGGCTCGGCGGCCACATTGCGCACTCCATAGTTCGAGAGCCGAAGATCTGCGTGGCTTTACCCGCGGATAGTCCACTGCCTCCTTCAGTGACGGTTAAGAGTGGAGATTGGTACTTTCGGTTTCCCTCGACCGTTAAATGGGGCGAGATCCAATAACGTTTCCCGCTCACTGGTCTCAGCGCAGCTCGCTTCGTGGTGAGGTGGCCCTGTGGAGGCGTCACGGGAAGCCAAGAGGGAGGCTCCGCAGGACGGGGGCCAGGTTCGGACCCAAACTCGGGTGGGGGAGGAGGTTCCTCCAGCCAGGACCCAGTCGGTCTCAGCGTCGGATAGACCACCTCGGACTATCCTGGATAATGAGCCGGCAGCCGCGCCAGTAGGGCAGGGAGCGGTATCTCCACAGACGGTGGCCCAGAAGTTGCTTCACATCCAGCGGCTTCAAGAACGGGCAGAGCAGCGGCAATCGCAGCAGACGGGTGTTGGACTGGTGGAGGAGCGGTTGGTGCAGTCGTCGGACTCTGATGCTGTATCCACCCAAGCCTCCTCAGAGGGGATGGATCTGGATAAGGTGGCCCGGGTACGCTCGTGGGCGGACAAGGTGGATTTGGATGCGAAGGTTGCACTCACAGATAACCCGCTCGCTCTTGTTCCATACAATTCAGATCAGGAGCCTGCTTCACCGGCAAGACGAGGGCGGAAGAAGAAGCATCGTAAGAACCCTTCTTCTCAGTCGTAGTTATGGACAAAAAGATTGTGAGCTGGAACGTTCGTGGGGTGCGCTCGTCACCCGCGAAGAGAACGAGAGTGGCGTTGGCTGTTCGTAGGTTGGATCCCGATATCTTGTGTCTTCAGGAGCATAAGTGTCACAGGGGGGACTCTCGGGCGCTGTTGGATATGTTTGGGCCGCAATACGCTGCTGCGGTTGCCATCTCCGGGGCCTCTAAGGGTGGGACTGCCATTGCGTGGAAGATGCATGTGCAGGTGACTTTTACCATGGCTGACTGGTGGGGCAGGTGGGTCATCATCAAGTGGCGTGAGGGGCCACGCGAGTGGGGGATTGTGAATGTCTATGCCCACAACAGCGCACGGCAGAGAGGGGCGTTGTGGGCGTCGTTAAGACATAAGGTCGCATCCTTGGGGGCGGATGTGGCTTGGCTGCTGTTGGGCGACTTCAACATGGTTGAGTCCGTTCATGATAGGTGTGGCAGAGGTGCGGAAGTGGTGCAGGGTTTTGAGCGACAGCAGTGGGTATTGTTGCTGGACTCCTTGCATTTGGCAGAGGCGGCGGGTGACTCTTCATTCACGTGGTGTAATCAGTGGACGGGGGCCGGTCGGGCGTACGCTCGACACGACAGATGCTATGCTAATACCCTAGCAACGGACCAGGCGCCTCAGCTCAGACGGACGAACATTTTGTCCACCGCGGTCTCTGATCATTTTCCTCAGTTAATCTCCCAGGGAGCGACTGCAGCCAGACCGAGCCGCACTGTGTTCAAGTTAAATACCGACTATCTGAAGGATGCTGATTTCGCTTGGGGATGCCAGCAGATTTGGTTTCGCACCTTTCGGGATAGTTTCGGGATGGCGGGAATGGTGCAGGCCTTAGCTCAGGTTAAGGCATTCGCCAAGTCGTGGGGCAATCGGAGAGCACGTCAAGAGATAGAGGTGTTAGACGCGTTGTATCGCGAGTTGGAAGATCTGAGGTCTCAGCCATCTGATGGGGTGCGGGAGAATGAGATTTTGCGCTGTATTGCAGCAGATGAATCCAGGAGGGCTGCTCAGGCAAGGGTGAAGGCAGGGATCACCTGGTTGCGGGAAGGGGACACTAATTCCGGAATGTTCTTCAGGGCGACGCGGCAAAGGAAGTATGCAGCCTCTATGTCGTCACTGGCATTGGCGGATGGTCGTATTCTGAATACGTCGGTGGACATTAAGCAGGCAACTTTTCATCACTTCTCTCAGTTCTTCCAGGAGAAGAGATACCCCTACACAGACGTAATGGAGGAGATTGTTCTCAGTAAAATGTCATGTAAGGTGTCGGAAGAGAGGAGGCAGTTGTTGCAGCGCCCGCTTACAAAACAGGAGCTTGAGGAGGCTTGCCGTGCCTTGGCCCCTCACAAGTGTCCTGGTCTGGATGGCATTCCGGTCGAGTTCTTCCAAGAATATTGGGATTGGGTGGGGGACTCGGTGCTGCAGACCTATCAAGATTTGCTTCAGGCAGAAGCGTTGGACTATAGACTCAACACGGGCTGCATCTCGTTGATACCGAAGGTGAAGGAGCCACCGTCATTTTCGACAGGCCCTATCACCCTTCGGGCGGTCTACAAAAATATTGCGAAGGCACTTTCACTTAGACTGCAAGTTGTCTTGAAAGAGACTATTAGTACCATGCGTACCGGCTTCATTCCGGCATGATTCTCAAAGAATGTAGCAAAGGCGTTCGAGGGCATTCACCGGGCACGGAGCGTGTCGGCAGATTGTGTACTTTGAAGTGGATTTCGCGAAAGGCCTATGACGTTGTTAGGTGGACATTCTTGAAAAGGATGATGTTAGCCTTTGGATGTGGGGAGGCCTTTACGGCAGTGGCTATGAAGCTCTTAGTATCCGCCAGAGCAACCCTCCTGTGTCACGGCGAGTCATCTCCGATATTTAGGTGGGGCGTGGAGTTCGCCAGTGGATGCCCTTTGGCCCTTCCTCTTCACTATTGTAGCGGAGGCCCTCTCGCAGCTTGTTGACTTCCCGACTAGAGGTCGGGTGTAGTGGAGGGCCGAGGATGGCGTGATGGATCGCAGCATTGGGAGTCGATGTCGACGATTCATTCCTCTTCCTGCAGGCTGACGAGGGAAATCTGTTAAACACGAAGGAGCTGCTGGACACATTTTCCCTGGCTTCTGGCTGCCTCATGAATTGGTCGAAGTGCTCGGCACTGTGGCCGGCAGCTGAGCCCATGCCGGAGGTGGTGTCTCAATTCCATGGCTTAACGCATGCTCGGGGCACGTGCTCTAGGCTTTGGGTATTCCGTTCGGCATTGACATCTCATCGTCAGCGGTGTGGGAGGACATTCTGGTAGGACTGCGTCGGCATCTCAATTGGTGGAAAGGGGGAAAGCTGTCCATGGCTGGCAGGGTCACAGTAGCGAAGTCCGTCCTATGCTCTACTCATATTTATATAGCCTCTATCATTCTGGCGCCTGAAAGCAAGGTGCAGGAAATCTCTTCTATGGTTTGTAACTTCGTATGGGGAGGCAATGAGGAAGGGGCGGTAGTGAAGGTGGCCTGGTGGAAGTGTGTCCGTCCCAAGGCTGCGGGTGGACTCGGCTTCTTTGATCTTTCGCTGCATGGCAAGGTCCTCTTGTCTAAGTTTGTTTTTGCCATTCTTGAGAATGCGCTCGAGTCCCCGGGCATGGTCTTGCTTCATCAGTCGCTGTCTCACTCCATAGTTTTCCACAAGCCGTCTGTGTCCGCGCAGCTCCCTTGGGCGTTGTTTGTGGATATCAGGCCGTATGCTCATGCCTCTCCGTTTCTGAAGGGGCTCCTGCGAGCCTGGGAGCAGGTCCGTCCATTGTTTGCAATTGACGCAGCCAGCTGCATTCAGTTGGAGGCATCGCCGTGGTGGATCCCGCTTGGACCTCGCGCACCTGTGGTTCTGGCAGCCTCCGTTGATCCCCGAGTTCAGCGCAGATGGGCGCAGTGTGGGGTGTTGACGGTGGCGGACTGGTATATGGATGGGCAGCTGGCACCCTGGCAATTGTTTCGCCACAGATTTCGGCTTCAAGAACGGGATTGTACTATTTGGGCGCGGGTGGCGAACGCTCTACCACTCAACCCTCCGCAGGCATCAGGGCGTGTGTGGAAGTGTCACCCGAAAGTAGATCCCTCAAATTTTGTGAAATCCTGTTATGAGCTTCTGGCAATTCAAGATGAGCTGCCTCCCTCGGACGGGTGGAGTCTTCGTGCGGGGATGCCCAGGGGCGTTATTTGGAGATGGGTGTGGAACCCAATCCCCGCCTCCCAAGATTCGGGTATTGCCGCGGGCGTGATTGTGCACCGTTCTCTGAGGGTGAACACGTGGGTTCACAGGATCAACCCGCGGATCAGCGACTTGTGTCCTATGTGTGGTGACTGTGTGGAGACCCTGGAACACTGCATGTTTCTCTGTTCAGATATCCAGCCGGCATGGCAGTGGGTTCAGCGCCTCTTTCATACCTCGCTCCGCAGCCAAGAGGTTCTTTTGGGGGTATACCCTAGCAGGTGGTCCCAGCTTCAGAGTCTGGCCTTTCATCTGTGTAAAGCATGGTTGTTGTGGCTCATCTGGAAGCGACGACGCATGAAGGTGTTCAGGAATGCAGAGATGCAGCCCCAGGCTTTGGTTCCGCAGCTGAGGTACAAACTATATCTTTCAGACTGGCGCCCCTCTGAAAGAGTGTGTCAAAGCAATGGGTCCGGGAAAGAACCCTCCACATTGTAGACACTTTGGGGAGATTTGTGGCATGAGTTGTAGATAGGTACACATGTTAGGTGGGTGCTTGCTCTGGTGTGGGCAAGAGTACCCTAATACCGCTCTTCTTGTATTTTTTCTGGATTAATATTAGTTAATGTGATCCTTCAAAAAAAAAATATATATGTTTGCCAAATTGGGTTCATTATATTAGCATGCATCTGTGTGGTAGGCTGCTCAAATTATTGATCTTCAAGCATATTCTTTGAATTTTGCAAAACCCTCGTCATAGATACGATTACCAAAGTTGTTGCTTAATTCATAGGCAGAGTATGTTTGAAGCTTGCAATTTTTGTGGATCTGCGAGCATATGGATCTTGACTCCTCAACCTTTTGGTATTCATCTACAAAACTAGATTTGTTTAAGACACAAGTTTGATGGGTTAAAACCCACATTGGAATATTATTATGTATGCTTCCTTTTAGACGAACTCCAAAAAGGATCTGGGTTCATGTTGTACAGGTTCTGCAAGTAATATAGTTGGGATAAATGTATCCCCTCTTTCAATGCAATTGTTAACATCTTTTTAAGTATAGATGTAATGCTTGGATCCAGTTTAACCTGTAGGAAAAATCTATCTCCAGAGCTGCAGAAGCCCATGCATGTGTTGTAAAGTACATCCTCTATTTCTCTAAAGTAACATTAGAATAGAATAGAATAGAATAGTGTTTTTATCGTCCATGGAGAGACTATAAACCAGAAGCAATGCTGATATAATGGCTGTAAAGAATAGATCCCATCCAAGGTAGGAACACCCAATATTGTTCAAGCTCCAAAGGCATTCAACATTGTTTCTTTAAATCCCCACCCATGGTGGTGCTTCTCTTCCTTTTTTTGTAGATCAATTTAAAATGACATGTTTAGCTATCAACCTTTGCTCTTTGCATTTGCAGGTCTTAAAGTTATATATTATTTCAAGCCATAATTTATTTCAACTGTTCTATGCAACAAGAAGCTCTTAAGGGAGGAGTTATATTTTACAGAGAAGGTACTATGAAGCCCCACTCTTGCTTTTGCACATGATCCCTTTCCAGCTAGAACACTCAAATGGTTTCTTATTTACTTTGTAAACATTGCTTTCTTGCAGATCTTCCATGGCCCTAAACTAGAGCACATGCTATGGTTAAGACCTATATCCAGCAAGATGAAATCAGATCTCAAGCTTGTCTGGCACAGTTAAGCGAGAAATTTGGTCGACACCTACAGATTGTGGATCATGATGGGCGCTTCATTTCTTAGCACCACACTTATCATTGTACTTGATCGCATTCTAGTGGTTTAATATATTCTTATATTCTTCAAAAAAAAAAAGAAGAAGATGAAATCAGATCGTTGTTGGGTATATTGTTCAATGACTAAGAATCACACATATGGAATATATGAAGGTTTAATGCCAATCTGTTCTCTTTTTTGCTCATTGAAACTGGTGATTCAAAAGCTTTAAACTTTGCATTCTCATACAGTCGAACCAGCTTGATTGCATCACTTTATTCAATTATTTTGATGTTTATTTAGCCAGAGGTTGTATAAGTGTTTTGTTTTAAGCTGTCTATTTCATATTCTTGATGATGTTGCATATTATCCATGTAGTCTTGACTGGGATAAAAGCCTTCAATTTTCTCTTTTCAATTATGTGTCTATGCGATTAAAACAAATGGGCATAGTATAGATGCTACTAGATTTTATTTAAAATGTAAGATGGTCAGCAGACTGGAGATCAAATGGTTACATTGATGCCTTAGCTAACATGATCCCTTTTTTTTTAAGGACAAACCCTTATTCACAGCATTCTTGCCTTAGCTAAACATAACTGGCATCAGAAGTTTACTCAGGTCCTAACCTATTTGTGCAACTAGGAATACGCATCACATCTATTTTTTGTATTGTTCAATCAATCTGGCTCATTGCAACATGATTGTAATTAGAAAAATAGGTGAAAGATGAGAAATTAGATGGGTTAATATCAAAGATATTCGTTCCTCCTACCCCTTGCAACCTCCTATAAAGTCATTGTACAAATGTGTAAGCTGTAATAAATCAAACACAGTTTTTCTAATCGAAGGGGCATTTTGTAATCAATGAAATGCACTATTTGCATGAGCATTAACCCTTGAAATGCTGCTCAACATAATGCTCTTTATGTTTGGGACAATATAAATCTTCTTTACATTAGGATAGATATAATACTTCACTAAGTGAACCTTGACATGCTTCTCAAAGGAAAGTTGTCTTCAAATAAATAGGCTTGGGACCAGAGGCTTTGGTTGTTTTAGTGCCAAGGTTTTTGTGGTTGTCTGTGTTTTATTGTCAATGGAAGGGAACTATTAAAACGCATTTCATATGTATAGATTCATGGAATGTAGCTTCATGAAGCATTTTAACAAACAATTATTACAAAATGATGAATTTTTTTTTTTTTTTTGTTTATTAGGAGGCATCATTATTCTATATTATTATCATCATTTATTCAAGTCAAACTTGCAAGTCAACTATAAACAACAAACACCATGTTACTTGATGTCACTCAGGGTTCGAAATTGGGGGGGGTTCGACCCTTAAAAATCCGGCCATTTCAAAAAAAATCCGATAGCCAAAAAATATTCCCGGCGTTTTTTCAGGCTATTTTCGGAGAAGTTTCTAAGGATTTCCGGGAAAGTACACTATAATTTCATGTATTTCCGGCAGCCTTAAATGTAAGCAGGCATTTTAATGGTTAGGGCAAATTCTAATTTCGAACCCTGATGTCACTTACTTGGTGACATGCCATGATACTTGGTGACATGCCATATTACTTGACAGGTGATAGACTCACTGTGAGAAGTAAGAAAAGCCCCATCTACATTGCATTACAAAGAAAGAAAATAAAGTCGATGAGTATGTTTCAACCCTTCTATCATAGTGCGAAACAATGAATGTGTAGGGAACAAATGTGTTTAGACAAATGATAGTGTTCTCATTAATGGTTCACGTAATTCTCATTACCGTTCCAGTAGCCAAAATTCTTTTTTTATATCACCAAAAATATAAAAAATGATGGAAATACATGTCTTGCTACCTTTTCAAGTAATTGATGTATTTATTTACAAAACCCTTTAGCATGACATCCTGTATGTAACTAAACTAATAGGATTTATTCGTAAGCTTGATTATATGAACAAAATCATATCTTAATTGATGCTCAAGAAAACCAACCGAATGAACACTTCCATTCGCACCTACCTAACGTTTGAGAAAGACAGATTTTGTTGATTATAGGCCTCCCTTACCAGTGTAGCACGTCGTAGTTCATGAATCAACGTACTTATGCCCGGCAACGCCGAATTATAAAAGACTTCACATTGCATAGCCTTATTGTACGACCCTTCAAAACGAAGTTATTATCTTATATAACTACACTATCCATTTCCAACATTCAAATATGAACATTTGTATCAAAAATAGCCGTTGTATAAGGTATTGAGCTTTTTCTCCACAACAATACCTGATATGACATTGTTATACACATGCTTAACTTTGGCAATTCCATGATGTTCTATGTATACTCTATGTTCACTCACTTAAAATAAAAATGACAAGACCTTCTGCCCCGTAAATTGTCTCATAGTTTTCAAATACACCAATAAACATTTGTTTCTAAATTTCTTTAAAGCATGTTCTTTTTCACAATTAGAGTTTGGCCTTAACCTAATAGCACATCGACGGCAATGGATATCTCCCTATTTCGTCTACCTTGCACAAGCTGGCACCTATACGAATTGCATATGGATAGAAATGCTCCTAAAGACAGTGGCAGCGTATACACAGCCCTATACATTTTTTCGCTTTTGATCATTTTTCTCCACTGCCCTTGTAATATGTTCTGCTTCTGAAGAAGAAGAGAGTTCTACTCTAAAAGAGATCAAACCGAATGCAATCTGGTCAACATGTCATACCAGGTTTTTACAGTCAATATATTTTAATGGTCTTTGTTTTCAGTCTTTGATTTATGTGCTTGTAGTTCCATTTACTATATTTGTGTCTCTTTTGATCTGAGTGGTCTTCTGTTTTCCTTGTGTATGCATATTTTTTCAGTTAGATTTAGCTCTAGTTTCGTAAGTTTTCCCCCTTATATAGCAGTCTATTTTTGAGATATAAACTTCTTTGTTTCTCTTTATCTTGTTAGATACTCTGTGGCACTATGCCAAGTCTACCAGGTTGAATTAGACTAATGCATTATTCCTTTTTTCCTGGTTCTGTTACAACTTACTGCATTATGCTAGCTACTTCAGCTTTCCATAACCTTATGGATCTGCTAATGATCTGCTTATGTTGAGTCTTTCTCCTTCTTGTAGATCAGTACTTCGGATAAACTAATCTTAAAGTTTTTGCAGCTTTCTCTTTCTTAACTCTAATATAGATTTAAGGCAAACTCCACCTTAGAGTTCTATGTTCTATGCTGAGAATTTAACTCTAAAGATAGACGTTTGAAGATAGATGAAATTATTCTTATTGTGCTCCTAGCCTAGTTATACTTAGTGGAGAAGCGGCCAGAAGCCAGAAAATATCTAAATCAATGTCTCAAGCGAATCAACAAGGATGTAAATGCACTTATTTTGTAATAAATGATTATTGTGTAGATATTCCAGTTTCACACATATCTGCCTTGCGCACGACCGCCAGCTATAGTACAATCATAGTCAGCTCGTTCTTTGTGAATTCACATCAATTTTATGTACTCCACATCTCATTCGCATCTCCAACCTCAAGCGGGGTTTTCCAAGTCATTAATATCACGTCCTCAAAAATAGAAACACATAAATTCTTTTTTATGATAGAACACAAGGAATATGTATGGTGGCATCATCATCTCGCCACCATACTCTCAAAACATCACCATCTTGTGATGGTCCTTGTTGACCCTCCTGTAATAAGAAACCTACTCTAGATTCAATCAGACTTGGAAAAATATTTACCATGAGGAATATCTGCCCAGCAGATTCAGCCTGCTGGATACCTTCGTTCGCCAGGCCATGTTCCGCCAAAACTCCGTTGTAAAAGATAGTATACTATATGGGAGACAATAAGGCCCAAACTCGGATAAGAAAGGTTTGCCCAAGATCTGAGCTTCAGCAATCACAAACCCGGATAGGAAACCTTGGCCCAAGATTTGAGCCCATAAGAAATTGAAAGTTTTACCCTAAAACTTCACCTAAAGTAAACAGGCCCGAGCAACTTTATTTGAGTAAACATCTCAAATATTCTGCGTGGATTCAAGAAAAGATGCGGCCTTGTTGATGCGGCCATGTTGATCAAATCAAAATCCGAGATCTGCCTCTGCCTCTATTGGATAGATCTGCCTCTGTCGCTATTAGGTTATCCAGTGGCTAACGAAACTTTAAAATAATAACATTATTAATATCACATATTTAATAAAAAAGGAAACATGTAAGGGGAAATACTTACAACCACAGGATTTGCCGTCTTCATTGAAATCAATGGCTAAAAAGAAGATGCACTCTAGAAATACTGTTTAGTATACGCAAATGAATACAACGGCTAAATCATAGGAAAACCATGTAAAAAAGCGTACAAAAACACAAGAAAAAACCCTTGTTATAATGCTAGATATAGCAACTAACATTTGGTATGCAAAGAACCATGCTAACATTTTTGCAAAAAGCTGGAGGGCTCTGAGTTTTTTTTTTAATGTATACTTTCCTGTGCAGGCCATTATAGTGACTGTCATATGGCATGGATGAAAGTGACTGGCATTCAATCATTGTTACTGTATTTAGCAGAATTATTTTTCCTCTGTGTATTCCCCTTGCTTTTTACAATGAACAAAGAGTGAACAGTGTTTCTTTCAATCTCAAAACACTGATCTTCTGCTCCATTTTTAGACTGCAATCTGGAACCTCTGAAGCTAATTCACCTAGTTTCCATGAGTCCAGAATCTCTTCTATCTGATAAATCTCTTCTAAGACCATATGAGCCAGATACGTCGGCATTTTTGTGATGTTATTTCGACCTGGCTTTACATTCTTTCATCCCGTATCTTACCTTCTTCCAGCATTTCGACCACATTACCATTTCGTTTAAATGACCATAGATATAGCATTTCGGCCACATTACCATTTCGTTTAAATGACCATAGGTATAGCATTTCGACCACATTACCATTTCATTTAAATGACCATAGGTTTAGCATTTCGACCACATTACCATTTCGTTTAAATGACCATAGGTATAATTTCTTGCACGTTTAATACCATTGTCCTATCGCTTTGGGCAGAGGATGGAGAAGTGCGGGCTCTCACGCAGGCAGGCTTCCGCCCCCGGCATTCTACTATTGACCATATCTTCACTCTGCGAACACTCATAGAGGATAGCCGGAATCAACGCCAGAACCTGTACTGTTGCTTTGTGGATTTCGCAAAGGCTTTTGACACAGTGCCTCGGGATAAGTTGTGGGACAGATTGAGACAGCTGGGGACCCCCCTCGACTTGCAGAATGCTATATACAGACTATACAAGGCTTGCTCCAGTCGCCTCACACTGTCGGGGGAGCCCGTTGTTAGTAGCATTGGGGTGCGCCAGGGCTGCCCTCTATCCCCGACGCTCTTCGGCTTGTACATTGACCAGCTAGAAGAATGGCTAGCTGAGCAGGGGGGGGAGGCGCTCAGTTGATGCACCACATAATCCGGCAACTCATATATGCTGATGATGTTGACTGCTGCATATACCCGGAGGACATGCAACGCCACCGGATGCTTTGGACACTTTTCGCCAATTCACCGCATGAGAGTTAACTGGCCAAGACGAGGGTCTTTGCTGGTCCCATCATCCGGCACTCCACGCCTTCCCTCATTCACTTACCAGGGGCAGGTAGTGGAGGTGGCTCAGTCTTATAAGTATTTGGGCATTGAGTTTTCTACTACCACACACTGGGATGCATCCATCAGGTTACGGGTCACTGCAGGCTGGAAAGCCCTGTATGCAATGCAAAACAACAGTCACAAGGCAGAGCTGTATGCATGGGGTCACCAGGCACACTTGTTCAGGGCCTTGGTTGAACCGGTCCTCCTCTATGGGGGCGTAGTGTGGGGGCGGTGATATCCCTCACCACTTGGAACGATCTAGAGCAGAATGTAAGGCCTTCTTGGCGGGCATGGGAGTGAAATCCACGGTCCCATATCGGATCTTGCTCCGAGAGGCAGGCTTCCTTCCATTACAGAGAGGGCTTGCTGGAACGTCACATTATTTACTTCCCGAAGGTGGTGGCTATGGATGAAGCCCCGACTACCCAACCTTGCTTTGGCAGTGGCGATGGGCCTTGGCGACTCAAAGCTGGGCTGGAAAGACAAGCAAGCCCGGTGGTCCCGCGATGGAATGTGCAGGGCACACGGATGTGGACGGTGTATACACCGAAGGAACGCTATTTGCCTTGAAGCAAGATTTGGATGCTTGTTTCATGGCCCGACTTTTGGGATCGAGAGGCCCCGTCACATGTCAAGGTGGCAAATTATCGACAGCGAGGTTAATCCCATGCTCACGAGGGGCCCACACCACTACTGCGCACCCATCTACCCATGAAAAACGCGGGGTGATTGCTTCCATTCGACAGGTGCACACCACCTCCGCATTGAGACGGGAGATGGATTGGGAGCAGCGTGAGGATAGAGTCCGTCTTTGTCAACCAGGGCGCCATTGAAGATGAAAGTCACGCCCTCCGGCCTGTCCGTGCACGAGCATATCCGGGCTCGGTATGCTCGGTTAGTTGTGCCCCATCAGGCCCCGTGCATGAGCTACCGGAGCACGACCTCGAGGCTTGTTGGGATCACCTCCGGGAGGTAATGGATACGCGCGGGTTGATTATGCCCCTCGTCGGGCATTAACCTCATTTGTATTTGTGATTATGTCGGCATCCTTATTGCTACTAAGGTTTTTCCCAAAAAACCCCTTTGGTGGGGTTTTTAATCACGTAGTAATATCACCGCTTTGCTCTCTCTTTGTACTTGGGTCCCATAGGCCAGTTGGTCTCCGTGGACGATAAAATCATATTCTATTCTATTCCTATACTTATAATTTCTTCTAAATTCTAAATTCAGCTCCATTTAATACCATTTCGACCATAGTATAATTTCTACCATTGCAATTTTTGGCTATTTCTAATGGCTTTGAACTAACCTAGAAGGTAAGGTAAGAAACAGTAATCTATGTGGAAGGTGCGGTAGGAATCTTCTCTTTTTAATTGCACGTTCTTGAACCAAGCAATTTTATGTGGTAGGAATATTCTCTCTTTTAATTGCATGTCTTGAACCAAGCGTAGTTCGAAGATTGGGGCTCAATGCCCACAGAAGATATGCTACAAGAAATATTGAAGAAAGGTGGATATGAAGTCTTTAAAAAGAAAATGATAGCAAAGGGATTTGCACCAAAAAAGGTAGGTCTAATTTTATACATTGTGTTCAAAATATGTGTTGCCCTAATCCTGTGTTTTAAATTACAGCACAAGGCGTTGGATTGTGTGAAGGGAACAACTCAGGGTATTATTTTCAAGGCAAAATCAAGAAAGGGCAAGGAGGTTGAGACTGTAAGTAACTTTGCATTTGTTATATTAGCTAGGTTCCTATTTACACTAATTAGAACTTTAATTCAATTTAACAGAATGTGTGCTACGTCGATAGTGATGACTCTAATGATGAGGTAAGGGTTGGAACTTTGTTTTATTAACATTAATTTCGTACAATTAATTGATATTCTTGTATGGATGTAACTACTAGTATGAAAAGGAGAATGATGGCGGTGAAGGCAGTTCACAAGATCCAAAAAATGCAGACGATGGCTCAAACAAGGATGACTGAAATCTATTATATTGTTTAATGTGTTAGACTTGCTTGCCCTAGTGGCATTTACAATGTTGAACCTTGTTTTTCATGAATGAAAAGTTTTTCTCCACCACACATAAGTTGTAATTTTGTAATCATTTTAAAATTAAGATTATTACAAAATTAAAATTATTGGTTCATGGAAATGCAAGTGTAGTTACATTTTTATCATATAGTTTGTTGTTTTATATGGTGCAATAATACACTTATCTTGACGTAAAAGTAGGTGCATTAGATGACGTAGCATATGTGAAATTTGGTCACAATGTTTTGATGATCGTGTTCAACTAATTGACGCAAAGTTAAGTATCTTTTAATCACAAGGTGGACAAAATAATTGTATAAAGTTCGACAAAATTTGGCTATTAGATGGACACAAATATGTTGAAATGTGGAAAAAACATATATGCAATCTTGGTTTTTAGCTTGCAACACATATGTGAAAAAATGAACTTATATATCTTAATTCTTTGGTTGCAAGTGTGTTGCTCTAGTGCCAAAAATATTGTCAAGATAATGCAATAAACTTCTTGCAAAGTTTGATGCTATTTTGAGAATATATTGGAATAAACTTCATACAAAAATAGTAAAAACATTGATGCTATATTTGCCACTCTGGTGTTGCAACATGGTTACAAATGGCCATTATGTCAACTATTGTGGCAAACGATCACGGCACAAGGTTGATGCAATGGTTGTCACCCTGGTGACAATTTTGCAGCAAATGATTGCGTCATGTACAACGTCAATGATGTGGCAAGAATGGGAGTTCTGAAGGTTCTATTTGTGTCAACAATTTTGACGTTATACTTGACGAAACAAGCACCCTTCTCTTGTAGTGTTCATTACAAAAATGGATATTAGATCTTTGCTTTCATAATCTTAATTCTTATTGAATAGAAAGCGGAGTAGAGTGGTTACCCTAAATGGAGTAGAAGCTGTCATGAAATAGAATGCAATGAGGGCGGCAGTCGTGTCCGAAGTAGGTCCCCTCCCCCCCCCCTCCCAATGGTTCGAAGTAGATTCGTGCTTTTTTCGGAGTTGGTTCTGTAAACACCAAGCTCAGTTACCTTTCAATCATGCTTTATATTTTCCATAATGTTAGTTCTGCTCAAGTAATGTCGTCGATTCGCGTAGCGAATCGGCATTCTTGTTCAAGACGAGCATGCATGCATTGCATGCGTCGCATGCATGCATCGCATGCGTTTTGGGCCGTTCGTCAGGTTGGGCGTTTGCTACTTATTGCGAGTTCTTCATCGGCGTTTCATCGGCTTTCCTCTTCTCTCAGCGGTACCTTATTCTCTTTGAATTGTTTCGAGGCGGGGAGGGGCTTCTTCCGCTTTGGTGGCTTAATTTGGCGTTGCTTTCCTGCTGTCCTTTTCGGCCTTTAGCCTTCATCCTGTGACCTTAGGTCCTCGATCCTAGTTTGTTAAGGAAGTCCTTTGGTATTCGGCGCTTTGTTGGTTTCATGCGCGGTGCGGTGCAAGAATGTCGTCGATTCGGCGTGGCGCTTAATCGGCATTCTTCTCAAGACGAGCATGCATGCATTGCATGCGTCGCATGCATGCATCACATGCATTTTGGGCCGCTCGTCGGGTTGGCGTTTGCTACTTATTGCGAGTTCTTCATCGACGTTTCATCGGCACTTCCTCTTCTCTCAAGAAGTACCTTATTCTCTTTGAACCCACCCCTTCCCCCCTCTTTGTTTACTATATTTTGTACAAGTTCTATTTATCATGTTTTTCCACCCGGTAGGTGATGCTTTTTTCCACCCACCGGGTGATGCTATTCTTTGGTATGTTTCTCGTTTTGTTGTTGGTGATGTGCGGGTATAGGTTGGCGAAGCCATCCGCTTTGACTTCTCCATGCGGGCGGGTTTTGGGAGCGATTCTATGCCTTACGTTTGTCTAAGCCCCTTGCCGAAGGCTTATCACTAGGGTTTTTCCTCGAAAACCCGAAAGGGCGGGGTTTTTTAATCCCGGTGATAAGCTTTCGGCAGGTACATCAGCCATTCATCTATTAGCATTGTATTTGTTTTTGGGGTCCAAATGTTATAATTGGATTTTCCCTTTATTTTTTCGTGGGTAGTTCGCATGTGTGCGGCTATCCACTGTCCACCATTGTAGAAATCGCAGTGCTCAAGTAATTCTTGTTTATATGCCAAGTGAAATATTTTACTAAGCACTCAGTAATTTAATCCAACATCATGCTGCTTTCTAATTACTTGGCCCATTTGCCGATTGATGCATTAGGATGTAAAAATGTGTGGTCCGGCTTGGATAATCTGGTAGTTGGGCTTGGATAAGAATAAGGCATGTAGGTTTACTGGACCTGAATGGATGTGGATGCCATACTTATGATATGATGTAGGCTGCATACATTAGCTGGTGTCATTTTTTATACAGGATGGTTGAACAAAGGCATCCCCAAATAATTGCCTGACTCAAAATTGTATTATTCATATAATTGATCTTCCAGTGCCAAGGCACTATTAGATTGCAAGACAACACATGCCCACATTTGAAAAGTGGTTCTAAACAGGATATATATGTGGCAAATTTATTTTTGAGCACGTAACTCTCAAGATGTTCCTTTACCATAGAAACCTGATTTCTTGGACTATTATAAATGCAACATATGTTCTGCTAGGCGGATTAATGAAGCCCTGCATTTATTCAATCAACCAAATGTAGAAGTTGGAAGACTTATGATTTGATGAAATTCAAAAGTATCTGCATATGTGAGGCATGAACATCTTTCATGCTTTGGAATTTAAACAGATGCACCAAAAATGTATAGTGCCAAATGTGGTAACTTGGACTATTATAATCATATGATGTGCACAGGAAAAAGATGGAAATGAAGACTTGCATTATTTCTAGCAAATGTATGTGCATGGAGAGAATCTAGATAAAGTAACTTAACGTTAGCATTTTCTAAACTAATGTTATCATTTCTGACTGCATGTACAGCAAAGCTCTAAGGTGAAATAATCATGTCTGTATAATATTTGATGGCCTAGAAACGAATGTTTTTATGGCCAGAATGTACAAAATGTGAATTGTTGGATCAACCAACTGTGACGACCACACCAACTATCTTTAATGTACTAGAAATATAAAAGAGATATAAAAGCAATGATGTGATTTTGTGGAATGCTATGGTATGTGCACATGGCCACCTTGGCTTTAGTATGAAGGCTTCTCGTTATACTTAAGAAAATGCAACTAGAAGGGATGATACTATAACACGACCATATAACAATATGTAACATTGAACCATTACATCCATCACTCAAAAATTAAATTTCCCCTAAAACCCCCTCTGGTTTGGGTGCATATTCGCACGGGGAGTTACTCCGGGCATCGAGAGCTGTCGGATGGACATATTTGCCCTTTATTCCTTGATCTGAACTGTAGATAACGATCCTCGTTTGTGGGGTATGCCTGTACAAGTTTTTGTATACTGTATATTGAGGTTTGCAAAATACTATAAGATTTGAGGGAATGTGCTTAATAGTGTTAATTTTGTACATGTATGTAAGTTTTTAGGGGCTCTCGCTGCCCTATGTAACCCTCCGTGTGAATATGCACCCAAACCAAAGGAGGTTTTAGGGGGAATTTAATTTTTGAGTGATGGATGTAATGGTTCAATGTTACGTATTATTATATAGTTGTGTTATAGTAAAAAAAATTCGAGCCCCTTCAGGGCCAAAAAGGATTCATAACATTACAACACCACAAAACAATGATATCGATAACACATGGTGAATGATAGTGGATGATGAACCATTGGGAATTTTAATGATTCCATTGGATGACAAAATTAGAAATAAAAGCAATCACTATGATGATCTAGTGAGAATGAAAGTATTCTAAACCCTCTAAATTAGAATGCTGAAAGATGCATTTTATGCATGTAATAGTGGAACAATAGCATACTTATGGCATGGAAGTTGAACCCAATCATATCCTTCAAATCATTGCAGCCATATCTTTGATAACATATGTGACTGCAACAAGAAATACCATGTGACTTGATATTTAGGTTGCGGAGATTCTCGTAATGTCATCAGCTCCATATTTTAATCCAAAGAGCTTTATTAGCAAGAGCAAGGCACAGCTCCATATTTAAAATCCAGAAAAGCTTCATGTACAAGAGGCTGTCACAATAAAATTTGGCCAATGTATAACACAAGAAAATCATTAATATTGATATTTTCAGCTCTCCTTGCTCTGCCCGTAGTTCACTCTATTGAATGTTCATGCTGCAAAATGACATTCTACAAAGTGGTCATAAGAAATACCATGCCATCATTTTTTGCTAATGGTCTGTTAAAATATGGCCAGCAACGCATTTACCCTAGAATGGAGATCCGAGCAGAATCATGTTTCTTCGCCATCTAAGCATGCAGTTTCTTCGAGCATGCTGTTTCTTCTGAGCATGCTTGCAACAAGTGTTTGGCTTTCTGCATGCCATACATTATCTCCAAATTCTGAGTATGAAACTACACAAGTGGAGGTCTGTGAAGTGTCCATCTGTTGTTTGCATTATCATATTGTTCAGTAGTTGTTAAAATGCAGCAGCAAACATATTTGTGCTTTTGCAAATGTCTGCGTAAGATTTCTCCTATTAGAAGGCAGCCAACAATTGTGTGGCATTGCATTGCACCATGAAATCTACAAGAGATGCAGCTCAGCACAAATGTATACACATATAGAACATTCATTCAAATATTGGTGCCTTTATTCCTGTATCCAAAAAGGTCTTGAGATCTGTGACAAGGTTAGCACCAATTGTGCTACTCTAAAGTACAAATGGGCCATTTTAGCACAAAAGTGTTTTGAGCAAGCATTTTCCTAAATATGATATCATGTCATCAGTAGCATTTCTCTGAAGTTAGTGGCTCCAAGCTCCAAAGAAGGTAATTGTGCTCTCTTAGGGCAAGGTCAGTACTAAACATAATATGACACTCAGTGTGCTATCCTGACACAATTCTGGAGAAGAAGACGCATTTTTTGCAGCTATAATTTTGGCTTGGCATTTCTCTGAAGTTAGTGGCTGCAAGCTCCAAAGAAGGTAATTGCACTAATGTCAAATTTTAACAATCCCTGCAACAAATGTGAGCTTATGTAAGCATTTGTCCCAGTAAAAATTCATTGTTAATTCCTGGACAAAAGACCACAAACAAGGAATCCTCCACCAAGAAATACAAGTAAGAATTATTTCACACTTAGGGATAATAAAGGAGCATATGGATGATGCAAATAAGTATCTAGCAATGGTTAAGAAATGTGAAATGACTTATCTGGAACTCCTGCAGCTGTATTTAGAACACTGTATGTCTGCACTTGATAGAACTCAAGGAATCTGCAATAACTAGCCCTATTATATCTCTTGCGCAGAGATTAAATAAGGAATACATGCGAAATGGAGCCATTCTGAGTTTGAGACTTGCTGTGAAATTCTTGATAAACTCAGAGTGTTGAATCTGCTCCAAGTCGTTTTTGATCTTTCATCGCCAAAATCGCATTTGCCCCAATAGATAATCATCTTTAAAAACACATTTTGACACCACTTACAAATATTGGTAACTACCAAGATTCTGCCAATGGTAGCTGATTAGGTACAAAAACTTCTTCAATTACAAACAAATTTAGGTAATACAAAATCTGTCTGAAGACCAAGAGATTAGAAGATTAGAAATAAACTGCATAATATGGAAGACCATATCCTTCCATTCAAACGATTCCAAGAAGTGCACATATATAAATATCTCAATCCTGCACATCTTTTCGTTCTTGCAAAAAGATTGCTCAACTATGAAAATACATCACAAAGGGGTAAAGGCTATCAAAATTCCTGCCTGAACACACTCCTGTCGTTATTATATCCATGGCATCATGTTTTGTGTAAATAATTTCTTTTACTTGAGAAGGATCATGAATACCACTATATTCCGCATACAACACTATTTACAACGATATCTGATATGAAGTCATTTTCCAAAACTGAAATGTTGATGCATTGCCTCCACCAGGCAATACAGAAGTCTTTTAACGGTACAAACTTCAGGAGGAACTGATATTGCAATTTTCAAGATGTGAAAGTCTTATTATGTTTCAAGAACCTTGGTATCACATGATGATTCAATAAAATCGGACCTTATAATTTCAGGCAGGTTAGAAGTCTCATATGAAAGTAATAAAAATGCAGCACATGCCCTAACATTGTTTTCATAATATACCTTGCGGATTTCTCTCCCAATTTGACAATGTCGTCGATTCGCGTAGCGAATCGCCATTCTTGCTCAAGACGAGCATGCATGCATTGCATGCATCGCATGCATGCATCACATGCATTTTGGGCCGTTCTTCAGGTTGGGCGTTTGCTACTTATTGCAGAGTTCTTCATCGACGTTTCATCGGCGCTTCCTCTTCTCTCAGCAGTACCTTATTCTCTTTGATTTGTTTCCAGGCAGGGGAGGGGCTTCTTCCTGCCTAGTTTGGCCAATTTGGCGTTGCTTTCCTGCTGTCCTTTCCGGCCTTTAGCCTTCATCCTGTGACCTTCGTCCTCGATCCTAGTTTGTTAAGGAAGTCCTTTGGTATTCGGGCGCTTTGTTGGTTTCATGCGAGTCGCGATTGCAAGAATCGTCGTCGATTCGCGAGCTTAATCGCCATTCTTGCTCAAGACAAGCATGCATGCATTGCATGCATCGTGATGCATGCATCACATGCGTTTTGGGCGTTCTTCGGGTTGGGCGTTTGCTACTTATTGCGGAGTTCTTCATCGACGTTTCATCGGGCGCTTCCTCTTCTCTAGCATACCTTATTCTCTTTGAACCCACCCTCCCCCCCTTCTTTGTTTTTATATTTTGTACAAGTTCTGTTTATCATGTTTTTCCACCCGGTGGGTGATGCTTTTTTTCCACCCATTGGGTGATGCTATTCTTTGGTATGTTTCTCGTTTGTTGTGTTGGTGATGTGCGGTGTGCCGGGTTGGCGAAGCCATCCGCTTTGACTTCTCCATGCGGGGGTTTTGGGAGCGATTCTATGCCTTCACGTGATGTCTAAGCCTTGCCGGAAGGCTTATCACTAGGGTTTTTCCTCGAAAACCGAAGGGCGGGTTTTTTAATCCCGTTGATAAGCTTTCTACAGTACATCAGCCACTCATCTATTAGCATTGTATTTGTTTTTGGGGTCCAAATGATATAATTGGATTTTCCCTTTATTTTTCGTGGGTAGTTCGCATGTGTGCGGCTATCCACTGTCCACCATTGTAGAAATCTGCTGAGATGAATGAGAAGCCTATCTATGGGCGCTTTGTTGGTTTCATGCGAGTCGCAGTGCAAGAATTATAAGTCAGATGGTAGTCCAGCCAAACAGCAAGCAATGTCAAAACATTCAAAACTGCGTCTGGCAGTCCTGGATAATTCTGAAGTACTAAATTCCATCATCTACTAAGCCTACATGACTTATTGCAGTAAGAACACCAAGCCATATTGCATCATTTAGTTTTATACTACAGTTTCGCATGTCAATGTATTTCTGCACAACTAATCCAGCCTCTACAATCTATGCATATGCCATGATTATTGCACTCCATGATACTAGTCTAGGTACGAAAACATGTCAAAGACCTGACAACATGTCAACAAGTGCTTCTCACAACAATATCAGACTGCAGCCCAATATAGGAAATCTTTTCATGCATGTACCTGCCTTGTTCTATGCCATTTGCATTGCAACATGGCCTTTGTCAGCTTGGCGATACCCAGCAATTGTTGAATTCGAGGATATCACATCCCAATAAGGCGAGTCTGTCAAACACTCTGGTAGCTTCCCCCATGCTTCTACAGATAAGTATCAACAAGGCACTTCAAACAATAGGATTAGACTGAAGCCCATGCTTGCCAATCTGCACATTTATTTGTCTGTCTTTCTCAAAGGTGCCAATACTGCTACATGCATTCAAGCTGCTGGAGAAAGTAACCTTGTCTGGCATTATGCCCTCAGACTGAATTCTGTCAAAGACCTCTAGGCAGGACATCCTTTACCATGCTGGGCATGAAGTGATGGCAATTGACGACACTGTATTTAGCGTTATGTAGACTCTTACAAATTCTGCAAGATTCTCCAAAGCTGCTACACTTGATATACATATCCATTATGGAACTCACCATGACAACATCAAGTATAATTCCACTACCGATCTGCTCATTTATGGGACCTTCCCTGCTCTATGGCACCGATATTACCAATGCTTACAATGCTTTCAAAATGGTTAAGAATGTGGCTTTGCTTGGCTTGCCTTTGCCTTCCATGTTATGAAAACAGTCTAGGACAAGACCTTCTTCCTCAAATTGAGTATAACCTGCAATCATTCTGTCCCCATGATATCAGTCATTGGATTTTTTCGCATTAAGTCATTGGATATTTTTCGCATTATGCTAAAATAGGAAGCGAATGGACGAATGCGATGAAAAGGCAGGAAGCAGAACGGAGGGCTGGGATGAGATCCAGGTCAAAATGGCAAATAAAACACCTAGGTCAAATGAAATACTAGGTCAAGGCAGAGCAGCGAGCAAGGCAAGGCAGCAATCCGGCGAAGATGAAGAGCAAGGCAGGCATGGAGACGGCAGGTACTGGCGGAGGGGGGTATGAACGAAAGCTAAGCGAGACGGGTCAATTCCCCGTGTGAAGAAACGAAAGGCGACCAAGCACAGGTCAAGCAATTGCAGCAGCTTTGAAGAGAGGTACAGGCTTGGCAAAATTCTCGGGGCGACGGCTCGCCGCGTGTTAGGCTCCTCATCGATGGCGTTACGCATCACCGGTATGATGCGCGCAGTTATGGAGAAAATCAAAGTTGACGTTGGCGAAACCGGATCAAGTCAACATTCGAAGAGCCTTTCTTCGCCCCCCACATCGCCTCTCTTTCATATCTTTCCGAGGATGCGAGAATCACGTCTATCTTGTGATGGAATTATGCAGCGGGGGCGACCTCTATGATAAGATTGTCAATGGAGGGAGTTTATCAGAAACTAAGGCTGCCAGAATATTTGTAAGCTTGGTCCACGCAGTAAAATACTGCCATGAGAACAAAGTCATCCACAGGGATCTAAAGCCCGAGAATGTACTCTTCCATGGTTCAGACATTAAGTTGGCAGACTTTGGACTTTCAACCTACTTTCCTCCCCCTGGCCACATGTTGGACCAAAATGTTGGCACTGCCTATTACATAGCCCCTGAGGTCCTCCGCCGTAGCTACGACTCCCGCGCTGATGTCTGGAGCCTTGGTGTCATCCTATACACCATGTTGAGTGGAGAATCTCCTTTTCTTGGTGACACTGAGGCAGAAATACTTGAGAAGGTTAGGGTTGGTCATCTTGACTTTACTTCTAACCCTTGCTGGGAAGATATCACTTTCAGAGCTCAAGACCTCATCATGAGGATTTTGCGCATGGAACCAGGTGACAGGCTTACTCTTGAAGAAGTGTTGCAACACCCTTGGATCCTCAACAATTCTTGAACATTATTTTAAGGCTTCTTAAATACTCTTGTACATAATATTGTTGTACATATTTGGAACATTCTTGTAATTGGATGCTATGATGAGTTTATTCATTCTTCCATTGAAGTGCCTTCTTCTATATAGCATACACATTTCTTTATTTGGTTCTTAGTAACCATGTAGGAACTTATTTTCAAGTTTTCACTTTAATTGGATTACATCAAAGGAGTAACCGAAACCTCTAAAGGATTATGTTTTTTATTTCTAAGCTTCTTAGCTTTTATTACAAAATACTATAAGGTTTGAGAGAATGTACTTAATGGTGTTAATTTTGTACATGTATTGTAAATATATTTTTGGGGCTCTCGCTGCCCTACGTAACCCCCCGTGTGAATATGCACCCAAACCAAAGGGGGTTTAAGGGGGATTTTAATTTAAATGTGTTAAATGCAATGGTTTATGTTAATAATATTAATGGTTGTTGTGTGTTGATTGTTATATTAAAAAAAAATTTGGGCCCTTCGGGCCCTAACTAAAGCAAACATAGGTAAACTTTATGGGTTTAAACATTAATTACTAAAAAGCACAATAACATCAAGACAAACAAATTATTTCCATTGCATATATGCAAACACATTACATACCAAGAGCCACCCAAATATACGCAAACACATTTAAAATGGGCAAAAACAACAATAACATCATAAGTTTACTGAAAGGGGCCATGGCGCCAAAATATAAAGCCAGTACCACCCATGCAGCCATGCTTGAAATTCTCAAATATATGATGACGAACTTTACTCCTTTCTTCAGCTGTTTTTGTGTTTTCTTACGTTTTGTTACAAAGAAGCATGTAAAAATTGCTTGATTTTTCAGCAACATATTGTCTCAAAAGATATTATGCAATATCCCCTTGACTGGGAGTAAAGGGCTGGATGAACTCTGTTTGCATTCTTGTAAATTTGTAGCAGATATGAATATAATGAGGTAGCCATGCAACTCCGAATAACTGCTGCTGTTGTTACAGCCAGGCTAAGTTCTCTGCCAGCATCTAAAGCTTCATCTAATAGAACTCTGGGAAGATAAGATGACCAGAAGTTTCCCCATTCCATATTTATAACCTGCTCCAAATCGGGCGTCAATTCTTTAATAACATAATAATATGCTGATAACTTGCAAACAGGTTTGAAGAACATTACCATTGTACCAGACTTAGACATATCCCCTCGCAACTTTGGTATAGCATCAGCACGTTCTATATAGCAAGCATTGGTGCCAATTCCAAGAATCTCAGCTATGACCACATCATTATCCCAATAAGTACCACCGGCCAATGTGCCAACAGTATCATTTACCTTATGATTTACCTGTTAAACAGAAACAGTGCAAGTCTTAGCTGTCTGCTTGAGATTCCAATGATTGAATTGACAAAAAAATGATGATGGTGGTAGGATTAATCCTGTGGGGAGTATCAGCCCCTGTTCAATCTGCAAGATAACAAAGTTTAAAATGAAACGCACTTATTTGCTGCAAACGCACTTCAAAAGGAATCTTTGAAAGATTCCCTAAAATTCCCTTAAAAAAGTCCATTTTTAAGATTTTTTTGTGACAGGTGTGACAATTTAAGTAATTTAGGTACCATTTTTGAGGGGTTGATTGAACATAACTTTCATGCAAAAATTCTAAATAGCAATTTTCATCCTCCTAAACTAGAATAAAAAATAGTTACTTTTATAAAGTGTAGCAAAAAAGGGGCAATACAAAAAATAGCAAGGGTAGTAGAGTGACAAAGAAGTGATATATTCAAGGTTGTGAAAATTGTACAAAATTATGAACAAAATTGTCAAAAATATAGGACATTTTGACATTGCCTCATCGAAGCAAACATTTTCACATGAAAGTATGCCTCATTGAACAAACTTACACTTTGAAGTGCAAGTTGGAGTCGAAGACGCTCGCTCTTCATCTTATATACTTGCTCTTATTTGCTCATCCGTCTTGCTATAGACTGATGTATACCGCGATGACAATGCGTGGACATAACGTCTTCAAAATAAATTTCTAGATGGTATAAATTTATACTACAATAGATAGTGTTGTGTGGATATAACATGCCAGAGAGTTCGCATGGTATAAATTTATACCGCAAGTGGACTCGAGCGGTATAAATTTATACATGAGAAGAACTTCGGCGGTATAAATTTATACCGCGAGAGGACTCTCACGGTATAAATTTATACCGCGAGAGCTCTCTCGATTCAACTGCGAGAGCTCTCGCGGTATAAATTTATCACCGTGAGAGCTCCCCTCAAGTATACCGCTGAGAGCTCTCTCGGTATAAATTTATACCTGCGAGAGCTCTCGGTATAAATTTATACCATGAACAACCTTCAGACAACCAATTTTATATACATATATGTATATATATATAATATATACACATACTTACATATATATATCCGACAAGAAAAGAGAACTCTTGCGGTATAAATCTATACGGAGAAACGGTATAAATTTATACCGAATTGCATATATATATAAGACTTTTATATATATATGTATATATATATGCAGTCCAGAGGCAAAATATATATGGTGTAAAATCTTTTTGGGGTCTTTCTTGCTTTCGCCAAAGGGTTTGGCAACCTGAAAACTACTAAAGTAACACACATAAGGGATAATTTTACACACTTTTCTTGGTTTTTAGTCTAAAAGTTCTAAAACTGTTCTAAATTTTCTAAGCTTGTAATGCAATGTTAGAGCATAAAGTAGTCGAATCATGTTGTCATTTCTACTTTTTTTTTTCTCTATATACATGCGAACTTCACTTCCGGGTAACTCAAAAAATTGCTACTAAAGGCAAAGAACTCCAAAATGTTATGGTGACAGGTGTATTTGAAAAGGAAACTACATGGTTTATCCAGAGGGGTGCGAGGAGTAGAAACCCCTCGAGAAGTTTACCTATTTATTTGCAAATATATAGGAAAGGGTAAAAGGCTGACGAATACTTCAACGCCAGAGAAATGTGCATGGTGCCCATCGCTACTGGATGGCGTAATTGTGATGAATATGCTCAACATTACTAAAGAGATTGACTATCTTCTCGAGCATCACCATGTTGTAGAAAGACATAATGCGTTCAAAATACATCTCAGAGAATTAAAAGGAGGGCATGTAATCACAAGGCTTCATTACTTCAACTTGTGTATCCTCGGTATAAATTTATCTTTGCATCATCAACTAAAACTTCAAATTTTAGCTACAAGATATCGTGGATGTATTGGCATTTATAATACTATGTGATGCAAAACAATGGTTTGTCATTCAAGAAGTTTGTTCAAGCTGCCTCCCAATGTGTTTTAAGGTCCATTAGGATGTTTAGCAAAAATGGTTGTGAAATAACAAATTTCTTGTCTTCTAAAAGCGACTAATATAAAAGTTTTCGAGGGACAAGGTACAAAAGCATCTAATTTCTTCATACGAATTTGCCCCATAGTAAATCTTTGAATTTCATTGTAGTTCTTTCCCCCTCTAAAATGGGATTTTTTTTGTTTTGTGTTTTTCCTTAATACTAAGTCTTCTTAAAATGTCTGTTTTCACGAGCAATTTTATAAATCTTTGGACTAATGGTAATAAAAGGGCCCTTTTTAGAGGGATTTTAGAATTTTATAAATTTTCAAAAGGAATCTTTCAAACGCACTTCTTAAATAAGTGCGTTTCATTTTAAACCTTGTTAGATGTGTTCCGGCAGAGCGGGGAGTCCTGCTGAAGCTCAAATCAGGGCTAAGGGAGTTCGGTGCCGCATGGAACACCACAGACTGCTGCAAATGGGAGGGGATTACCTGCAGCAAAGCAGGGCATGTAACTGGCCTTGATATGTAGTTGATCTCCACAAATTATTTGGATGCCAGTGTGCCCGCATGCAATTATCTGATGTACTCCACCTCTACTAGCCATTCTGTCGGTGGCCAAATGCTAAATAGAAAAGGATCTACAATCAGAAGTTTACAGAAAACCCGCAGGGTAAAGCTTAAAAAAGTAAACATTAAAATAAGAAAATTGAACTCCCTGGGGTATGACATCCACAACTATTCACCTTGGACTTGGGAGTGGTAGGATCCTAACAAGAAGGGTATCCCCATCGGCCTTGAAAGTGGGCATCATCTCCTCCCCTTGACATTATGTACAAATGTTAAGCGTCCCAGTAGAAGGTTTTTCCATATTACGTGGTCCCACCTTTTTGGTGATCCGCCCAATGTCATAACTCAGTAACACAAGGGGATAAGACAAGTCAGATGCATCATAGAAGGCATACTCAAATGTAAATATAACGCAATCGTGTACTCCATCGCATTAGCTATCATCCTCAACGGTAATATGAGTTAAATTGAAAGTCTAGAAATGCAAGAAAATGATCTTTGTGGTCATCCAGGTCTCCATATCTCATTTCATGGACGTAAAGTTAAAACAACAAATAGACAAAAGCATACCTTGATGGTCACGCCAAAGGAATGATGCAAACTTAGTAAGAAGGTAGCGGAACCACATTGAATCTACCAAGATTTTCCGAGAAGGTGCTCTCAGTGCCCCTGCTCCAAGCTTACGAGTAGTATAGCTGCCGGCGCTTTCCTCCGCAAGACGGAAATTAGGATTCAGGGTTTGCATTTGCAAAAGGAATTGTCGGAGAACAGAATAAAACCCTAAGTTGAAGGGTCTCGAGCCTTGCATGTAAAGCAAGGAAAAAATACTTTTTTGTTAGCATAGAACCTTAAATTATAAAAAATATATATCAAAATCTAGGGATTCAACCATTGAAATGCGTCACGAAAATTAAAGTGAGCGTATATGCACTCTAGATGTACCGATTAGTACGTCTCATGGAATACTATCAACAAATCATATAAAAACCTTAGAAAAAAAAGTATAAAAATACAAAAACAACCCCCTGTTATAATGCTAGATATTTAATAGGTGATATTTGCAAGGTTTCTCATTCTCATAAGCTAATCTATTTTAATTTAACATTATATGCTTGTTTAGAACTGTTAGTGTTTCATGTCACTTTCATGGATGTTGATAATTGTTATTAAATTCAAAACACTTCTTTCCTTCGCTATTTTCTTCTAAAGTCATTTGTTTTCTTCAAACTTTTTCTAAGCTCTAATGGTTTCAAAATCCCTAGCCAATGCTTGACTTGCTAAGTTTTTTTTTTTTTTTTTTGGAAGGACGACAAGCTTTATTCACCAACTAAAAACCAAAGCAACATAAAATGCAAAGACAGGATTATAACCCCAGTGGACAAATCGATCCGACTGAGCACAACCACCTGCCTATGCAAAAGAATGAATCTGAAGGTAAGTATGCCAGATCAGTACTTTCTTCTCTTGATCAAGAGAATAACAATTGTAAGCCATAACAATTTTATTTTGCGCCCACTGAAGAACAATCTCATCTGCAGTATCTACGCCCTTAAAGATAAACAACCTCCTTCTCTTCCAGATTGACCATAAAAGCCAGCCACATTGAGATAAAAAGCTTGTTTCCGTAGTTTGGGCCAAGCATCAGGATAGATAGCAAGCAAAATTTGCTGGCTTGCTAAGTTGAATGTTGATGACATTAAATTTCAAAAGCTTTATAATCCTTTGATAGTGAATAAGAATTTCAAAGCATAAACAATGATGGTAAGGGGTTTGGAATTATTACATGATTGGGATAAAATATTTTCATAGACTAATCAATGGATGTCAAGATTCACCTCGTTTGTAAGGCTTCTTAAATATTCTTGTATATATATATAATGTCGTACATCTTTCCAACATTCTTGTAATTATGAGGTCGATATGACCTTGTAAGACTTTAGAGCCACAAGTACCCCACAATAACAATTCTAGAAATAGGTGCTATAGTATTGCCAAGGTTTCTCGTTCTCACACATTAATATATTTTAGCTTAACATTTTTTGCTTGTTAGAATTGTTATTGTTGCAGGTCACTTTGTGATGCATTTTGATCATTATTGCTTCAATTCACATGGGGCATCGAGAGCCAGAGCCGTTGGATGGGCATATTTGTAAAGTATTCCACGATCTAAACCGTAGATAGCGATTCTCGTTTTTGGGATATGCTTGTGGAAGTTTTGATATACTATATAATGAGGTTTGTGAAATACTATAAGGTTTGAGGCAATGCACTAAATGGTGTTGCTTTTGTACGTATTATACAATTTTAGGGAGTGAAAAAACGGCTCTTGCTGCCCTATGTCACCCCATATGTGAATATCTAGCATAATAACAGGGGGTTACTTTTAGATTTTTATACGTTTTTTCACATGGTTTTACTATGATTTCATTGTTGTATTCGTTGAGGTGTACTAAATAGTATTTCTAGAGTGCACCCTTTATGGGCCGTTATTTTCGTTGGTTGGAACAATCCGAGGGTTGTTGTCTTTCTCTGCATGTCTTTGTGCATGAACATTGCGCATGTGTATGCATGTGCATGTGCACGTGCATGTGCATGTGCATGCGTATGCATGTGCAAGTGCATGTGTACTGTGCATGTGCAAGTGCAAGTGCATGTGCGTATGCGTGTGTGCATGTGTGCATGCGCATGTGTACTTGCCCTCTTGGATTCTTGTTGCCGGAGTGGATTTTTGCTACCACGATGTGGATTTTTTGCTCACACTTACAAAGGTATTTGTTTTTTAATGTTTCTTCAGTTAGCATAACGGTTTTTTTTTACAAGGTATTGTTTTCCTAGTTCTACAATGTAGTGCTGCAAAACTCACCTTTGTCTCCTTCCCTTTATCTGTTCTAAGATTTGTTGCAGATTCAAAAAGAGTTTAGAGTTTAGGCCCTCTGTTTGCTTTCAACTCTTGGATATTCCTGGCCTGTCGGATTGTTCATAGCAGCCAGCATTTAGCTTCAATCAACAAACGGATTCTTGTGCACACAACATGCGGATTATTCCACGCCCTTTTCTGAATCATGCAGATTAGTCAAACAGTGGCCACAAGAATGCATTTATATTGTAGGTTTGGAGCTTTAATCGAACCAGAAAGTGAATCATGCATTACCTTTAAGCTACAGATGGACCATCCAAAATCACATGGATTGATAAACAATAGTTTCATTGTGAAAGAGGAATAGTTGTAGCTGAAGTAACAATATGTGAAACGCTAACAGAGCAAGCTTGCTTCAAAACCTCTACCCTTGATCTTGCTTCACCGACCGTTACAGGAGACCTACTCCACATCACC
This sequence comes from Isoetes taiwanensis, assembly GCA_021234155.1. Classification (NCBI taxonomy): domain Eukaryota; kingdom Viridiplantae; phylum Streptophyta; class Lycopodiopsida; order Isoetales; family Isoetaceae; genus Isoetes; species Isoetes taiwanensis. The sequence goes on from JAJEKV010000043.1 coordinate 3,745,786, forward strand.
AAACTGGCTAATTCTCTTCACTTGTTAAACCAAAGCCAGACAACCCGTGAGAAAGTATTACTGGTTCTTTATGAACCTCACCAATTGTTACTGCAGATGACGTTGATGTTCATGCAATGGTTTGTGAATAAAACATTATTGTAGAGCATATCAATGTCAAAAGCTTTTATTTGATTCAATTTTATTTTGCAGGAACATAAATGGTAAATAAATTTGCTGCATCTGGTCAATTTTGGGTTGTTCATCTTCGCTATAAAATGCAGATAGTTTGTTGCATAACTTATTATTAAGATCGTCTATTTATTCCAGGAAATAGATCAAACATTGTTTTGATACTACATTTTCACTTGCAGCTGGATAGAGATTACATTTTCACTTACATAGAGATTACATTTTCACTTACAGGATTCTATCCTGTAATTAGATTACAAGTGTTTCTCGTGGTATTACATGCATAATTGGTACGTGAAGTTATGCCATCCTTAATGCCCAAAGGCCTTTATTAGGGCCCGAAGGGCCCAAATTTTTTTTAGTAATATATAGCATAATAACAACCAACACATCACTACAATCAACATTAATTAACACAAACCATTACATCCAATACATTTAAATTAATATCCCCCTAAAACCCCCTTTGGTTTGGGTACATATTCACACGGGGGGTTACGTAGGGCAGCGAGAGCCCCTAAAAACTTACAATACATGTACAAAATTAACACCATTAAGTACATTCCCTTAAACCTTATAGTATTTTGCAAACCTCAATATACAGTATACAAAAACTTGTACATGCATACCCCACAAACGAGGATCGCTATGTACGGTCCAGATCAAGGAATATATGGCAAATATGCCTATCCGACAGCTCTCGATGCCCGGAGTAACCCCCCGTGTGAATATGCACCCAAACCAAAGGGGGTTTTAGGGATTTAAAAGTGTTGGATGTAATGGGTTGTGTTAAGAAAATTTTGGCCCCTTTGAGGATTTGGGAATTGTGTGGGGATGTTATGCGCATCTCTATAAGGGCCTTAAAAAAAGCAGTGCAAAACTATTGAATATAGACGACTTTTATAGAAGACTCTATAGGGGCCTTAAAAAAGGCATTGCATTGTAACCATTGATATCTGCCGCTAAAAGAAATTTGAGGGTATGTGCACTCTAGATGCATCAATTAGTATGTCTCGCAGAATACTGTCATCAAATCATATAAAAACCATAGAGACAAATTTATAAAAATACAAAAACAACCCCATGTTATTATGCTAGATATTCAACTCAATTCGTTTCTTTTCTTTTTTTTTTTCTAAAGTGAATTGTTTTTGTCAAAAAACTTTCTTATCTCTAGTGGTTTTAAAAACCTTTGAACTTGCTAAGATGAACCATGTCGATGACATTGATTATACAAGCTCTATAGTCATCGTAAATATGAATTTCAAAGCATATTCAACATTGATAAGAAGTTTGAAATTATTACTTCATTGGTATAAAATATTGACATATACTAATCAATGGATGTCAGGATTTTAATACGATTGTTTACTATATTATTTTGACTTTAACTTATTACAAGAAACGGCAGGGCAAGTTCAAAGCAAAGTAAGCTTAGACCAAGAAAGAATTGGCCATCCATATATTGTTGTGGTCTCCTTTTCTTTAATTCTAGATTCTAATGGTTGTCTAGCCATGTTCACAGTCTTGGAAGTGATGTAACACCCTTGGATCCTCAACAATTCTTAAACATTATCATATAGATCAAACATTTTTATCCTTGAAGGTTATTGCAACACCCTTGGATCCCAACATTTCTTAACAATATTGTAAGGCTTCTTAGACACATATTGGCAACATTCTTGTAATTGGATACTATGCCATGTCCATCTGTAAGACTTACATGTACAATTAGACCATTAAAGCTTGGTCAACATCCAAAGCATGGCATTAGATAATAAAGCAAAACAAAGGAAGAAGAAATTGAATATCAACTTAGCATAGCAGAAGAGTTGTAGCCTGAGACACCTTCTACTATGTACTTTTGAGTCGAAGGTACCTGCAATGTGCGAGAAAGCACCTGAGGTGCAGAGGTCATTGCATTTTCGTAGCCATGTATCTTTCCTAAGAAATAAGTCCTACACATAGTGAATAAAAATGTGACATGGAGGAAACCAAATGTGCCTTATATTTAGACAATGATAACCTCCATGTTGCTGCACAAAATACGCAAATAGCAAAAACTACAATATGCTAATGAATTTGACAGCGGATTTGGTACTACACATTAAATAGACAAAAACCACGTATGGTAATAAATTTGATCTCCAAAGGTCAAACTTTGCCCTATGATGGTTAGGAAAGCAACCATTGAACAATCTAAAGATATTTCAATTTAACACCCTTGGATCCTCAACCATTTTTTAAACATTATAGATCAAACATTCTTATCCTTGAAGGGTTATTGCAACATCCTTGTATCCTAGCATTTCGTAACATTATTGTAAGGCTTCTTAACAATTTGTCCGTGCAAGTTAATTTGATCCGGGCATTCCCTACCGTTGGATCAAACCGAGTTTATTATTCATAATTTTTGGAATATTCTTATGTTACAAAATATTCGGGTAGTTATTGCCACAATCTCTGGAATATTCTTATCTCCATAGAATATTCGAGCAATTACTGTGATAATTGTGCGGATATGCTCTTTTCTTGGGAATGTGATGTTTGTCTTCTTTTGTGATGGCTCTGTTCTTGCATCAGAGGCATTTGGTCTGGTAACTGAGGTCTATTTCGTTGAGAAAATCACACAGATCATCACACAAAAACACACAGATCGCCACAGAAAAATGCATCCCGAATCAAGGTCTTTGTTTTCGCACCTCTGTTCCGGCATGGTAGAAGCCGCAAAGCTGCCTCTGAGGCAATCCACACCTAAGCTCTTAAACTGAGTGGAATGAGCTACTTCTTCCATAACAACTGGACTTTCCATAATGTTCTGCATGCATCAAATCAAACATAAAGAAAGACATATGAATTCGAATCCAAGAAACTAACAAATCTATATTGAAGATGCAACGCTCTAAGTCTCTGAGTGCTTTTCAAAATTATCACAATTTCCAAGTGTTTCTTTGCTTTCTGACTTCGGATTTGATCATCTACAAGATTACTACTCTGTTTTGCATTGTTTTAAGCATCTCTGTTCTGACATCTACACCTTCTTATGTTTGGGCTTCCTCTGTTCTGGCACCTAATCAGCAACTCCGGCTCTTCCTCAATTCCCCTCAATTTTGTTTAACTTGCTCCGACAAGTGGTTAAGGGAGGTCAACCTCCTTTTAGAATTTTTTTTTCATTTATTGTTGTTTTGCAACATTCTTGTAATTGGATACTATGTCATGTCCACATGTAATACCTACATGTACAATTAACCCATTAGAGCTTGGTGAGCATCCAAAGCATGGCGTGAGATAATAAAGCAACATATGTTAGCAAAGGAAGAAAAAATTGAATCCCTCGAACATATGCCAAACTTGGAAACTTATGATCAATTTTATTAAGACAAAATTGGAAACAAGATTTTGGGAGTTGTAAATGTCTACTCCCCAATAGACTCCAACGAAAGATCCCTTATTTGGGAGGAGATCAATGATTGGATGTCAGATCAAATAGATATTAGGGATTGGACCCTTACTAGGGACTTTAATAATTCCCCCAAATGGGATCTTAAGGTTGGGAATAAAATCAATATGGCCAGTCACGAAAGGATCATATGGAATAATTTACTCCAGAACAATAACCTGGATTACATTCTATCGGTCAATACGAAATACACCTAGTACAATAAAAGAGTAGTTAACATAGAACTTTCTGCACCCTGGATAGATTTTATATTTTTAACCCTATCGTCCAAAGCTTAGATGACTGTCTTGTCACATGGATTGATACCATTATTCTTTGAGACCACTATCCTCAAATATTGGACAGTAAAGATATATCCAACCAAACATTACCCCTTTAGGCTGAAAGTTCCTCGCTCAACAATGGAGATTTTTGTAGAGATTTTACCCACTATTATCTCACTCTGCCTGCTATAATAGAATAGAATAGAACACCAGTCCATAATCAAAGAGTGTAAAGGCTGGATTAAAATGTCGAAAAAAGTTAAACATCAAAGGATGGTAGAGGAAAACAATAATCTTTTTTGCACATAAAAGATCTTAAGAATAACATTTTTGATGCCCCCATAATGTTGAGCTACATAAACAAGAAGTCACCTTGGAAAACCGTATTAAAGTCATAGAGGAAAGAGACGCTAGAGAAATGGCCTTAAGAGGAAAGATAAAACATTATAACCAGATGAACCAGAGCAGCTCAGCCTATTTAGAGTAGCCAAGAATAGAATGGTGAACTCATTTCAAGGAGGACGAACTCTATGCTTCCATTAAAAATAGTACAATTGATTTCTTCCTTGGAGGTAATAAATGATGGTCATTTAGGCACCCTAGATGATGCAAAAGTCATTTTAGTTCTTAAAAAAAATGGAAAAATAAAAATCCCGCCCCCAAATGGTTTGCCTCTAGAATGCGTAAGGAGGACTTTATGAATTTCATGATGATGATGATGATGATGATGATGATGATGATGATGATGATGATGATGATGATGATGATGATGATGATGATGATGATGATGATGATGATGATGATGATGATGATGATGATGATGATGATGATGATGATGATGATGATGATGATGATGATGATCGAGCAGGTGTGACCTCAAAATGTCATGAAGCTATTGTACATCTAACTATCTATGTATTTTCAACAATGATTGACGATGTTTCTCGACTTCCAACATGAAAGGCCCTAACTTTATAACTTCTAGATGTAATAAAGAGAAGAAGTTAGCCTGATTGACCTTATGTTTTTCTCTAATATCACTCACACAAGTCAAGGAGACATGATTCTCATCTTCAATCTACCCGTTTTCACATAAACAACATGTCTGCCCTTCTAGCAAAATGCATTCCCACCTTCCAGTTTCTATTCTCAACCTATATGAGCTTCCCCTGTACCTCTCTATTATTTTCCTAATCCATGGCTACGACACATTTAAATAATCTTGTTCTACATAAATTATTATTGGATTTACTTCCCTTTGATAAAATTCCATCTTTGACCCCTTTTGTTGCCACATTTTCACAATTGAATGTCTCGAATTCCTTCTGCAGTGTCTGGCCAATCACATACTTCCGTCCCCCATTTGCTTGCCCAACACTTAACATCATTGGACCAGGTTTTTTCAAAGATTTATGTTGCTATGTATGGGAGTCTATCTGAATTTAGCTCTTTAAGTCTATTTTCATACACTCGTGTCTGATGCAGAGCTTCTGCCTCTAGGGGAAGCATCCCAGCCTCTGCTAGGAGCATTGTGTATGGTACTTATTTCTTAGTCTCCATCTCCTCTTGCAAGAAAAGCTTAAGAACCCCTTCTACTTTATTCCATGTCTTTCCACATATTGCAGGTCCTCAAATAGGGCATCCATATAAGACAACGGCTTGAACCAACGTGCGAAAGGACATTTTTTTCAAATCCTACGCATGCAAGCTTGCCTTATGGTAGTGTGTCCCCATACTGTAAAGGGCTCTTTTTCCCCCTGATATTGTGACGTCCCCTACTCATATACGGTGCCCGCACCGTGTACAAACAGGAGTTCATCCCCCATACCAGCTCCATCTCGTCTGGGGCCCTCCCGCATTATCCCGCGCAACCTTGAGGAGTTCCAGTGGGAAGAATGAAGGGGTCATTTTCCCTGTCTCCCTCAGGGCCTACCTAGCTGCGGAAGCGTAAACATACATGTCAGTAGTACATCCATCAACATCATATGACCATCACGAAGGATGGTCCTCCACATATCTGCATAGACAAAGATCAGCACATCACATAGGGAATCCTACCCAAGGCTCGGATACCACGGGGATGGGTGACAAGCTTGGGTCTCGAGAGGTCATTGCGCATGAATTCATGGCAATGGATTTTGGCGGCATAAGAACATGGCATTGGGTTGTCCACTCCATCCGCCCTCCCCATGCACACTTTGCGAGGAGTAGGTTGACAAGTGTTGGGACGATCAGAGTAGCCCGGATGCATAGCCGAGGGGGCTATATCCGGGTTACATCTCCCGGTTCGATGGGGCAGGTAGGGATCTCTCCCTCAGGAGATCTACATCTTTGACTCAAGGTGACTAGAGGGCCTTGCCCTTATTATTTGAACCAACGGAAGGTGAACCCACCCACGGTGTCGAGCCCATGCCTTGCCGCGCACTCGATTGGCAAGCCATTAAACCTAGTCACAATGATCCCGGTGGACTTTACACACCGGAGGGATCGTTCAAGAGTCGAGAACATGAACCTCCTTCTTAGCCGGTCGGCCCTTCACCCACAACTGTGTGTGTGGTTCTTGTACACAGGCGAATCTATATGGTGCTAGAGAGGCTAATCTAGGAGCATCTACTACCAAGCTTTATGTCTCTACCCCCCTTCCCAATACAAAGGAGTTCATAGAGATACATCATCCATATACATCACGGAAGAACTAAAGAACAAGATCTAATCTACATCATAGAGTTAGGTTCTTTAGTTAGAGTCCGTATCTAGAGATCTAGAAGGTCGCTATGGGCAATTTAATAGGCTAAACCTCTTTGGTTCGATGACTAAAAGAGGGTTTAAGCTATTAAATTGCCTAAATACCTGATCCTTGAGTTCCTCCTCCCGACTGAGTTCGACCATCCTGGCTTTGAAATGCTCGAACCAAGGGAAACTAATGGTGCAATTCTCTCCAGTGCACGGGATGCGGTTTTGGCTCTTGAGGGCGGCCAAAAGCGAGCTCTAAAACCCTAGAAAGCGAAAATGGGCAAGTTAGGGCTCTCCTACTTAAATAGGCAAGGGGTGGGCTAGGGTTTCCAATTATCCCCTTTAGGCATGTGGGATAATTGGGGATGGCCCCACTTGCCTTTAATGACTATGTGGCCAACAAGTGCCCACATGGAAAGGTGTGCCCATATTAATGTGCATATTGGCAAATGTGCACATTAATTGCACACTTGGGTATGGCCCACTTGGCACCAAGTGTCCACATGGGAAAATGTGCACCTAGATAAATGTGCACATGGTTAAATGTGCACATTAATTAATGCACACTCTTGCGAGTTGCCCCTGGGGCTACCCACTTAGCTACACGCCTACCGTCGGTCGGGATGGCGTGTATGCGGCGTGGCAAAGATTACAATACGATCACGGGACCATTATCTTGTCTGCGCAACGTCACATTCTCCCCACCTTGAAATGATCTTTGTCGCAAAGCATCGTGGGTCTCCCACCTTGGAATCTTCCTAACCTGCAATCAACCACGATGCATACGATATACTACTATAATACTTACACATTTATTAAGATTACCTTAAGGTAATATTTTTAAAACATTATTACGCCCTTACATTATCAACTAACTTGTCACTTCGTAACTTCCATTAAACAAGGTACTTATTAGTCTCCGTTATCACAACATTTACTTTATCACAATTTAACACTTTCACATACAATTATTACTTAAGGTACTCTTCATTCCTTGCAACACATTCCAACAAAATTTGTGTTGCAAGTCTTCACCTTAAAATCTGCATTAATTTTTATAATATCTATAATTACATACTTACTATCTTAATTATTAGAATTACTATAAGGTAATGTTTAAGACATTCTTGTGTACTATTTCATTATCCAATTAACTTATCACATCATAACTTAATCCACGCAAGGTAATTATTAACCTTACTTAATACAACATTTAAGTTTATCAAAGTTTATCAATTTCATACCAAATTTACACTTCTAAGGTACTCTTCATCCCTTGCAACACATTATAACAAAATTTGTGTTGCAAGCCTTCGTAGTTCGACCTCCTTGCCCTCCGGGGCTCTATTGGCCCTGTGTCGACACTACCTATTATTACTTATTAATAAAATTTTGGTTATATGGTGACCACCCCACCTATCTACATGGATGCATGGCTAATCTCCCGGCGTAGGAAGAGGGTGAATCTTCCATTATGGCCGTGGAGACAACGCCTATATGCCTATATGCTCATGCCTACACCCTAGTTGCCGGTGGTGGAGGATAGGTCCTTCCCGTGATGTGGGCGTGAAGGCCGATTCCTCCTATCAAAGCATATATGGGGCTAGAGGTGCTTTTCCTATCAATGCATCTCTCAATGACCTCCTTTCTCTCGAGGTCGGTCTGCTTCCGTGGGGACAGTAGACTTTCTAATCTACCTTCCACTCGAAACGCGGTCATGCCTACATTGACATTACACCACGCCCTAGAGATCACCGTAGTGGTCCCATCATCGGTAAATACGCATGCAACTCATACCAAGCATAGGTTGCATGCGTAAATTAATCTTAACTACACATGAAACTAATCTAAACACCAATCGACATGCTTGAGCCAATTTTTACTGGCTCCTTTAATGCATGTGATTAACATGATTTCCCTAAGGTAATATTTATGAATTAACATTATCATAGTATCGGATACATTACTTCCGATAGTACAATTATATTTACTCTAAGCTTTGCAATACTTAATGACTTTTAGATCGCGATTATTTAAACAATAACCCTGATTTAGACCTATTATATCATAGACAAGGTTTTAACTATCATACACAAGAATTAGATGTGCTTCTTATTCTCTTCCTTGAGTCCTGCATTACCTTTGGAAGTATATCCCTAAGATGCACTTAAGTATATCTGAATTCTATTTCCTATTTATTTTTATAAGGACCCCGAGGTCATATAGCTATCCTTTGAAGGAATTGCATCCTTGCGAAGGATTAATTAACATGCTACCTCATCGTTGTTATTTAACTTATTTCCCTATGATACATATACGTACAACAAATTCTATCCAGTTATTAGGATCTATATTTAACTTATCTATAAGACACATTAAAGCTTATAATATATGCGCACGCCTTACCTAAGGCTAGAACGCATCCACCCATTGAGCCGGCGTCGAGTAATTTTGGAGATGACTTGGTCGTTGCATTGCTCCCATAGTTTTGCTCCACTTCATTGGTGTAGTTAGCTATCATGTCGGTCTCGCACGTTGAAGGCCTCCTGAGCTATCTATCTATCTATCCGACGCTCTATTCGCTTCGGCCATTGCCGGAGTGAACTCTATTCTATGGGTCGGTCAATTCGATGCAAGTACGTTCAATCATACGATTGAGCGCTCCCACTTTCTTCGAAAAGAAAATGGTCCTGCACCCCTTCAATGACGTTGTACACAACGTCATATCTATTCTCTCCCCTTAAGAGGTTATATGCTTCTTACTTAGCACATTAATTTACTAGCCTTAGCTAACATATATAACCATCTAAGATGGGTGCACATATTATGTTATCATTTATTTCAATATCGTTATGGGTTACCTACTTAGTTAACAATTCTAAACCACAAGGTTTTGTCATGACGACAATTCCTTTGGGCTCAAAAGACTATTTGATTACTATAATTCTTATTTTAGATGTACCTTACATGTATTATTCTTTTATATTCTAGAGATTCCCCCTTTCTTAGTTAGTTAAACTCTTGGAATATTCCTACCAATCGAATTGATGTCATCGTAACAAGTTGGCCGGACTTGTTAGATTATTTCTTTTCTTTCGGTTGGATTATTCTTTGGAGGTACTAGATTTATTCATGGTCAACAATTATCCTAGTAATGATTCCTTCTTAGCGAGGAGATCAATCTCACCAAGTGGTTTCAATACGTTGGATGTCTGTTAACAATCATGTATAATTTTAGTCACTCCTATGCATTTCCTTCCCAATCCTTGACGCTTAGCTCAATATTGGGGCAATCCTTTCAGCGATAATATCTAGAAATACCTTCTAATCCTAATATGGATGTTACCGTCCATATATTAACCTACTAGGCCCCATGGCCTTAGATCCTTGAGCTTGCTGGAAGCTCATCCACTCGTTGCCTGCTTGAAGTAGCAAGGTGACGTTCTTCCGAGTCGCTCGATACTTCAGTCTCCTTGACGGTGGCTCCTCTTTGATGTAGAGGCTGGAGGCTTTGATGGCGTAGTTGATCACTTGAATCTTCCATGCCGCTTTTCAAATGCCTGAAGGTGGCGCCGTTGAAAAAGATCTTTCATCTTGAACTCTTTGTCTTGGAAGCTAAAGGACGAGTCTGTATCCGATATTGTTTCTTCGACTCCATCAATGTCTCATAGTCGAGTCCTCTTGTCGTTATCGTGTTGCCAGAAGAGTGTTGAGGATGTTGATTGCTTCACCCCTGCAAATTGCCTGACATCTCTTCCTTTGATCGGTTACGCTATGGGAGGGAAGGAATAACAAGAACTATGCATGCAACACATATAGCTTACATAATTACAATTACTACTAGAGCTATTAGGTCCCCCTTGTGCCTCCCTTCGAGTTGCACACCTACTCCCTGGCGATGTCATTGGTGTTCATTGGTGTTGATGATCTATATCCTCCTATTTGTACGTCAGCTCATACTCCGGGGTAACTTGTTGATATACTTGGGCCCTCCGATCTTTGTCGACTATGGCACAACACGCTTTGCATCACATTCTAACTAAAGGTGTGCTGGTCGTTGATGCTTCGACATTTCGGTCTGCTTCCTGATCCTGTTCTCGGGCGGTAATTGTTCCTCCCTTCATGATACTTGAAGCTATTTGGATGCGTCTCTTGAGGCTGCGCGCGCTTCCTTTGGCTATACTCCTCTGGAGTTGTTCTCTTCTACAGTTGTTCTTTGAATCGTCCGTCCTTGGGTTCACCAAGTTGCATGCAAGTCCGCGTACAAGTCATCGGCTCGCCTCGCCTCACCTAATTGCTTCTCCATCGAGCTTCCAATCTTCCTTGTTTGATCCCCTCGGTCACATGGCTTGGACATTGTCACGTTCCTCAGTGCTATGCTGTCTTCTTGTCTTGAGGTACCCTCCAATGATTTTGATTGTGCTCGTCAGTTTTGATCCTCCTGTTGCCTCTAGGGAGCTCGTGGAAGAAGTCGGTTGCTCGCACTTCTCCAGCTTTCAGTTCCTGACCTTTGTCCCTCTATGCATGTCGGTCTCTCTGGCAAGTAAAGCATCATGGCTCTCCTCCCTGCTGGCTATGTTGTCGGGGTGATGGATCCCTATATCTGCGCAGCTTGACCCTTGAGTTGAAGAAGTACTTGCCTTAGATATACTCTTGTTTGAATAGCCTGGCTATTATCTTGAACTCTCTTTTTGCCGAAGGTGCTTCAGTTGCTATCCTTGTCGTTAAGGTGTCGAATGCTTCTACCTTGGGCGTTTGATATCCCACATGTTGGAGATACGATCGGCTTCATTTCTTCTAATTACTGGTAGGAGTACCTGACGAAGCCATCACCTAGTTGTTCAAGGCATATCTCCTCGTCGCGGTGCCTTTCGTAAGTGCATCTCCATCTAATACACGTGTCATAGCGCATCGCCCTATATTACCACAAGGTGGAATTATGGTCGTCGAGATGTTGCCTTCTTAGTTGGCTCGTTGATATCGGGGCGTTCCTCCTTCTATTGTTGAGGCCACTCGTGTCATAAGTTCGTCAAGTGTTGCTGCTGCCACAAGATGTAGTGTTGCATCCTGACGATGTCCTGGTGCAGCGCTGGTGATCTTGACGTGACCGGTGTTGTCTCTTGTTCTGACATTGGGTGGACGAGCGATCTTCTACTTGAGGGCACTTCCGGAAGTGTTTGGAGTCGACGGTTTGCTTGGCCTCCGGTCGTTTCTCCCTCGTACTTGCTCTTCCATTTTGATCTTGGGCTATAGATGTGCTTCCTTGCTTCCTCATTTGGTAGTCGAAGTGAAGGAGCTTCTTGATCTAAGCGCTAAATCCGTAGAACATGACTTTAAACTCATGTTTCTCCACTATATCTGTGAGCACCCGAGATATACAACAAACATATACGCATTTACATTGGGATTTTAATTCATCCACTTTTTCAAAACAACTACGAAGATCTACTTAAATGTTTATACTCCTTTAGGGTTTCCCATCCTCCTATCGCGTTTGATCCTTCGGGGTTTTTCTTTGCATCTTCTTCGCGTTACGGTTGACTCCGGGATTCCTTGAGATGCTGCTACTATTGTTGAGCTTCATGTCTGATCCGATCTCGTCACCCCAAGTTGCGAAGAGTGTTCGTCGATGTGATCCCTTGAGAAAGATGCTCCTCCTTAATGTGTATGTCCGTCGTAAGGAATGCGGTGACCGCTCAACGTCCCTACATGCGGTGTGTGGATTTGCGGGGTTGCCGATGTCTTGATGCCGTTGATCGCTTGAGTAGGATCACTGGCATTGCGGTCGGGCATTCTTGAATGTCTTCGAATCTCTAAGATCATGGTCGGTAGGCAGGCATTGTCATTCCTCCGCAGGTTGAATTTCTGAGTGCGACTCCTGTTGCTTGAGCTTTGCTTCATTCCGAGGTGCCTTTCCTGTGCCTGGAAGTATGGTCATCTCCATTGCACCTATTATAGCTCCTTCTGGTCGCCTTTGCGTGATTTGTACCTGCTGGCTAGGCCGTCTCCTCCGTCCTTTGGATCCTATCCATTCGAGTCTCGCACTCCTTGGCTGACGTAGTAAAGTCGTCCTTCCTTTGCTTTCTAGGTGTTTTACGGATCGAATTCTTGTTCGCCCGGGAATATTCTCCTCCTTGATCTTGCCCTAATGCTGATATAGGCCTTCAAGTTGGAGATGTTCCTTCCCGATATCGTCTCCTCCCCTCATGGTCTCCTACCTTTTGGAACCGATGAAAGTTCTCTATTTGGTGCAAAGGAGCCGGAAGCTCATCCGAGTCGACCTTAGGTGCTTTGTGGTTGCCTAGCTTGGTTGCTCCTTTTGTTGACGTTGCATGACATTCGCTTTGAGCTTTGGGCTGCAAGGTCGTGGTTGTCTTTCCTCCGGTTTCTATACGGCTCCTCAGATCGCCATGACTTCTCTCCTCGACGGAAGATTATGCCCTCCTCGCCCTAGATCGTGATGCTAACGAGGCATCGATGTCTAACGTCTTCCCTTTTTGTATTTTGTTGCCTTGTATTCTTCCATTTGAAACTCATGTGCATCGAGTGGTGAAGGCGTCGAGATCCTCTTTTCGATGTGACCTCGCTGGTAGCGGAGGTTGACATCTAGAAAATTCTTGATGCCGATTGGTTACCAAATATTCTTCCCATTTGTCAAGATTGATGATAGGCCGATGGTGTCCTGTTCTCTACCGTTTGTCGGTTGAGGTGTTTGTCGTTGTGCTTCCCTCTCTTGGGTCCGCTTTTTCGGTCTCCTCTCCTTATTCATGCGTACATCGTTTGGGACCTTGATGTCTTCAAGAAGTTCGCCTCTAGCTCATCCGTGGCTCGCCCTCAGACTTGAGAAAGCAACTCTCATATATCCTAGAGTCTAAGGGTCTACTTGAAGGACTCTCCTACAACATTTTGGGCTCTATAAGCAAGCAAGATGGCTCGAGCAGCATTACTGGAGACATATCTATAATCTACAAGTCTATGGACATTAGGACGTGTGGTATGGCATGAAATGAGGTTTGTTTTACAAGGCCCTCATGGTGTTTGAGACATACTCTAAGGTCCTAGCAAAGTTGGTTTGGGGGTCCAATCTCTACACATGGAGTGGCTTGGGCAGCTCTAGACTCTAGGTCCTTTCTAGGTATCCTGGCAATAGGGAAGTGTCAATGTGGCAGCTATATAAGTCAAACTCTATTAGAAGGACACAGAATTAGGTCAAGGTTTATGCCTCTGGCTCGAGCAGAGGTGATGTACAAACAGTTGGACTTGGGTTGCTATGCTGAGGTCTAGATGACTATAACAAAGGGGTGTTCTTGGGCACTTCTATCTAGGAGTAAGGCACCAGCTTCGAGCTGAGAGCAATACTTGCGAGGTACTAATGGGATATGCTTCTATTCACAGATAGACCACAGTTTGGGAAAACAATTCAAGGGTTTGAGCAATTCTGGTCATTTTGAGCTGGGGTTTGACATTTCTAGCCTAATTTGAGGTCACAAATGGATTCTAGGCTGTCTAACGGTCCTATTGCAACAAATTTCAGGCGATTTGGAGCTCTGTAGCTCAAGTTATGGAGGTTCAAAGTTTGGAGGCCTCACACATTGCGCCCAGACCAATAATGAACTTTTCATTTTCTGTCCTGGCGCGACGTGTGAGACATTGGCTCTAAATGGGTTAAACTTGTCCAATTTGGGTGATATAAGGGTCTAATCCTGCTTATCTCATCGAGTTAGGCAGAATGGACCCCTTATTCGATCGATTTGGAGCAGTTTTGGGCACTTTTGGGACATGGTCTCACAACAAGGTCTCACACGTTGCGCCCAGACCGATAATGAACTTTTCATTTTCTGTCCTGGCGCGACGTGTGAGACATCCTCTCAAATTGGCCTAGGATGTCTGTTTTGACAAACAAAAGCTAAAACTTACTAAATCAACTTAATTAAGTAACTTTATACACTTATAATTTACTCTAAAACACTTTGTATTAAACCAAATTTTATCATTTACGAAATTAATAAGGCTCTCCTTTGATATGACTGGCTAAGTGTTACTAATTCACTTTAACTGTTACTAATTCACTTTAACTGTTACTAGCTTAGCATATACTACCAAAATGAGAAAAAATTTCCCATTTCTCGAGGTTTGAGGATCCTATCAAGTTAGTACTACTGGGAGCATGGTCAGTGCTTTGTTCTTGGTCTCCAAGAACATTGCTCTGATACCACTGTGACGTCCCCTACTCATATACGGTGCCCGCACCGTGTACAAACAGGAGTTCATCCCCCATACCAGCTCCATCGCGATCAGGGCCTCCACGTATCACCACGAACCTTGAGGAGTTCAGGTGGGAAGAATGAAGGGGTCATTTTCCTGTCTCCCTCGGGGCCTACCTAGGCCGCGAAGGCGTAAACATACATGTCAGTAGTACATCCATCAACATCATATGACCATCACGAAGGATGGTCCTCCACATATCTGCATAGACAAAGATCAGCACATCACATAGGGAATCCTACCCAAGGCTCAGACACAGGGATGGACTGACAAGCTTGGGTCTCTAGAGGTCATTGCGGGAGGCATGTAATTCATGGCAATGGATTTGGCTGGCATAAGAACATGGCATTGGGTTGTCCACTCCATCCGCCCCTCCTGTGCACACTTTGCAGAGTAGGTTGACAAGTGTTGGGACCTGACTGTAGCCCGCCGGATGCATAGCCGAGGGGGCTATATCCTGGGTTACATCTCCCGATTCAGATGGGGCGGTGGGATCTCTCCCTCGAGAGATCTACATCTGCCGACTCAAGGTGACTAGAGGGCCTTTGCCCTTATTCGGGACCAACCCACCTGGAAGGTGAACCCCACCCACGGGTGTCGAGCCCATGCCTTGCCTTTCGGTGGCAAGCCCGGTAAACCTAGTCACAATGATCCCCTGAGACTTTTACACACAGAGGGATCGTTCAAGAGTCGAGAACATGAACCTCCTTCTTAGCCAGTCTGGCCCCTTCACCCACAACCAGGTGTGGTTCTTGTACACAGGCCGAATCTATATGGTGCTAGAGAGGCTAATCTAGGAGCATCTACTACCAAGCTTTATGTCTCTACCCCCCTTCCCAATACAAGGAGTTCATAGAGATACATCATCCATATACATCACAGAAGAACTAAAGAACAAGATCTAATCTACATCATAGAGTTAGGTTCTTTAGTTAGAGTCTGGTATCTAGAGATCTAGAAGGCTGCTATGGGCAATTTAATAGGCTAAACCTACTGGTTCGATGACTAAAAGAGGGTTTAAGCTATTAAATTGCCTAAATACCTGATCCTTGAGTTCCTCCTCCTGACCTGAGTTCGACCATCCTGCTGAAATGCTCGAACCAAGGGAAACTAATGGTGCAATTCTCTCAGGCAGAGTCTGGGATGCGGTTTTGGCTCTTGAGGCAGCCAAAACAGAGCTCTAAAACCCTAGAAACGAAAATGGGCAAGTTAGGGCTCTCCTACTTAAATAGGCAAGGGGGGTGGGCTAGGGTTTCCAATTATCCCCTTTAGGCATGTGGGATAATTGGGGATGGCCCCACTTGCCTTTAATGACTATGTGGCCAACAAGTGCCCACATGGAAAGGTGTGCCCATATTAATGTGCATATTGGCAAATGTGCACATTAATTGCACACTTGGGTATGGCCCACTTGGCACCAAGTGTCCACATGGGAAAATGTGCACCTAGATAAATGTGCACATGGTTAAATGTGCACATTAATTAATGCACACTCCTTGCGAGTTGCCCCCTAGGGGCTACCCACTTGGCTACACGTCGGCGTACACGTCAGTCGGGATGGCGTGTACGCGTGACGAGGCAGTACAATATACGTCCTGGGACCATATACTGTGCTGGAACGTCACAGATATCCTTTTGGAAACACATATTTTCCAGTGGCACTAATATCCAGACCCATATTTGTAAGTATCTACTAGCTCTAGCTGCCCATGATCATAATAAAAATCTGTTTTTGTAACAGTCCCAAAAATCATGCATTTTGATTTCAATAGATTTACCTTCATACCTTTATCTTGACAAAAGAGCTAACTCTCTTAGATGTTCTTACAAACCTTTTGGAGTATTTGATATGAGACGATATCATCAGCATATAGCAAAAATTGAATAAGATAGTTTTCTATCTGTGTCCTTGCATGTCCTCTTGTCCGTAACTATTCTTGTAGAGAGTCTATATAAGCCAAAAAGGGTGGGGGATAATGGACATCCCTATTTCACATCAATGTGCTCTTTACCTCTTCAGGAATTTGGACTGATTGCTTAGCAATCACCTCATCATGCAATTGTGCTACAGCTCCTCCCAATGATTTTGGAATGCCTAAGCCCTCCATTCTTTCTCCTAAGCCAGCCCTTGGGGTAGTGTCAAACGCCTTTGAGAAGTCAATAAATGCTAAGTATAATGCTCTCTTGGCCGCTTTGCCCGCTCTATTAGTGTCTGAAGCGTTAGAATGTGATTATAAGTGTTATGTTGCTTCCTAAAGGCCGCCTGATCCCTCATCCGTAGACCTCTACTCTCCGTCTATTCATTTAGTTTTTGCTCTAATAATAAACATATGGGGAATATTTCTAATTGCAATTTGGGTCATACATTACGAGGGCTTGCATTCAAAGGCAATGCCAGAATTGGAAGCTCAAAGGGGATGCCAACAAGTCTTAATTTTCAAGCCCAGTTTTCGAATACCAGCTCTGCAGAATCTTATGATGAATGCTTTCCACATTCAAGCGTAACTATGAAGCCATGTCTAGCCAGGCGCTCGGCTAAGTAAATTAAGGAAGGAAGCTGGCCTTGGGCTGGATATGGAATTACTAGGACGTGCTTGGAAGTCATTTCCGACATAACCGAGCTTCAAAGAAATGGCGTTTCTATATAAGAATCAAGATTTGGTTTACCAGCTGGCAGCCATGGCACTTTCAAATTAAGGGTGCCGTTTATCATAGCATCTCGACAATGCGGCAACAGGCCTAGAAACCCGAGAAGATTATGGAGATTATTTTAAATCCAGCAATTAGAGAAGCGCCAAAACCACATCCCTTCCTCAAAAGTCATGAAGCAAGTATTTTTCTCAACCGTTCATCAAGATAGATCTAAATCCAATGGTGCAAGAAGAGGCCAGGTCATTTTTTCTTACACGTGGATAGGCTAGGCTTCAAGATAACATGACACCTAAGGTTAGGCTGTTGCGCGAAAAATCAATCCATCCCTATAAGCCACCTCAGTTTGAGTACTGCTATCTTTTTTTGGAAATGGAAAAGGTATGAACTTACATTCTTTGAGCTATTTCAATTGTTTCTTCTTGTAAAGACTGATCAACTTGAGTGATCTGGAGGTTCTAACCCCAACTTGAGCGTAGTTTCAAGTTGGTATCTTGTGTTTGACTCTTAAGCCAGGTTGTTACAACCAATTAAGATGCCTGCCATGTACAGGATCGAAGGTGCGATGAGATTTGGTGCTTTTTTAAAATAAACAGTCCTCGTTGTAAAGCCTTTTCCTAATTTGCAGACTCACAAATCACTTGCCTCAAGGCAAGCATTGGATTGCCCAGATGGCATGGGTATTATAAAAACTTTGGTAGAGGGTGAAAACCTCTTCGGGAGCACCAGGACTGTTTCGAAGTCAATATTCAAGAGCCTAGCCAAATATTGTGGATCCATCGGTGGGCTTCTTTTCCTATTATTAAGTCTGCATTGGTTGGGGCAAAGGTTGCACAAAGAATACACTCTTGGCATCTTTGGAGATATTGGAAACATCAGTCTTTGGTTTTACTTGGTTAGTTTAAGATTTTGGTCATATTATATCATGCTCTTCACAATTATGCACGTGCAATCTTCTCAAAGTCAATATGCTCCTACATTCGCATGATGGTATAGCGGTGATGTGCTAGAATTAGGTGTATCAAGCAAATCGAGAAAAATTAGCGGCATGATCCGCATGTTCATCATTGCTGCTACCTAGCACAGGGCTATCTTCAGCCTGTTTGATCTTAATCTCAGGATCGATGCGTGAACATGATAGCCAGGATGTTCCATGCCCTCTTAAACACGAAGAATCTGCGGTTAGGTTGAGTTGGTATTTGTTGGATCCTCTGAAGCCATTATGTTGGCTAGTTTGGCATTTAAAAAGAAAATGGCGAAAAGTTTAAAGAACGAGGGCTTGCCATATGACAAACCAAATATTATTTTTGGAGCCAATGTCCGGTATTACTTATGCAAAATAAAGTAAGTCCATTAAGTATCATGAAACGTTTACGTGATCCATGCATATATCTTTTTTTTGCTTGTTCAGTGTCTGTTGGAAAAAAAAATTGGCTATTTCGAAGTCGAATTGAGAGAAGTTAAGCTTACAAAGGATCGCTATGTCATGGACCCTTACAAGGCAGTAGAACTTGTGAATGAGAACACCATTTGTGTGTGTGCAATTTTGGGATCTACATATAATGGAGAATTTGAAGATGTTGAACTTTTGAACACATTGTTGAAAGCAAAAAATGCCAAAACGGGGTAATTAAATTATCTAATTATCTGGTAACTTCTGAAATTGGAAAACAGAAAGAAAGGAAAAATTCTAATTAAGGACTCTGTTTTGTAGGTTTAATACTCCATGATTGCAGGTAAACTTAAACTCTGCAACTTGGAGAAAAAACGACAGGGGATTTAACTGTTTGTTCATTACTAATAAATTCTATTATTACATGCTACCTCATATATATTATGATATATTGGTATGATATTATGTCTAATTCTATGTAATGTTTTCATTTTTATAATTTGAGCACCTCTAGTTTGATAGATTTGTGAGGCTATGATACATCATCCATCATTAGAGTATTAGGTAATGTCTATATCTACACCCCTACACCATCCTTAAGGCCCCGAAAGGGCCAAAAAAATTTTTAGTTAACATAAACCATTAACACACAACTACCATTAACATTATTAACACAAACCATTGCATTTAACACATTTAAATTAAAATCCCCCTTAAACCCCCTTTGGTTTGGGTGCATATTCACACGGGGGGTTATGTAGGGCAGCGAGAGCCCCAAAAAAATTACAATACATGTATAATCCCTATTGAAGACATGCTATTAAAAAGAAGCGCAAGTACTCACAAACTTTGTTCTGACAGACATGAGCCCTCCTGAACCAGTGCGTGGTGTTCTTCTGCGTGCGGCAGTAGCATTCTTTTGGCGCTGGTAAGTCTTGTTACAAGACTCTACAAACCGTTTCCACGATTCATCATCTACATGCATGGGTCTTGTAGAGTTTCCAGCACGGACATTTCTTCTTAGATTGTCCCTGAATTAAATTCATGCCAAAACATGAAACTCTAATTTACATATGAATGACAATTAACCAGAAAATACCTACTTAAATTCTTACCTCCAATGTCTCCATCGCTTCTTTAAGAATCTAATGATATCCATCTCAGTCACTCCATCACCAAATTGGTCATGAATATATTTCAAAGTCTTCTGAAGATGGCGTGGTTTAATCTCTTTGAAGTGTTTATCCACTTTCCTGCAGTAAGTTTTCAAAGCATCTGCCGCTTTTTGTTCGAATTCCCGTCCGGCTTCATCTCTCAATAATTGTCCCTTGTAGAAGCACACTTGAATTTTGAATTACTTTGTTAGAAAGGGCAGAACCAGCAAATGCAAAGCCAGCAAGCAAAACCAGTTTGTCCTTGCGGTCAATATAGGGCGATAAAAACATAGAAATTATGCAATTTAAAAGTGCTTTGCAGGATTAAAGTAAATGGAGATATTAAGATTGCCCAAATATATTTTTTCTGTTACCATTTTGTTGCACTTCAGATCTAAACCGTAGTTTCTAAATGATAATAGGTCATCCTATGTATGAGAAGCTAAAACAGAGAAGTCAGCAGTTTGTGTCCCGTGATGTGATCAGATCTATGGAAAGCAAACACAAGATTGCAGGAGGCTCAAAAATCTATGTGGTCTAGATGTGCGGATACTGTAAGAATAAACAAAAACAGGACAATCACTTTTAGCAGCCAGGCTTCTGTCTCAGAAGAACAAGATGCAGTTGACAATGTCTTCATGTAAGGCAGCACAATTAGTAAAAGCATTGGCCAACACAAAAATAAGATGCGCTATTGACGTTTCATTTTTTTCAGCAAACCATTTCAGTTTATGATCATGAAGATGAGGTATATGTTGCAGGAGGTGACTCAAGGCAGCACAATTTGCTCCAGGAGGAAGCAACCTTGCCTCTATAGGAAGATATGGCATGAGGCAAACTAGATGGCGGATTGTAGAAGACTTAGACAAAGTTAAGGCTGGCTGTGTTGAATTCTTTGTTGGAAATGAATTCTGGATTATGGATGGCCATAGCAGCTCCAGGACTATCTCTGCCATATTGCCTGTAGATGATTACTATAATCATGGCCAGGTGTTGAATGTGAACATTATATCTCCTTAGCCTACAGTTGGAACTTCAAGAGAACAAGCTACAGGAAGTACAAATTCTGCTGCACAAGTAAACCAAGTAAAGACATACCTCCGAGTTAGATAATTTCCGAAATTGCACATTGTATGACAAGTCAATCTCAGTGGTATTTTTTTCAATATCCGCATGGGCCGGATAAGGACCTTCACCATCTGATTCATCTTCCTCTGCAGATGATGACGAAGCACTTAAGATAACATGCTGATCTAAGATAATCGAACTGGATGATTTTCTCTTTGCTCCTTGTTTTGATGTTTCAGCCTCTGGAATATTGAAGGAATCAGCTGACCGTCTACAACGCTTCAACCTGGAAAAGGAATAAAAACATGTAAATAAGAGATGCATAAGGAGACTACCTTGGCTGTCTGTTTCTATCTGTGCCAGACTTGGCTCTTCCTTTTGCTCATCTAGTGCAACAGGTTTTGAAGTTATTACAGATCATATTGGCTTATACATGAGAGGTTTGAGCAGGGAAGCCTTGGTGAAGGATTATGGTACAACAAAGAACAGAAGTCTCATGCAATAACTCTAGTCATGCAGGTTGTTTGGGCTTTCTGATGCTGAACAACAAATTATAACTTCTCCTTGTCATCCATTGAGGCAGAGGGCAGGACGGACCCAATGACAGGCTTGTAAACCTTAGAATGCAGACCACATAGCTTCAACCAAAATGCAATAAGTGCAATGCGTCCAAAAGATGCATATGGAGTGAAACAGGCAGAAGACTACCCTTTTGTACATTGCCATGCTATTCCTTTATCAGAATATCCCCACTCACTTTATCACAGTACATGAAATTGGTGAAGAGAAGCAGCAGTCAGCCAAAGAAGAAAACTTGATTACATATAATGCACAGTCATTATAATGTGTAACCTGAACGTTGAAGGTGATTATTCTGGTCCATAACATCAGAAACCACAAAGTCAACTCCTAATGTGATTATCCTGTTTGCTCGTGAGATTTTTATTTTAAGTCCTGTATTAGAACAATCCCTGTGTTGTGCATTATGATGTCCTGCAGTCATGGAACTACCTCTGAAAAGAATGCTATTCTAAAGAGAGACCAAACTTATTAAGCTCGACAACTCCTAATGTGATTATCCTGTTTGCTCATGAGATTTTTATTTTAAGTCTTGTATTAGAACAATCCATGTGTTGTGCATTGTGATGTCCTGCAGTCATGGAACTACCTCTGAAAAGAATGCTATTCTAAAGAGAGACCAAACTTATTAAGCTCGACAACTATTATCTATAAGAATGCCTGCAATTTCATTGATTGACCTATAGTACTAATGTCAAATTAGCCATCTGTATTATTCTCCAGAAGATGCTTTATGTGATGATAAAGATTCTTTATGTGATGAAGAAGAAAATGGTTTGGCAACAAAGCTTACGGATGAAATAAGTCTTTTTATAGCTTTTGCTTGGCGAACATGTATGTGCATGGCAGAGGGCAGGACGGACCCAATGACAGGCTTGTAAACCTTAGAATGCTGTACCACATAGCTTCAACCAAAATGCAATAAGTGCAATGCGTCCAAAAGATGCATATGGAGTGAAACAGGCAGAGGACTACCCTTTTGTACATTGCCATGCTATTCCTTTATCAGAATATCCCCACTCACTTTATCACAGTATAGGAAGTTGGTGAAGAGAAGCAGCAGTCAGCCAAAGAAGAAAACTTGATTACATATAATGCACAGTCATTATAATGTGTAACCTAAACATTGAAGGTGATTATTCTGGTCCATAACATACGAAAAGAATCAGAAACCATAAAGTCAACTCCTAATGTGATTATCCTGTCAACTCCTAAGTCTTTTTATAGCTTTTGCTTGGCGAACATGTATGTGCTATTTTTGAGGTTTTATTGGGGTCCATATCTCATGCATACATATCTAACGCAGGCATGTAGGTCTAACATTAGGCAAGGGCGAGGGAAATCTGTAGGAGCTGCTTTGATCTATGAGATGCATTATTAAATTGGCCATTGTACAGTTATGGGCAAATGGAAGCCACTTATAGATTTGCATGTAAAAGAAACTAGAATATACTACAAAGCTTTACATTGCATATCTAGAAGCAACAACAAGATTCCAGCAAGAAAAAGAGAGAAATTCATTGACATGACCATAAAGGAAGCATAAAATAAATCTGTGGGCTTGGAAAGTAGAGAAAGAAGACTAATTTCTTCAGTCATTTAATTCCTCATACAATAGCTTTACATTGCACAAAGAAAGAAATTAAAGCAAAAAACCTTGTTACCTCTCCTTTCCTTTGCTTTTCACTTCCACGTGATTTGGTAGCCTAGAGGAGATGTTTGAATCAACACCCCTTCGAACTTCGTCTTTCCAATTAGCTCATCGGGGAACTGGTAGGAATATCTTGGGGCACACTACCAAGGAAATTTTCAAGTCTTCCTACAATGGGCTCATCCGTTGAACCATCTTTTCCCTGGCCAGAACCGTTGGAAGACACTAGAGAGAAAATAAAATAGAATATTACCAAACCAAAATGAAAATGAATGCACCGAGAAATCGTAGTAAATTCCCTAACAAATCCAAAAATGGAAAGAATTTCTGGCTAGTTTTGTGAATGTTTCTAAAACCTTTTCATAACTTACTGATGGGCTCTGATGATGCTGAAGACTGCAATGTGAAGAAAACGGAGGTGCAGGCAATCCTCTACCCAAGAATCAAGATTTAAAGCTCGAGGTAGGTGCATAATGGCGCCAACTTTTTTTCAATGATAGCTTTTTAGTTTCACTTGTTTTTTTCTTCCTTCTTGCCCTTAATCCATAAATTCGCGCCCTCCCCCTTGCTTTTTTATGATCATGGTTTTGTTTTTTTTTTCTTGCCCATTTCTAGAAAATAGTTTTCAAATATACCGGAAAATAGTTTTCCTATATACTTTTATACTTATTTGTATTTTTTTATTTTGTACAATGCTTTCATTCAAGATGGTTTTCCACTACTTATATTCATTAAAATTAGTGACCAAGTTTAAAACAATGTCAAGTTCTAATTCTAGCAATGTGAGGGGTGATTGCTTGCCACGTCGCATATTAACGAAATTATCAGCTTCATCATCACATGGAGCCTTATCAAAACCATCGTCCTCATCGTCATCGTCATCTCATCAACCAAGTAGAAAACGAGTTAGACGAGATCCAAACAGAGCTTTCTATCTCCGTCGGGGCAGTTGTTGGTGCAACAAATGTAAAGGGAAGACAAATCGATCCTATGGGGTTCGTCAAGAACATGAGGGAAAGTATGGTCTTTGCCAAAGCCGACCAAGCCAAATTGATGAAGGACATGATCCTGAACAAGATGAAAATAGTGTAAGTTGCTCTAATAGACTAATCTTTTTTACTATTATGTTATCTTCCCATTATAAATTGCTTATATTTTCCTTTATAAATTTCTTATTTTCTTGCCTTTGATTCTATTCTTTGTGGTCATATAGGCCTCAGAAGAAGTCTCTTGTTCACATAGTGCTTTCATTGGTGAAGCTGAGATTCATGATACCATTACAAATTTCTTTCCTGTAAATGAACAAATTAGTGGACATGAAAACAATGATGATGCACATAGAGATGACAATTCAACTAGGGAAAAGGCAGCATATCTCCATGATGAGGCAAGTAGGCTATTGTTCCCAAATGCTCGTGTTTCCCGTCTTGCGACATGTATGCTCATTCTAAATCTCCAACACAAAGTTGGTTGGAGCAACAACAGCGTCTCTGAGCTTTTTAGGTACGTAAGTGCAAGTCATTACGTTAAATTGAAATTTACATGTGTATGCTTACTTGCCTTTTTTTGTAGTTTGCTTGACAAAATATTACCAGATGGGCATTGTCTCCCAAAATCCGGAGGGAGGCTAGAGAGTTATTGCATTCGTTTGGGCTAGAGTATAACATCATATATGCATGTGTTAATGACTGTATTTTGTTCCACAATGATTATGCAAATCATCAATCATGTCCAAAATGTAAGGAAGTGCGTTATGAGGAAGATAGAAAGACAAAGGTGGCAAGAAAAGTGTTACGTCATATGCCTATTATTCCTTGCCTTCGACATGTTTTTCGATCGCCGACACTAGCGGATTTTATGGATTATCATGCAAGACATCGTAGCACTGATGGAAAAATGAGAATCTCTGCAGATGGAGCATTGTGGAAACAGGTCGAAGAGAAATGGCCGATTTTTGCATTGGAACCCCGCAACATTAGGCTTGGACTAGGGATTGATGGTATTTGCCCATGGGGTTCAAGATCATCTTCACATAGCGTGTGGCCTGTCACAGTTATAAATTATAATATTCCACCATGAATGGCCACAAAGCCTGGCCATATCATGTTGACATTGATTATTCCAGGTACGTGTTCCAATTCAAATTTATTTATATTATGTATTAAGCATGAACTAGGATACTTTGTATTAAGCATGAAATGGAATATTTAGGGAAAGATAAAGTGAAGAATATGGACGTCTACCTAGAACCTCTGGTGGAAGAACTTGAGATTTTATGGAAGGGAGTGCATATGTATGACATATGTAAAAGTCCACATGACTTTACATTCCATAGACTGTTGTGCTTTACTCTTCATGACTATCCAGGTTTTTCTGAAGCTTCAGGTATGATGTACTTGTATAATGCAACTTGTATAATGCAAAATTATATCAAACTTTAACTAGTATACCTATAATTTACTTTGTATTCCCCCTTGCATGACTACAAACAAGTGGTGCATGTGGATGTCCAACTTGTGGGACCAGCTTAACATCTTATAAGTCAAAACACCTAAAAAAACAAATATATACTGAACATAAGAAATACTTGACAGAGGGTCATCATGCACGTGGTCCGATGAGACACCGAGGCCAAAGCGATGGACACCCCGGGATTGGTTGGATGCTTGGAAGGAGATGAATCCCCATGCATGGAATAAAATAATGGCTAAGGTTAGCCAAATGGCTATTTTGTAGCAGTTTTGCCAAGGAAAACGGCTAAAGTAAATGGAAAAAATGCCCAAAAAAAAGAAAATTTGAGCCCAATTTTTTTGCCGCCCAAGTGAGTTTTTAGGTTGAATAGCCAAACCTTTACCTCCAGACATATCCATCAGGACATCGATTAGCTAAACCTAAGATAGAGTGGGGTTGGGAAGATGGATAAATTAGCCCGAAATTCAACACCAATGTATGCAATTTTAAGAAATTTCAAATAGGGTTTATATTTTTCTTTTTCTTTTTTCCACTTTCTTTCTTGTTCCAAGTACAAAGTTGAAGCATTAGAGGAAAAGGAACAATGTAGTCCCCCCTTTTTTTTAGGTTTTTGAATATGTTCATGTATGTTTGTGTCTTGATTTATATATTTACAATAAATTCAATGTCTTTGCCAAAATGCTTGGATTTTTTTAAATTACTATAGCATGATGGCTAATATTTGCCTTTCTATTTTGTGAAAGTTTAGCCAAAAGCAAGAAACTGTGATGGAGAAAAACCATTCAGTTTAGCCAAGTGTTAGAAACTTCTAGCCCCAATTTGAAGGTAGTTTAGCTAAACCTAATTTGGCTACACTAAAATATAGGAGTAGTAATTTATTCCATGTCCCCATGTGAATTACTTGACAAGTTATGGAGATGCAAATGTAGAACTTCCTCCTGGAATGAAGAGATTATCTATATTTTATAGGTTGGAATATTGGACTGACTTGGAGCTTGTTCATTTACTTGATCCGATGCACATCTTTAAAAATGTCAGTCATTCTCTTTGGAATCATTTAACAGGTGAATGGGAAACATTGGCTGCTAGAATGGATCTCAAAGAGCAGAAATTAAAAAAAAAAAATATTGGCCTGTTGAGAGCAAAGACAGAAAAAGCTTAACATGGAAGCAGGGTTCATGGGTTTTGAGGAAGAAGCAACTTGTTGAAATGAACAAGAGAATAGCAAAGGTACGCACCCCAACTGGATATGGGGCCTCTTTGCGAAAGGCATTTACAAAAAAAGGTAGCCTCACATGATTAAAGTCGCATGATTGGCACAAGTTTCTTGAGGTATACTTCTGATTTTCATTCTCTCATTTCTTTTGATTAATTTATATTGCAACGTATTTAATTATACTTCATGAACGTTGCAGTATATACTACTATGTGTGATAGGGGACCTTCTTGAGCCCACAAGTGAGGAGCATTATATATCGATTGGGTAAATTTGCAAGATGGGTGTCTTCAACGGAAATTGAAGTGGCTGAGATATCAAATATGGAGGAGGAAGTGATTCTATTGCTTTATGACATTGAGAAAGAATTTCCCACCAGTTTTTTTGACCTACAGGTATAACTAAACATATTCTATGCAATTCTAAGTGCAATCAATAATGTACTTACATCTACAGGTACATCTGTTAATACACATTCCAAATGAGATAAGATTGGCTGGACCTGCTCCTAGCAGATGGATGTTTTTTCTAGAGCGTTATATGAAGGTGCTTAAAGACTTTGTGTGCCAAATGGCAAAACCGGAGGGTTGCATGGCTGAAGGATATCTTGTACAGGAAACACTTTTTTACCTAAATGATGCCACTAGCTCATGCCATCCTGACGGTCCTAAATTATGGGAAAAGGAAGAACCCAAAGAGGTTACAAGGCAATAGAGTAGAACGGAACTTGAGCGATGACATGCTTCAAGCTATAAGCACATTTGTCATTAATAATACTGCAAGCTTACAACCATGGAGGGACTTGTATGAAGTTGCTAAAGAAGATAGGTCGTCAGGACGGTCTATTTTGCCAGATGTTATTGATAACACATGGCTCGTATGGATGAAGCTAAAGATCGTGGAGAAGTGATATCAGATGACGATTATGAGATTGCCCTTGGCTGTAGTAGGAAGGTATGTAATGATAAATCTTGATGCTAAGTTTTATTTTTGTGACTTTTTATTTATAGTAATTTTTTTTTTTTAATAGGCACGATTTTATACTTCAATGTGGGCATATGGATACCACTTCCGCATTAGCAGTGTTGACAAACATAGAGTTACATTTGATTCTGGCATTAGTTCACAATTTGAACAGAAAGGCCAATCTAGCAACAGGGACCGCAACCTTCTAGAAAGTAATCTTGACTACGTCGGAACCATAACGGATATCATTGAATTGGACTATCGTAGCTTCCATGTGAATGTTTTGAAGGCACGTTGGTTCAAAGTTATATCTGAGAGGTCGTGGCGGGGACATTTAGGAGTCATCCATCAGGATTTTCGAAGTAGACTCCTCAAAGGTATTTTGCGAGATGAAAGAACCATTTGTTTTCCAAGTCAAGTTGAGCAAATATTTATTCATGAAAATCCTAATCGGGGAAGTGGTGGATTGTTTTACATTGTCAACCAAGGGCCCGGCGTGTAATTGATTTGTGCATGGCGAAAATAATATAGAGCGTGATGGAGATGGGGATGGGGATGGTGGTGATGATGGTGGTGGTGGTGGTGGTGGTGAGCCATTATTGCATGATGCACAATATGATGTTAGATTAGAAGAAAGTGAATTTGAAGTAGCAGAAAGATCTTTGGATGTGGAAGATGATATCGATAGTGAAGGGCAAGGTGTGTATACAGGAGGTGGTTGTCTTGAAGTTGGTTTGCACTTTGAGGATGATATTGACGTACAGGTTCCTTTAGAATCACCATTGACAGTTTTAGAGAGAGATGAGATTGATAAGGAAGCAAATTATGTGCTCCGATCTCCATTCGCTTCGCCAATCAACACTCTTGGATATAATGAGGATTACATTGAAGATGAAGAGGCTACAAAACAGGCAAATGATCATTCAAAAGCAATTACAGGCGTGGCTTTACATTTGTATCTAGATGATGACGAGATAGATGACATTCAACATGATCTATGTGAACAAATTGATGCATTCATATAGCATTCGTTAGTATTGTTAATGTTATTGCTGTTACTCCTATGATATAAGCTATTTGATACTCCTCATTATCCTTATGAAATTGATGCAAAATCGACTTAAAGTCGTCTCAAATTAGACAAAGTTGTATGACAACGATGTATGAATGTTCAACACAATTCCATTGAAGTATCAGTTATAATATTGAATGATGTTTTGTTACAAGTCTTAAGAAAAAATTTGTTAGTCCTGTGCCTCCTGGTACAGGACTATTCATGCATATGACAGACCAGGTCAAGCTCAAGGATCCTCAGTCAGCCACGGGTCAGCCATCAAAGGCTCAGCAGAAGACCAAGCAGCGGCGGACCACCTTGATCCAAAGCCTATCAAGAGGCCGCTCGAGACAAGTGATGACCCGTCACCAGCGTCATACAAGATGATTCTAGGCACTTCAAGAGGCACCGCCCACATTCCTGCAAATCAGGCCTCCTTCCAGGAGTCGGCACCGAGATCAGTCAGAGTGTCTATATTGGGCCCAAGGCCATTGTACTATATATATGACTAGAGCTCGCACATGAGTTCTAGATGAGTTTTGAGTCTTGTCTCCTTTCGGTTTTTTCTCTCTATTAAGAGAGCTCATGTATGTTCATCATTGATATCAAGGGAAGCTTATCATTTTCCTCTCATTTGTTGTTGTTTTCTTCTTCTTCTTCTCTTCTTGCAAATCCCGTGACATAGTCCCCGGACTCTCTGTTAGATCCAGGTCCTCCGCAGGGCTGTCTTCCGGGGAGTTCACGAACCCGGACCCCAAACACATGCCGCCGCGCCGGTCGATTCCATCCTACTTTCTTACAGCCGCCATGTCCGTCCGAAATTTCACGCCCGGAAGAACTCCTTTCTCAGGCGGCCTCTGCGGCTTGGGCGCCATCGGCGTAGAAGCTGTTAGCGACATGTATGGATGCTTATGACATAGAGGGAGGCCATCTTGGGTCTAGGGCTCGGTCGGCGCCACCAACCCCTCGTGTCTGTCTGGCCCCAGTTCCCCAAAGCGTGCAAACATTGCTCACAACCTCGATCCACCTCATCACTGCTCCGGGAGCCCTATCGGGCTCAACCTTCTCAACCGTACTTTCATACACGAACATGCCTACATCCATCATTCTTCGGGCCATCGCCTCTTCCTTCACAACCATCATCTCCCCGGGTGGGCAAGGATATCCACAAGTCTCTTTTAAGCCTACCCAGAATATCCTTTCCCCTACATTTCCCCCTTTGCCCTTCCTGTTTACAACCTTACGGATCTCAAAACCAATGCTCAAGCAACCCGGTTCCTCAACAAGTAGTCACCCTTCATCGGGGTCAGCCGGGCACCATGCCACATCCAACTCAACCTCAATATCCTCACTATCTTGTTCATGTCCAGCCAAGCACTTTCACATCTACCTTTCGGACTAAACCGACTTATCCCACCTTTGGCAACACGAAAGGCAAACCCTTAGACCAAAGTGCTCGGGCCCACATGGAAGAATTTGAGGCTCTAGCTGTCCTAAATGGTCATGCGCAACCTCAACTGAAATTCCACATCTTTTCCACCACCTGCGTGGCTCTCCTCATCAATGGCTCATGTCCAACAAAAGCCATTGGAAACAAGGCGGTCGGAAATGCGGCGCTTTTTACGTCTCATTATGGGACCACGGATGATGATCAACTTCATCTCAAGCAACTCAATGAACTTCAACAAGAGCCCGCGAGTGCGCCGGGATTTTGCGGATCGACTTCACATTCCGCTAAGTAAGCTCAAGGGAGTACCCCACCACGAGCCGGATTTTGGTGCGGTTTCTCCAAGGACTTCTCCCGCTATTCGACTCATGGTGAATACTGCGTCCCAAGACTTTGGAGCAGGCTATCGACCTTGTCAATCACTCAGTCAATGTTTTCCTCGAGGCGTGGCTCTTCAAGAGCTCCCGTTCATTCCACCTGTCATGGTTCCCCAGGGCGGTACATTCAGCCTCAACACGCTAATCCACGGGTAGCGGTCGGATCACGGTGCCATATTTGCAAATACCAAGGCCATTTGGCAAATGAGTGCAACTCCACCAATGGCCCGCCTCATTGCAAATGATGCAACATGTGCAATCATGCCACGGAAGAGTGCACTCGCACTCATCCCACACCGTTCCGCAACAAAATGGTTTATCAAGTGCAAACCACACCTCAGCAACAATCGCACTATCAGCAACCACCACTTCAGGTGCAACCCACTCAACTCTATCAGCAACTGGAGCAACAACGGGGACCCAACCCACGTACTCCTTTTGATCCTTCTAAAGCTCAGTGTTATCACTGTCAAGAATGGGGTCATACCACCACGGCATGTCCTCAACTTCCACAAGTTCAGGTACAGCTTCCTGGCACAAATCAGACCACATCGGTCCGCCTCACGGCTTACCAACTCTGGATTGCTAATGGCAAACAAGGCCCGAGACCAGTTCTTAAGAAGCCACCAAGAGCCTCGGCAATCACGCTTATCAACCAGGCTCCAACCAAATCACCCTCGGCTGGATCAACAAGCGGAGGAAATTTTTCAGGCACTTAATCCTCCAGTCCAGCCGTCAAATTGGGTTGGTTTAGTCTCACGCCGGACGGGGGCATCCGTCCCTTGACCATTATTCGAATGGCGCTTAACCGCGCCTTGCAGTTGACACCATTCCTCATGAGGGCGAAAAAAGGTTCACTTTGCACGACTTGAGAAGCTCATGCCACATGTCATGCCAAAAGTTCGCCAAAGCATTTTGAACCTCATGCAAAGCCTTTGAAGGCCGCACATTGGCAAATGTTCATGCCACCACCAGAGCTCAACAAAGACAAGATACACCTTCCACATCTCAACCTCCACGCTCTCAGACGTATCCCAATATTGCTGCAGAGGTTGACTTACTCAAAGAAGTTGCTGCTTCACTACCACGCACTCCAAAGACGGTGGAAACAGCAGATCCTTTTTTCTCATGTGCCTCTAGAACTCCAAGAGGAGCTAGCCAAGATCAAAATTCCTTTAAGCTTGGCAACCATTTTGAAACTCGTCCCGCTCTCAAGGATGGGTTACCACTCCCAAGCTGTTTTTAGTTGGGGCTGTGGCTACCTCTACACCCACGGTCCATGCCATGGTGTGGGTAATCGACAAGTCAACCATGTTCAAATAGATGGAGGTAGCGCGGTCAATCTCATCACGGATAAACTCCGCCAAACAAATGGGCATCACCCAACTCTTTCGTGCCCCATATGACATCAAGTTGGCTAATGGCCATATCACGCGACCTCAAAGGCGTGCACCTCTTCTTCACATCAACATCGGTGATCTCCGCTTCCCCATGGAATTTGGAGTTTGGAAGGCTGGCGAAGATCCGGTGACTATGGAATGTTGGTCGGAGACCTTTTCTCCGCCGAGGCCAAGAGTATCCATTACCGGGCCACGGACCGCTTAGTCATCACCGATGGTCACCTCAATGCCACCATGGACTTGCAAGCAGGCGAGGATCATTTTGTTGAACATGCGGGAACCCTCTCTCGAACCACGGTTCGAAGAAGCTCGAGAATATTTATCAAGTTCAGGGCTCCACTGCGAGTGCGCCTCGTCATCCTACCGAATATCTTGATCCTTGGGGAGAAATGACTCTTGATCAGGACCAGCCGGGGCGCTTTGCTTGACCCTTACCGGCTCCTTGCAATCGAATCCAACGTGTTGATCACTTTTCAGATCTTTGAACCTCCCCGCAACTCTGTTGATGTACATTTGTCATGAAGCAACCTCTGGCTGGATGAAACTTCAAGCAACCCTTTTTTTTACCACGCAAAGTGCCACGCATCAGGTTATGCTCCAACCTCCACGCACACATTGTCCGGGATAATGGTAATACCCCATATTCGGACTCCGGAAGTCGAGATCGTGGGCGTGGGCAACAATCAACTTGTCGCATTCTTTGCCAAATCTTAGGCCCCTTATCAGGCCGGGGCCGTCAAGCAGATTTTAAAATTTTTCAAAAAATTCAAACACATTTTAAGCACGGAGTTCTGAGAGATCTTGGGGAATCAACAAAAGCTTGGGGAACTCACCATTCCTTCCAAATCGATGCATGCGACCGGTTTTAGCATGCACAGCGATGCCCGGCTCAACCCTAATTACGCGGATCGGCGTCAAGGCGGAAATTGATAAACTCCTTGCTGCCGGGTTTGATCTATGAGGTCAAACATTACGAATGGGTGAGCCCCATCGTCATTGCCCTCAAACACAATGGTAAGATCGGCGTGCATTATGTGGACTACCAGGAAACTCAATCGGGCCACGGGCGTGATCATTTTCCACTTCCCTTCACTGGACGGGTTACGGAAGAGGTGGTGGACATGAGATGTACTCCTTCATGGATGGTTTTTCTGGCTACAATCAGATCTCAATCAAAGAATCTGATCCACACTATATAGGCAGACTACTTATATTTGACGATCAGGGCAAATCAACACACCTAGCCTCGGATGACAATTTTCTTTAAGGAATAGATTCTAATGCTACACAAACAGATAAGAACAAGGGTCGGATTTTCAATTGAATCAAACACTTTCGGAGATACAATGCAAAAATCCCAAGCTCATGGTCTTGGGCACATAATCAAATAGGTAAACATTCAAGTGATCCAGAGAATTAAGTCAATAATCCGGATCAAAGGTGAACATAGGAGGTCGGAATCAAGCTCAGGATCATCAAGCCGGTCCTTCTTCAAAGCCAGGAGTCTCTTCTTTGCCTCAAAGCCCTCAAATTTTCTTCTGTAAAAAAAAACCCTTTTGTAAATGCTAGTTCTTGATCATTTCCCCTTGATTCTCTGTCTTTTAGCTTACAATAGGTATTCTTGGCATTAAGCATGGTGATCTGGCCAGTTTAAGTCATGATTTAGTGGTTTGCTTGGCCGAATTAAATAGATCTTGGCGTTTCCGGATTTTAGGGTTCATAAGGGTTCTAGCGAAATATCCCACAGGCTCGATTAGGTTTTGGCGACAAAGGTATATAAGGAAAAGAAAATCCACTATTTATAATTATTGCGTGCAATATCCGCGTGGGATCCGGTACCTCCCAGCCCCACCGCCGGGATGTTCCACGCGGCATGGGAGATTAATTTTGGAAAAGAAATAGGAAT
This sequence comes from Isoetes taiwanensis, assembly GCA_021234155.1. Taxonomy (NCBI): domain Eukaryota; kingdom Viridiplantae; phylum Streptophyta; class Lycopodiopsida; order Isoetales; family Isoetaceae; genus Isoetes; species Isoetes taiwanensis. The sequence goes on from JAJEKV010000043.1 coordinate 3,780,010, forward strand.
TTTGGGTGGGGGTAGATAGGAAAATTTTTGCACCCCAAAGCCCTATGGCACGATTCCTATGAAGCGGCTATAATGTCCAAAATAGAACTTTTTTTCAAATTTCTTTTTCCTAAGGGAATCTTTTTTTTGCACTCTATGTGTGCTCAAGGCTCAAGCACCGGACCAATATCAAGGAGAGACACGCTCTTTCTGGGTAAGGTCAATTATTACTCCACCTTCATACGGACTAGCAGCCATTGCAGATCCCATTCATAAACTCATGGGTGACGAATCCACGGGCTTGGAATTCCCAGGCGGATCTTTGCTTTCAACGGTGAAGCTTTTTGCTTACTCGGGCACGGTTCTTGTTCCTCCTCAATGGGACAAGCCCCTTTCATGTTCATGTAGATGTCTCGACGCGTTTGCTATTGGAGCTGTTCTTTCTCAAGAATATGATCGCTGCCCGACAAATCAAATCGCTACGCCCGCCAGAGAAAACTCAATTGGCTGGCGCAACTATTCGCCCCAGGCGTGAAGCTTTGGGTCTCATTTTCGTGTCCAACGCTTCCGTCACTACCTTTTGGGCAGTCAAATCAAGTTCTTTGTGGACCACCAAGCACTCCTTTATTTGATCAACAAGTCCCGCCCACACGGGCCGCATTGCTCGTTGGGTCCTTCTTCTCCAAGAATTTGCTCCTTTTGAAATTGTTCATAAGGCCGGCAAATCTCATGTCGATCGGATTATCTTTCCGCATCCACACAGATGATCCCTCAACTGGAGTCTCGGGCGCCTTTCACGATGCTCGGCTCTTTTTAGTCACGGCAACACCACATTGGTTCCATGATTTTCGGCAGTACCTCCTCGGGTGCTCTTCCACGGAAGGCGAGGCGCTCTCTTCCTTAGCGACAATCCTTGCCGCCATCAATTTCTCAGGAGGTCCGTGACTACACCATGGTTGCGGGACATCTCTACAAAAGGTAAGGACACCATCCTTCGACGCTGTGTTCTACCTCATGAAGTTCGGATATTGTTCGAGAAGCTCTCATCAAAGGGCTAGGTGGTGGTCATTTTCATGGTGACACCACGGCACGCAAAATCCTTCTAGGCTGGGTATTTTTGGCCCACGCTCTTCAAAGATGCTCACGCCCGCCGCCAAGACGTGTGGTGGCTTGCCCGGTAGGTGGGACGCCCCGCGACCCGTGGCGCTCTTCCCTTGACACCGGCCCGCCACTTCCCTTCGACCAAATGGGGAATGGACTTTGTGGGACCTATAGATCCTCTGCGCGGCACACCCGTGCGTTACGATACAGTTCTCCGACGACTCACGCTACCAAATGGGAAGCTTGTGCACTTCGGATAACACTGCGGCAAAGCAGCACTAGGGTCCTCTATCAACAAATTATCCGCGATTCGATTGCCCCCCGGAGCTGGTTAGTGATCGTGGTGTCCATTTCATCAATCATACTATCAAAGGAGCCGGCGGATTATCTCGATACATCATCACAAGAGCACACCTTACTATCCTCAAGGTAATGGTTTGGCAGAAAGCACCAACAAAACTCGGTCACCATTCTCAAGAAAATTTGTGGCGCTTCCCGCCTGGTGGCGGAGACAAAACTTCCCTCTTTTGTTCTTTGGGCCTACAATACTTGTTTCAAGATTGCTCGGGTCACACTCCTTTTAAATTGGTTTATGGTGGGAAGCTCTCATGCCGTTTGAATACATCCTTCCAACACTCCGTTTTCAAGCACCGCTGCTCATAATCCACCGGCCGCACTCAAAGAAAGGGTCTATCAATTAGAGCAGTTGGATGAACGAAGGGATGCTTATATTCGTGTTCTTCATGGACAACAGTTGCAAAAATCTTTACATGACAAACGTCGAAGACAAAACATTCAAAGAAGGCGATTTGGTTCTTCTTTATGATTCCGTGTACAAAAATTTTCGGGTAAACTCAAGTTTCGTTGGCTTGGCCCTTATCAAATTGTTCAAGTGGTTAGACCCGGCGTTTTCCAACCTGGCGAGTTAGATGGCACTCCATTACCTACATTGGTTAATGGTTTTCGTCTCAAAACATTTCATCACCACGTAAAGCGACAATCAACAAAGCGGTCTGGTTCAAGAAGCAAACACCACGAAAGTGACTAGAAAGGCATATTATATTATAGTGGATAATTTTTTACAAAATCACGGGCGCCTTTGCCCGACTATTTCCACTATGGGCAGCGCCCTATATACAAAAAGCGGACTCGAGCCCTATCTACTAAACACCTAAGAGGAAAAACCCTCTACTCGGGTTCGGGAGAGGTGATGCGGAGGAGATGGTAGAGGTTCTGCTTTCGGGGTCCCGGCGAAGGTGCGAGAACCACCTCCATCCCGTTGGTCATAGGGTCGGGATGTTCGACCATCCGGAGCACGTACCATCCATTGAATACCCACGGTTGTGGCGGCCGAAGATCCGGCGGTTCATTTTACGGGTGATCCACTCCCGACAATTGGTGGGCATCGTGCAATTTTCATTCAAACCCAGAAGACCATGCTTTCGGCGACATCGGATGTTCGCTTCCCTCCCGGTTCGTCTTATATAGCCAACCGAGGAACTGGCAAGCCGGCGTGGACCAATCAAAAATTCGCCAGCGTGTTTTGCAATGCAAGGCCCTTTCTAAAGCGAGAATCTTTTTCTCTCGCCGCCAAATCTAGCGGGGTACTCTCCGACACATTCCGTTTTCATGATATCCCACCGAGGTTGCACGCATTAAATGCCCTTGCTTCTTTTCATACCCGTCAACAATTAATATGTGTCCTTTGGCCCTTTGTCACATCGATCCTTCTCTCCGTCTCATCCTCACCTAGTTCATTGCTTCTCCCTTACGTTTTTGGGGACTTAGCCAAATTTTAGCCTCTCAATATACTCCTTGGCATCTTTTCGACACTGGCACCATCAGCGGCTCCGGTTTCGCCCTCATCATACCTCTTCGCCTCGGTTGTGCACCCTAAAACCTTTTCGTTCCTCACGTGCCTTCGTCCTCCGTGCTTGGCTTTCGTCCTCCCGCCTTTGAATCACTCTTCGTTTACGCAAATCGTTACCATGGCTGCACCAAGATTTTCTACACTTCAAGCCTCTTTGCTCCCCAAGGATCCGGCTCTTTTTGAGTCGTATCCTTCTTGACCCCACTTTCCGTGAAGCCCTTGTTGGCCCAAATCAAGAAGTCAGCGAGCGACAAAAGCTTTCTGAATTCTCTCAAATGGAACTTCCGGCTCCAAATCGATAAAGGCGGTTCATCGCCAATATCGTTAACCGCCGCATGGATACACCCGTTGTGGTCGATGGCACCACCATTTTCGACTCAACATTTGATTTCGAGGGTATTTCATATTCCCTTGCAAACCCCTTGTTTATCATGGTGCGCCATACGGGATCTAGATGTCACAGAGTTTGGTGCACCTCCTTATCATGCCAATGTCCATCGTCGACCAATATCGGCGGGCCTCCGCGAAACCTTTGTTAAATTTTGTAGGCGCAAGTTCATGGGTATTCTATCAAGAACACCCATATCAATAAGCCTTTCTATAACATGGCCATCTTTGCTACACACTCCAACCACCACATAGATTGGCCCCAATTGATGTTCTATCGTCTTCTCCAAAGTGGACCGCCGGGGTGCCACTTCCATTTCTAAGTTTACGTGGGAGGCCACCTTCAAGCCCTCATCCGTCATTACTTCCCTCCCACACCACAAAAATTCTCATAATTCCACTTTCGGTCCCTTCCAGCGACTAACAGAGCGGGCACTTCACGCCCTTCTTCCTTGGTCATGTCCAAAGTCCGCACACCCATGTCTTTGTCTCTCCTCCTCCGCTACACCATCCGGTTCACACCATCTTTCCCAAACATCACAAACCGCAACTGCCGGCTCCACCACCACAACACCCTCGTCGGTTGTTGTATCGTGTCGGCCGAGGATGCTCAAGCTGCTGCTCTCAAGTTACAAGAATCCCAAGGCGGCTCTTATGAGCGGGGTTCAGCGGGCACTAGAGGCCTCGATGCGGTGCAAGGGACCTTCAAGCTGCCCTTTGCCCAAGTTGCAACTTTGGAGGCCAAACTTCAAGACAAACACGGGCTCTCTTACAGGGCTCATACAGATCTCAAAAGTGCACAAGATCAAGTCAGCCAACTGCGGATCAGCCCGGTTTCGGCTCAATCAGAAATTCAGAATTTATTGGAGCACAACAAGTCCAACGCAGCTCTCACGGGTACCAAGGGTAGCTTGAATATTGCCAAGCTCAGCGCCTTGTACTCGAACTTTGTGAAAATTTCAGCACTCAAGTTCAAAACCTTCTGAGGCGGGACGCTCAAATTGCCTCCTTGGCGGCTCGGCTTTCTACACGGACCTCTCGGCTCACCTCTCTTCAAGATCAGCTTACAGAGGTGCGTAAATGAAAGATTCTTGATGGCGGAGATTGCCCGTGCTTCGTCTCAATACTCGGGGAAATCCTCCTCCAGTCAACACTTCGAAGCGGGTCGGTGACCAATCCGCGCTCTTTGCTAGAAAAGGACAACCGGATCCGTGATCTTGAACAACACTGCAAAGCAAGCTATTGATCTGGCGATGAGGCTCAAGCAAAACTTGACTGGCCATACGCCATTATTAGCGAATGCCTTTTTGACTTCCCGGTTCCTTCACGCTATCACGATTATGTGGTTGCTTCGCGCCACCTCTTCCTTTGAAGTGGCATGCGGCGAGATGGACTGTGGATATTCCCCGAAACACCGCTGATTTTCTTGGATTTGGCGAGAACTCTCCATTGAAGACAAAGGGTTATCTTTGTGCCCTTTTGGTCTTTGATCTCATACAATTGTGCCGATCCGGACTTTATCACCTTCGAGAGTTGTTCAGCCCATGGCTTACATATTTCATGATTTCTATCACGGGTGATACGGGAACACTTAGAGATGGGCCCGCCCGACTCTTCGAGGATGACCCCCAGCGTGCAATGGTTGCTTCAGGATAACAATCCATATCTTGCGGATCATGCTCGGACCCACACTCTTCATCGGAGTACATGCCCGAGCTTGCCAATCATTTATCTCTCGGCAAGCGGAAGCTACCAGCGAGATAAGGAAGTATCTAGGACATCAGGATCTTCCCTATGCACAAATTTATATGCAGCACCTCGCGGGGTTATAATCAATTACGGGCTCTGTTGGATAGCAAGGCGGTCCCCACCGGGATGGGATAGCCCCTCTGTCAACTCTCAACTCTACGCTTCTCTTTGGGATTGTTGGTGTCAAGCTCTTGATCCGGATCTTGTCGGTCAATTGGGGAGACCGCTCGGCAACCCACGCCCACGGGCATGGTTCCTTCTCCCTATGCTTCAGGCGTACCTCCCGCCCCGGGTTCTGACTTCGATTGGCGCCTCCCCTTTTGGACCAAGGTCATGGATGGTCATGCGGATGGACTCCACCTCGGATCTCGGCCGGATCTCGGTGGGATCCACGTTTTGTTCGGCCGCTCACATTGGGAAGAAGGTGCCACTCTGGATACCACCCGAATTGGATCTATATTGCTAATGGCGTGGTTGGCAATGGCGGCGGATGCGCTTCATGGTCTTGACACCTTCTTGCGAGAATGCCACCACCTCACACGATCCTTCCGATCCATCTTCAAGCGAGGTTTTGTCTTTGCTCTCAAATGCATTTTGCTCCGCTCCTTAAATCGGCGTCCCATTTTTCATTGCAATCCGAATGCCGATTGTCGGTGCCTTTGGCCTCCGGACTGCCTCCTCATGGAATGTCGGTACATTTCTTCAAAGCGCCCATCTTTGCCCTTGAAGACATGGTGCGATCTCGCTTTCTTATTGATGCGAGATCCCGCCCCTTGGCCACAACACTCCTCCTGCTCTTCAAACACGCGGGGATCTCATTGGCCCGATACCATAATGGTGCCCGTCCTCACTCCGTGAGGATCACTTTCAGAACAGATGGCTTCCGCCCTCGAAACCCTCCTCCTTTTCTTCACTCGAGTGTCGTTTGGTGGGGGAGTGTTAGTCACATGCCTCTGGTACGGGACTATTCATGCATCTCTCTGACAGACCAGGTCAAGCTCAAGGATCCTCGATCCAGCCACGGGTCAGCCATCAAAGGCTCGGCCAGAAGACCAAGCGGCAGACCCGCGATCAAAGCCTATCAAGAGCGCCCTTCGGACAAGTGGCGGCCCGTCATGCTTCCGGCGTCGGCGTCGGCATGATTCTAGGCACTTCAAGAGGCACCGCCCACATTCTGCAAATCAGGCCTCCTTCGAGTCGGCACCGAGATCGGTCAGTGTCTATATTGGGCCCAAGGCCATTGTACTATATATATATGACTAGAGCTTCGCATTATGAGTTCTAGATGAGTTTTGAGTCTTGTCTCCTTTCGGTTTTCTCTCTATTGCGAGAGCTCATGTATGTTCATCATTGATATCAAGGAAGCTTATCATTTTCCTCTCATTTGTTCTGTTTTCTTCTTCTTCTTCTCTTCTTGCAAATCCCGTGACATAGTCCCGGACTCTCTGTTAGATCCACAGGTCCTCACAGGGCTGTCTTCGGGAAGTTCCCGAACCCGGACCCCAAACATGCATGCTGCTGCGGGTTCGATTCCATCCTACTTTCTTAATAGCCGCCATATGCGTCCGGAAATTTCACGCCCGGAAGAACTCCTTTCTCGAACGGCCTCTGGCTTGGGCGCCATGTAGAAGCTGATTCGCGACATGTATGGATCGCCTTATGACATAGAGGGAGGCCATCTTCGGTCTAGGGCTCGGTCCCGCGCCACCAACCCCTCGTGTCTGTCTCGTCGGTTCCCCAAAGCGTGCAAACATTGCTCACAACCTCGGTCACCTCATCACTTATCGGGGGGAGCCCTATCGGGCTCAACCTTCTCAACCGTACTTTTAACACCAAGGCAACATGTGCCTTTACATCATCTAAACATGCCAAAATTATCCACATTAAGCCGAATTAAGCTAAACCAAATTAAGTCACCTTCATGTTCACTAGATGCTGCTTTTGCGCCTTACAAAATACAAGCATGTCCATGTGTTCAAATATTAACCAATGTATATATCTGGACGTCTAAATGAAGTGACATGTAAATTACTAATTACCAATAATTTAAATAAACACATTAGATTGGCTACTTATGTGGAAACGTATTATTGTTACCAAGTCGTTACTTAAAGGATTCCACACAAACTATGCTTCTGTTCAGTAAATTAACAAACTTTGAACTTTAAGATTTTTCCGAAAACCATCAATATATCACGATAATGTTGATCCCATCTAAACGATATATGCAAATTTACAACTCACATTTTACCAATTCTTTATTCTCATACTTCGACAAAACTAGAAAACCATGGACAAAACCAGTAGAAGAGATGCTTAAGCTTTTCTTGCAACAGGAGATGGAGACTAAGAAACAAGTACCATATACAATGCTCCTAGCAGAGGAGGCAGAAGCTCTATATCAGATACGAGTGTATGAAAATAGACTTAAAGAGCTAAATTCAGATAGACTCCCACACATAGCAGCACAAATCTCGTGTGAAAAGGGCGGGTACAATGATGTTAAATGTTGGGTAAGCAAATGGGAGATGGAAGTATGTGATTGGCCAGACATTGCAGAAGGAATTTGAGACATTCAATCGCAAAAATGTGGCAACAAGAAGAGGCCAAAGATGGAGTTTTATCAAAGGGAAGTAAATCTAATAATAGTTTATGCAGAACAAGATTATTTAAATGTGTCGTAGCCATGGATTAATAAAATAATAGAGAGGTACAGATGAAGCTCACATAGGTTGAGAATAGAAACTGGAAGGTGGGAATGCATTTTGCAAGAAGAGCAGACATGTTGTTTACGTGAAAGCGGGTAGATTGAAGATGAGAATCATGTCTCCTTGACTTATGAGTGATATTAGAGAAAAACATAAGGTCGGTCAGGCTAACTTCTTCTCTTATTACAGCTAGAAGCTATAAAGTTAGGGCCTTTGATTTGGAAGTCGAGAAACTTCGTTAATTGTTGTTGAAAATACATAGATAGTCAGATGTACAGATAGCTTCATGACTTTTTTAGGTCTCACGAAGCTCGATTTTATGATGATGATGATGACGACGACGACGACGACGATGATGATGAGTGGCAATCCTAACAGGTAATACAACTTAGTAGTTCAACACATTAAATATCTATATTTATAATATAATCCAAAAAATAATTTGCCACGTTGATTTTACAAATATTACTACTATTTGAAGTGAATGAATGCTCACTATCACCCTGATTAGAACAAAAACACCCAAATGTAGAACCACCTCTAAACAACAGTGCCTATTAGTTTTTATTATCCCAAACATTGCTTCATGCCAAAGCTAAACATTGCTTCATGCCAAATAGATTGCCTTCTGTAATTGAATCACGTGATTCAATGGACCGATCACATAAATTAACTTTCTTCCATATTGTGCCAGGGCTTTTTTTGGCGCGCACATACACAACGCCACCATTGTATATCTTTATGCTCTCGTACAACATGAATAGTAAAGCACAATGATTTCTTAAAAAGTAAGAATAAAATAGAATAGAATAGAATAGTTTTTTAGCGTCCACGGAGACCAATTGGCCTATGGGACCCAAACAAAAAGAGAGCAGCAAGCGTATTACTGACAGGATTAAAAAACCCCCGCCCCGAAGGGTTTTCGAGGGAAAAACCTTAGCAGTAATAAGCATGCTGACACTGTACAATTGCATAGGACAGTTCATACCGTCCCGTAGGACACAAACGAGTCCGTGCATCCATAACCTCCTGGAGGTATGACCCCCAACAATCCCATTGACGCCGTAGTCAATAACAACGGGTGGCCAGGCACTAGTAATCGAACATATCGCTCTCGGATATGGGCAAATGCTGGGAATATCTAGAGGGCATGACATTCATCCTCAATCGCGCCCTGGTGGCAACACTGGCAAAGCCTTTGCTCTCGTGGTTCCCGAGCTCAACGCCCTGTTTCAATGCGGAGGCGATGTGCACCCGTGCGAATGGAAGCTATAAGTCTGCGCTTCTTCATGGGCAGCTGGGTGTACAAGTACTGGTGTGGGCCTCTTGTGAGCCTAGGATTGACTTGCTGCTGATATTGTACCAGCTTAACGTGCGTCAGAGCCTCTGCATCCCAGAGCTTGTGAAGGAAAGTAGCATCCAGGTACAGTTTAAGTGCCTCGCGATCTTTCTTTGTCCCGACTGACGGGCGCTTCTGTTGTTTGCACACACCCAAAGATGAGAACCAGCGAGCTTGCTTGTCTTTCGGCCAGATTTCAGGCGTTGGGGACCCATTGCCGTGGCCAAAGCAAGGTGGAACAAGCGTGTATCAGCCATAGCGACCACCTTTTGGAAGTAAGCGATATGGCGTTCCAATGCAGCCGTTGAAGGGGTAGAAAGTTGTCTTCCGGAGTAGGATGCGGTGCGGGCGTGGACTTCACCCCGGGGCCCGCGCAAGAAGGCCTTCGCACCTGCCGAGGTCATTCCGGTGTTGAGGGATATCAGGACCCCACACTTCGCCCCATACAAAAGGACCGCTCAACGAAGGCGAAACAAATGTGACTAATGGCCCCGGGCATACAACTCGCCTTGTGGCTGTTGTTACGCATGGCATATAGTGCTTTTCAACCCGGCGTGACTGCGACCGATAGTCGCATCCCAATGGGTGGTAGTTGAGAACTCAATCCCCAAGTACTTGTAGGTCGGTGCCACCTCTACCTCCCGCCTTGGTAAGTGAATGTGGGAAGCCTTGGTCGATGGGATGATGCAACTAGCGGCACCCTAGTTTTGGCAAAGTTAACTTCGCATGCCGATGAATTGGCAAAAAGTGTCAAGAGCATCCGGTGGCGTTGCATGTCTTCGGGGTATAGGCCATGAGGTTGACATCGTCGGCATATATGAGTTGCGGATTGTGTGATGCATGAGATGCGCTGGCGCCTCCATGTTCAAAGAGCCAATCTTCCAACCGATCAATGTATAGGCCAAAGAGTGTGGGGAGAGGGGCAACCCGACACACTCAATGCTACCCGACATCGGCTCGTCTTGCCGATGTCATACGGCCGAGCATGCCTCGTCATGACCTATATATAACTGCATTTTGCAAGTCCGGGGGTCCTGTTTGCCATAATGCGTCCCATAGCTTGTTGCGGGGAGTGCGGTCGAATGCTTTTGCAAAATCCACGAAACTTGATGCATGGTTCTTCCCGGCGATTCCTCGCTATCTTCAATCAATGTGCGCAGAGTGAAGATATGATCAATGGTGGAATGTCCGGGCGAAAACCTGCTGCGTGTAAGAGCTCGCGACCTCCATTTGCTCTGCCCATATTGTCGACCCATTTGCTCAAGGATGCCGACCAACAGTTTTGCAAAGATAGAGTCGACCATAATAGTACGGTAGTTATCGGGCATTGAGGGTCCCTCGCTTTGTATATGGGCACTACCCTACTAGTGGTCCATTGCGTGAGGGAAGCCTTCGCGAATGCTTTATTGAACAATGCCGTGAGGACGGGCACCGTGGAGGCCCAACCCATTTCGAAGTTACACACGCATGCCATCTAAATCATTTGTTGCCTTCCCATTAGCTAGATGTCAGAGGCCCATGATGACATCCCCTCCGGTGATAACCCGTGAGCCATGCGGACTTGAGTTGGGGAAAATGTTGGCCCACGACTCGGCCTGGCCTCTCGGACTCCTCGGAGGATTTGCAAGGGATCACTCACCCCCGATGGATGAGGCCTTGCTAGAGCTGTTCTCCAGGGGTTGGGCTTCCCCCATCTATTATCTTTGCATCAATTCTCAACCCTTCTTAGGAAACAGATTTGAGAGAAATCTTTTCCTTATGAACTGCCCTGTCGATTTTGGAGTGGAACCTATCTATCACTGGGCCTCTTTCTTCGATTTGGAACCTGCAAGAACAATTCAAGAAATTGACACTGTAGTTTGGAGGTTCTCGATAGCCAACTAGTATCTTTCAGCCTGGGTTCTGGTCTCTGCTTTTCTCAGATTTCGTTTTACCGTTGTGTGCTCTGCCTTTTCTTGTTTTCAGGTGCTCCTCCCCTTTTTTTTTTGATGTGACCCATCCCTTCCCATGATAGATTCTGGGTAGGGCCTGCTGGCCCTGTCAGATCCCCTTTTTCCTTCCCTTCCCTTGATTTGATCCCTCAGCTCCCTTTTCTTTGGCTCCCCTGTTTTCGCCATGTCGTTCTCAAGGATCTTTTCTAAACCTCTCTTTTCTAAAAATTCCTTTAGCCTTCGTCATCCTGCGCGCGACTTTCTTCCAAGGTCTAACAGAGTTAGCCCAACCATGGCTGCAAGGTTTGAAGCTTCATCTTCCCGAGTCAAGGCTGTGGCCTTCAAGCCTGGTGAGGAAATAGACATTAGGTACATTGCCAAACTGGAGCAGGATCAGGACAGTGACTGGAAACAGATTAAAGAGCTCCATGCCCATTTCAATCTTCTAAAAACTCAGCAAAAAAGCAACAGCAATTATCATGGATCTGATGCAGGACGGTGAGATCTTTCAGGCTTTTGAGGAACAGGAAAAAAATGAGTCCGATTTCTCAGTAGGCAGGCCTGATGACAAAAGATTTGCTTTTAACACTCTAGACAAAATTCAGCACCTCGACCTTACGCGCATCAAGTTAGTCACAGTGCCTCACAGTGCGGGACTATTCCATACATACGATGGACGGGTCAAGCTCAAGGATCCACAGGCAGACACGGTGGTCGTCCAAGGCCAATGAAGACCAAGCCAACCCGCCTTGATCAAAGCTGCGTCCATCAACAAGAGGCTTCGGACAACAGCGACCCGTCCACGGCCCAGCGTCGGCGTCGGCGTGATTCTAGGCACTTCAAGAGGCCGCCAACATTCACCGCAATCGAGGCCTCCTTCGAGTTAACCAGAGATCGGTCGAGTGTCTATATTGGGCCAAAGGCCATTGTACTATATATATGAGTAGAGCTAGCACATGAGTTTTAGATGAGTTTTGAGTCTTGTCTCTCTTAGATCTTCTCTCCATTCTTGAGAGCTCATGTATGTTCATCATTGATATCAAGGAAGCTTATCATTTTCCTCTCATTGTTCTCTTCTCTTACGTTTTTCTTCTTCTTGTTCTCTTCTTGCAAATCCAGCGTGACATAGTCCCACGGATTCTCTGTTAGATCAAGTCTCACGGAGGCTGTCTTGCGGAGCTCCGAACCAGACCCCAAACACTGTCGCCGCTGCCGGGCGATTCGATTTTCCTTTCTTACTGTCACCATGCATGCGAAACTTCCGCGCCCGGAAAGAACTTCTTTCCCCAGGCGCGTCACCGGCTTGGGCGCGCCATCATCGAAGGAAGGCTGTTCGACATGTATGGATGCGCTTATGACATTGAGGCCACATTCGGTCTCCGGGATCGGTCGGCCACCCACCCCTCGTGTCATGTCTCCGTCCAAATTCTCCGCCTCAAAGCGTGCAAACATTGCTCACAGCCTCGGTCTCCTCATCACTATCGGGGAGCCCTATCGGCTCAACCTGCTCAACCTTACTTTCATACCCCGAACATGCCTTCATCCATCAGGTCTTACGGCCATCACGCTCGCCTCTGCCTTCACAACCACCATCATCTCCTCACAGGTGGACGGGGATATCCACATGTCTCTTTTGCTCCTCCCGAATTTCCCTTCCCTACATTTCCCACCACTCTTCTGTTTACAACCTTACCCGACCTCAAAACCAATGATCGGGCACCTCCGGTACCTCCACCTCAAGAACCCTTGGCCGGGGTCTTTTCCGCACCATACCACCTCCAACTCCCCCCTCAATATCCTCACTATACCGTTTCGGTCCAGCCCGGCACTTTCACCTCTACCTTTCGGACCCTTAAGCTGACTTATCCCACCTTTGGCAACACGAAGGCAAACCTTTAGACCAAAGTGCTCAGGCCCACATGGAAGAATTTGAGGCTCGGCTGTCTGCATGGTCATGCGCAACCTCAACTGAAATTCCACATCTTTTCCACCACCACTGCGTGGCTCCCCCTCATCAATGGCTCATGTCCAACAAAAGCCACCGGAAACAAGATTGGTTGGAAATGAGCTGCTTTTCTCTCTCACTATGGGACCCACGGATGATGATAAACTTCATCTCAAGCAACTCAATGACCTTCAACAAGAGCCCCGAGGTCTACCAGGATTTTGCGGTCGACTTCACATACGCTCGAAGCTCAAGGAGTACCCCACCGCGAGCGGATCTTGGTGCGGTTTCTCCAAGGACTTCTCCAAAATTATCCGACTCATGACCAATACACCGAAGACCTTGGAGCGGGCTATCGATCTTGTCAATCACTTTCGGTCAATGTTTCCTCCCGTGGGCGTGGCTCTTCGGAGCTCTTTTCATTCCACCCGTCATGGTTCCCCTTTGCTGTTCAAACTCAACACGCCAATCAGCGGCAGCGATCCCGGACCGGTGCCATATCGCAAATATCAAGGCCACTTGGCGAATGAGAGTGCAACTCCACCAATGGCCCGCCTCATTGTAAAAGATGCAACATGTTAGTCACGCGTGCCTCACGGTGCGGGACTATTCATGCATCTGACGAACCCGAGTCAAGCTCAGGATCCTCGGTCGACCCACCCGGGTCAGCCATCAAAGGCTCGGCCGAAGACCAGCGGCGGACCCGAACCGATCAAAGCCTATCAAAGGCGCTTCGGACAAAGTAGCGGCTTGTCACGCCGCAGCGTCGGCGTCGGCATGATTCTAGGCACTTCAAGAGGCACCGCCCACATTCACCTGCAAATCGGGGCCTCCTTCGAGGATTGACACCCGAGATCGGTCGAGTGTCTATATTGGGCCCAAGGCCATTGTACTATATATATGACTAGAGCTCGCACATGAGTTCTAGATGAGTTTTGAGTCTTGTCTCCTTCGGGTTTTATCTCTATTCTGCGAGCTCATGTATGTTCATCATTGATATCAAAGGAAGCTTATCATTTTCCTCTCATTTGTTCGTTTTCTTCTTCTTCTTCTCTTCTTGCAAATCCGTGACATAGTCCCAGGACTCTCTGTTGATCCAAAGGTCCTCACGCAGGGCTGTCTTCGAGTTTCGAACCCGACCCCAAACACCATTCGCATTTGCCGGTTCGATTCCATCCTACTTTCTTACGTCGCCATAATACGTCCAGAAATTTCACGCCCGGAAGAACTCGCTCTCGAGACGGCCTCGCTTGGAGCGCCATGTCGTCGGAAGCTGTTGGCGACATGTATGGATGCGCTTATGACATAGAGGGAGGCCATCTTCGGTCTAGGGCTCGGTCGCCACCAACCCCACCGTGTCTGTCGTCCCGGTTCCCGCCCAAAGCGTGCAAACATTGCTCACAACCTCGGTCACCTCATCACTATCGGGGAGCCCTATCAGGCTCAACCTTCTCAAGTACTTTCATACACTGAACATGCCTACATCCATCATTCTTCGGGCCATCACCCCTCTTCCTTCACAACCATCATCTCCCGGTGGGCAAAGGATATCCACCGCGTCTCTTTTTGCCTACCCGGAATATCCTTTCCCTACATTTCCCACTACCCTTCACGTTTTACAACCTTACGGATCTCAAAACCAATGCTCCGGCAACCCGGTTTCTCAACGGTGTCACCCCTTCGCCGGGGTCAGCCGGGCACCATGCCCATCCAACTCAACCTCAATATCCTCACTATCGCATTTCTGTCGGTAAAGCACTTTCACATCTACCTTTCGGACTCTAAACCGGCTTATCCCACCTTTGGCAACACGAAAGGCAAACCCTTAGACCAAAGTGCTTTCGGGCCCACATGGAAGAATTTGAGGCTCTAGCTGTCCTAAATGGTCATGCGCAACCTCAACTGAAATTCCACATCTTTTCCACCACCTGCTCGCGTGGCTCTCCTCATCAATGGCTCATGTCCAACAAAAGCCATTGGAAACAAGGCGGTCGAAATCGCGGCTGCTTTTCGGCGTCTCATTATGGGACCACGGATGATGATCAGCTTCATCTCAAGCAACTCAATGAACTTCAACAAGAGCCCGCGAATTTGCGGGATTTTTTTGGATCGACTTCACATACCGCTAAGTAAGCTCAAAGGAGTACCCCACCGCAGCGCAGTTTTGGTGCGGTTTCTCCAAGGACTTCCTCCGGCTATTGACTCATGACCGAATACTGCGTCCCAAGACTTTGGAGCGGGGCTATCGACCTTGTCAATCACTCTCATCAATGTTTCCTCAGGGCGTGGCTCTTCAAGAGCTCCCGTTCATTCCACTGTCATGGTTCCACAGGCGGAACATTGCTCAGCCTCAACACGCTAATCCACGTAGCGGTCGGATCACGGTGCCATATTTGCAAATACCAAGGCCATTTGGCAAATGAGGTGCAACTCCACCAATGGCCCGCCTCATTGCAAGCGATGCAACATGTGCAATCATGCCCGCGCGGAAGAGTGCACTCGCACTCATCCCACACCGTTCGCAACAAAATGGTTTATCAAGTGCAAACCATACCCGGCAACAATCGCACTATCGGCGGACCACCGCCGGGGTGCAACCCACTCAACTCTATCGACGAAGGGAGCAACAAAGGGGATCAACCCGTACTCCTTTTGATCCTTCTAAAGCTTCGGTGTTATCTTTGTCAAGAATGGGGTCATACCACCACGGCGTGTCCTCAACTTCCACAAGTTCGAGGTTACGGCTTCACGGCACAAATCGGACCACATCGGTCGCCTCAAGGCTTACCAACTCTGGATTGCTAATGGCAAACAAGGCCGAGACCAGTTCTTAGAAGCCACCAAAAGGCGACTCGGCAATCACGCTATCAACCAGCTCCAAACAAATCAACCTCATTTGGATCAACAAGCACCGGGGAGGAAATTTTTGGGGCACTTAATCCTCCGGTCCGGTAGTCAAATTGGGTTGGTTTAGTTTCCACGCCGGACCAAGGCATCACGTCCCTTGACCATTATTCAGAATGGAGCATGAACGCGCCTTTGCGGTTGACACCATTCCTCATGAGGGCGAAAAAAGGTTCACTTTGCGCGACTTGGAGAAGCTCATGCCACATGTCATGCCAAAAGTTCGACAAAGCATTTTGAACCTCATGCAAAGCTGGCGAAGGCCGCATTGGCAAATGTTCATGCCACCACCGAGCTCAACAAAGACAAGATATACCTTCCACATCTCAACCTCCGCTCTCGGGCGTATCCCAATATTCTTTGCGGAGGTTGACTTACTCAAAGAAGTTCTTTGCTTCACTACCACGCCTCCGGCAGGTGGAACCGCCGAGATCCTTTTTCTCATGTGCCTCTAGAACTCCAAGAGGAGCTAGCCAAGATCAAGATTCCTTTAAGCTTGGCAACCATTTTGAAACTCTGTCTGCTCTCAGGACCCGGTTACCACTCCCAAGCTGTTTTGGTTGGGCGTGGCTACCTCTACACCCCCCGGTCCATGCCCGGTGAATTGTCGGCAAGTCAACCATGTTCAAATAGATGGAGGTAGCGCGGTCAATCTCATCACGGATAAACTCCGCCAAACAAATGGGCATCACACAACTCTTTCGTGCCCCATATGGCGTCAAGTTGGCTAATGGCCATATCCACGCGACCTCAAAGGCGTCACACCTCTTCTTCACATCAACATCGGTGATCTCTGCTTCCCCATGGAATTTGGAGTTTGGAAAGCTGGCGAAGATCGGTGACTATGAAATGTTGGTCGGAGACCTTTTTCCGCCAGGAGGCAAAAGAGTATCCATTCTTGGGCCACGGACCAGTTAGTCATCGATGGTCACCTCAATGCCACCATGGACTTGCAAGCGAGGCGGGATCATTTACGTTGAAAATGCGGAACCCTCTCTCTCGAACCCGGACGAACGGCTTCGAATATTTATCAAGTTCGGGCTCCACTGCGGAGTGCGCCTCCGTAGATCCTACCCCGAATATCTTTGATCCTTGGGGAAATGACTCTTGATCGAGGGACCGGTACGTGGCTGCTTTGCTTGACCCTTACGGCTCCTTGTCAATCGAATCAACGTGTTGATCACACCGGATCTTTGAACCTCCCGCAACTCTGTTGATGTACCGCGGCTTTGTCATGAAGCAACCTGGCTGGATGAAACTTCGGCAACCCCCTCTTTTCACCACGCAAAGTGCCACGATCGGTTATGCTCCAACCTCCACGCACACATTGTCGGGATCTTGAAGTAATACCCCATATTCGGACTCGAGAAGTGAGATCGTGGGCGTGGGCAACAATCAACTGTCGCATTGCCGCAAATCTTAGGCCCCTTATCGTAGCAGGCCGTCAAAGGCATTCAAAAATTCAAACACATTTTTCGCTGGAGTTTGAGAGATCTTCGGGGAATCAACAAAAGCTTGGGGAACTCACCATTCCTACCAAAATCGATGCGCCCGGTTGCAGCGATGCGATGCGGCCCCCATCGTCATTTGCCCTCAAACACAATGGTAAGATCGCGTGCACAATGGTGTGGACTCTGGGAAACTCAATGGGGGCCGCGGGCGTGATCATTTTCCACTTCCCTTCCGCGGACCGGGTTACGAAGAGGTGTTTGGACATGAGATGTACTCCTTCATGGATGGTTTTTCGGCTACAATCGGATCTCAATCAAAGAATCGATCAACTCAAGACTACTTTCACCACCGGTGGGTAAAGTCACTTTTGCCTACAAGGTGGTTCCTTTTGGATTATCAAACTCTCCATCAGCGTTTCGCATCATGCTCTCAGTTTTTCATGATTTCATGAAGGAAAATCCCTTCTTGCAAATTTTTCAAGATGACTTCTCGCCTCTGGTTCCATGGCTGACCATTTGGATAAATTGGAACTTCGTCTTCGAAATGTGATGAGTCAGGCATTAGTCTCAATCGAGAAATGCACCTTTCGCGTCACCTCGGTGTTCGCATGTTAGGCCATGTTGTCAACCAAAGCGGGTATCACCACCGATCACGCCAAAATGGGTTGTGTGCTCAAGGCTCAAGCACCGGCCAATATCAAGGAGACACGCTCTTTCTGGGTAAGGTCAATTATTACTCCACCTTCATACGGACTAGCGGCCATTGCAGATCCCATTCATAAACTCATGGGTGGCGAATCCACGGGCTTGGAATTCCCGGTAGGATCTTTGCTTTCAACAGTGAAGCTTTGCTTACTTTCGGGCACGGTTCTTGTTCCTCCTCAATGGGACAAGCCCTTTCATGTTCATGTAGATGTCTCGGCGTTTGCTATTGGAGCTGTTCTTTCTCAAGAATATGATCGCGCGACACCGACAAACCAAATCGCTTCATGCGAGAAAACTCAATTTGTTTGGCGCAACTATTACGCCCGCAGGCGTGAAGCTTTGGGTCTCATTTACGTGTCCAATGCTTCCGTCACTACCTTTTTGGGCAGTCAAATCAAGTTCTTTGTGGACCACCAAGCACTCCTTTATTTGATCAACAAGTCCCATACGGGCTGCATTGCTCGTTGGGTCCTTCTTCTCAAGAATTTGCTCCTTTTGAAATTGTTCATAAAGGCGGGCAAATCTCATGTAGTCGGATTATCTTTCCGCATCCACCACGGATGATCCCTCCCTTTGGAGTCTCGGATGCCTTTCACGATGCTTTCGGCTCTCTTTTTAGTCACGGCAACACCACATTGGTTCCATTATTTTTCAGCGGTACCTCCTCACGGGTGCTCTTCCACCGAGGAAAGGCGAGGCGGCTCTCTCTCACACTTGGCGACAATCCGTCGCCATCAATTTCTCCGAGGAGGTCGTGACTACACTATGGTTGCGGGACATCTCTACATAAAGGGTAAGGACACCATCCGCCGGTTGTGTTCTACCTCATGAAGTTCGGATATTGTTAGAAGCTCATCAAGGGCTAGGTGGTGGTCATTTTCATGGTGACACCACGGCGCGCCAAAATCCTTCTAGGCTGGGTATTATTGGCTCCCACGCTCTTCAAAGATGCTCATGCCGCCCCGCGCCCGCGCCGTGTGGCTTGTCGTGGTGGGGCGCCCGACCCGTGGCGGCTCTTCCCTTGGCCGCCGGATTCGCCCCGCCACTTCCCCCCGGCCAAATGGGGAATGGACTTTGTGGGACCTATAGATCCTCTGCGCGGCACACCCCGTGCAGATTACATTACGGTTCTCGCGACTACGCTACCAAATGGGGAAGCTTGTGCATTTCGGACAACAACTGCAGCAAAAGGCGACTAGGGTCCTCTATCAACAAATTATCGCGATTCGGCTGCCCCGCGGGCTGGTCATTGGCCGTGGTGTCCATTTCATCAATCATACTATCAAAGGGTGGCCGGATTATCTCACGATACATCATCACAAGAGCACACCTTACTATCCTCAAAGGTAATGGTTTGGCGGAAAGCACCAACAAAACTCGGTCACCATTCTCAAGAAAATTTGTGGCTTCCCCGCCGGTGGCGGAGACAAAACTTCCCTACTGTTCTTTGGGCCTACAATACTTGTTTCAAGATTGCTTCTGAGGTCACACTCCTTTTAAATTGGTTTATGGTCGGGGAAGCTCTCATGCCATTTGAATACATCCTTCCAACACTCCGTTTTTAAGCGGCTCTTTGCTCATAATCCCTGGCGCACTCAAAGAAAGGGTCTATCAATTAGAAACAGTTGGATGAACTTGAAGGGATGCTTATATTAGGTGTTCTTCATGGACAACGGTTGCAAAAATCTTTACATGACAAAGCGTCGAAGACAAAAACATTCAAAAGGCGATTTGGTTCTTCTTTATGATTCGGTACAAAAATTTTTTCGGGTAAACTCAAGTTTAGTTGGCTTGGCCCTTATCAAATTGTTCAAGTGGTTAGACCCGGCGTTTTCCAAGCTGGCGAGTTAGATGGCACTCCATTACCTACATTGGTTAATGGTTTTCGTCTCAAAACATTTCATCACCTGAAGCGACAATCAACAAGCAGTCTGAGTTCAAGAAGCAAACACCACGAGAAAGTGACTAGAAAGCGGCATATTATATTATCGTGGATATTTTTTTACAAAATGCGCTGACCCGGCTATTTCGCTATAGACGCGCCCTATATACAAAAAGCGGACTCGAGCCCTATCTACTAAGTCCTAAGAGGAAAAACCCTCTACTCGGGTTGGGGGCGAGAGGTGATCTTGAGGAGGAGATGGTAGAGGTTACGCTTTCGGGATCCCAGCGAAGGTGAGAACCACCTCCATCCCGTTGGTCTTCAGTCGGGATGTTCAGCCATCCCGGCACACCAACCGAATCCATTCGAATGCCACGGTTGTGGCAGCGCCCGAAGGTCGGACAATTCATCTTGCGGGTAATCCACTCGGCGGTTCGTGGGCATAGATGCGATCCTCGTTCAAACCAGCGGACCCGCCATCTTTGGCGCCATCGGATGCCTTCGTTTACTCGGTTAGTCTTATATAGCCAAGCGAGGAACTCCTTGTCGGCGTGGACCAATCACACAAATGCGCCAGCGTGTTTGCAATGCAAAATTTTGTTTCTAAAATGAGAATCTTTTCTCCGCGAGCATATCTAGCCATGGTACCTAGCCGACACATTCCTTTTAATGATTTCCCGCCGAGTTGCCCGGCATTGAATGCCATTTCTTCTTTTCACGCCCGTCCGGACATTAATGTGTGTCCTTTGCCCCTTTGTCACATCCCTTCATTCTCTCCGCCTCATCTCCACCCGTTCATTCCTTCTCCATTTGTTGTTTGGGGACTTAGCCAAATTTTTACCTCTCAAATCGCCTCTTTGGCATCTTCGACACACGGCACCATCAGCGGTTGCGGCTTCACCCTTATCATGCCCCTTAAGCCCACCTTTGCGGCGCCCTAAACCTTTTCCGTCTCTCTGCCTTAGCCGTCTTTTTTGTTCTCGCCCTCCGCCTTTGAATCACTCGCCGTTTACGCAAATCGTTCCATGGTTTGCACAAGATTTTCTACACTTCAAGCTCTTTGCTCCCAAGGATCCGGCTCTTTATGAGTGCGTATCCTTCTTAGCGCCCACTTTGAGGTGAAGCCCTTGTTGGCCCAAATAAAGAAGTCATTTGAGCGACACAAGCTTCTGAATTCTCTCAAATGGAACTTCGGCTCCAAATCGACCAACCTGGCGGTTCATCGCCAATATCGTTAACGGCCCGCGAGGGATACACCCCTTGTGGTCGATGGCACCACCATTTAAGCTGACTCAACATTTGATTTACGAGGGTATTTCATATTCCCTTGCACACCCCTTGTTTATCATGGTGCGCCATCTGGGATCTAGATGTCCGCGAGTTTGGTGCACCTCCTTATCATGCCAATGTCCATCGTCGACCAATATCGACGGGCCTCCACGAAACCTTTGTTAAATTTACGTGGCGCCAAGTTCTTGGGTATTCTATCAAGAACACCCATATCAATAAGCCTTTCTATAACATGGCCATCAACTGCTACACACTCCAACCACCACATAGATTGGCCCCAATTGATGTTCTATCGTCTTCTTCAAAGTGGACCCGCCGGGGGTGCCACTTCCATTTACAGTTTGGGAGGCCACCTTCAAGCCCTCATCCGTCATTACTTCCCTCCCACACCACAAAATTCTCATAATTCCACTCAGCGGTCCCTTCCCGACTAACCGGCGGGCACTTCCGCCCTTCTTCCCTTTGGTCATGTCCAAAGTCACGCACACCCATGTCCTTTGTCTCCTCCTCAGCTACACCATCGGTTCACACCATCTTTCCCAAACATCACAAATCAGGGCAACCGCCCGGCTCCACCACCACAACACCCTCGTCGGTTGTTGTATCGGTGTCGCCGGGGATGCTCAAGCTGCTGCTCTCAAGTTACAAGAATCCCAAGGCGGCTCTTATGAGCGGGGTTCAGCGGGCACTAGAGGCCTCGATGCGGTGCAGGGACCTTCAAAGCGCCTTTGCCCAAGTTGCAACTTTGGAGGCCAAACTTCAAGACAAGCACGGGGCTCTCTTACGGGCTCATACGGATCTCAAAAGTGCACAAGATCAAGTCAGCCAACTTGCGGATCAGCGGGCTCATCTCCAATCAGAAATTCAGAATTTATTGGAGCACAACAAGTCCAGCAGCTCTCACGGGTACCAGGGCCTTGAGAGATATTGCCAAGCTCGCCTTGTACTCGAACTTTGTGAAAATTTCAGCACTCAAGTTCAAAACCTTACAGGGCGGGGCGGCTCAAATTGCCTCCTTGGCCCGGCTTTCTACACGGACCTCTCGGCTCACCTCTCTTCAAGATCAGCTTACGAGGAGAAGCGAAGATTCTTGATGGCCCGGAGATTGTCGTTGCCCGTCTCAATATTAGGGGGAAATCCTCCTCCCGAGGTCAACACTTTCGAAGCGGGTCGTGACCAATCCGCTTCTTTGCTAGAAAAAGGACAACCGGATCCGTGATCTTGAACAACATTTGCGGCAAGCTATTGATCTGGCGATGAGGCTCAAGCAAAACTTGGCGCCCATACGCCATTATTAACGAGAATGCTGTTGACTTCCGGTTCCTTCTGCTATCGCGATTATGTGGTTTGCTTTCGCCACCTCTTCCTTTCGAAGTGGCATGCGGCGGATGGACTGTGGATATTCCCACGAGCAACTGCAGTTTTCTTGGTTGGCGAACTCTCCATTGAAGACAAAGGGTTATCTTTGTGCCCTTGTGGTCTTTGATCTCATCCCTTTGTGTCGATCGGACTTTATCACCTTCGAGTTGTTGACCCAGCCCATGGCTTACATATTTCATGATTTCTATATGGGTGATACGGGGAACACTTAGAGATGGGCCACGCCCGACTCTTTCGGGGTGACCCAGCATGTGCAATGGGTGCTCCGGGGATAACAATCCATATCTTGCTGATCATGCCGGACCCACACTCTTCATCGAGGAGTACATGCACGAGCTTGCCAATCATTTATCTCTCGGCAAGGCGGCGCTGCAGCGAATCTGAAGTATCTAGGACATCAGGATCTTCCCTATGCACAAATTTATATGCGGCACCTCGCGGGTTATAATCAATTACGGGCTCTGTTGGATAGCAAGGCGGTCCCCGCGGGATGGGATAGCCCTCTGTCAACTCTCAACTCTCTGCTTCTCTTTGGGATCGTTGGTGTCAAGCTCTTGATCCGGATCTTGTCGATCAATTCGGGGAGATGGCTTCGGCAACCCATACGGGCATGGTTCCTTCTCCCTATGCTTCCTGGTACCTCCCGCCCGGGTTCTGACGATTGATTGCCTCCCCTTTTGGACCAAGGTCATGGATGGTCATGCGGATGGACTCCACCTCCGGATCTCGGCCGGATCTCGGTGGGATCCGCGCTTTGTTCGCCGCTCACATTGGGAAGAAGGTGCCACTCACGGATACCACCACGAATTGGATCTATATTGCTAATGGCGTGGTTGGCAGCGGCCCGGCGGATGCGCTTCATGGTCTTGACACCTTCTTGCGAGAATGCCACCACCTCCCCGATCCTTGATCCATCTTCAAGCGAGGTTTTGTCTTTGCTCTTAAATGCATTTTGCTCGGCTCCTTAAATCGGCGGCGTCCATTTTTCCTTTGCAATCAGAATGCGGTGTCGGTGCCTTTGGCCTCGGACTGCCTCCTCATGGAATGTCGGTACATTTCTTCCGGCGCCCATCTTTGCCCTTGAAGACATAGATGCGATCTCGCTTTCTTATTGATCACGAGATCGCACGCCCTTGGCCACAACACTCCTCCGCTCTTCAAACGCGCCCGGGATCTCATTGCCCGGTACCATAATGGTGCCCGTCCTCACTCCGTGAGGATCACTTTGAACAGATGGCTTCCGCCCTCGAAACCCTTCCTCCTTTTCTTCCTTTCGGTGTCGTTTGGTGGGGAGTGTTAGTCACTGTGCCTCACAGTGCACGGGACTATTCATGCATCTGACAGAGACCAGGTCAAGCTCAAGAATCCTCGGTCGACCACCACGGGTCAGCCATCAAAGGCTGGGTGAAGACCAAGCGGCCGAACCCGCTTGATCAAAGCCTATCAAGAGCTCGGACAAGTGGCGGCCCGTCTCCGCCGGCGTCGGCGTCGGCATGATTCTAGGCACTTCAAGAGGCACGCCCACATTCACGCAAATCAGGCCTCCTTCGAGTCGGCGACCGAGATCGGTCGGAGTGTCTATATTGGGCCCAAGGCCATTGTACTATATATATGACTAGAGCTCGCACATGAGTTCTAGATGAGTTTTGAGTCTTGTCTCCTTTCGGTTTTCTCTCTATTGCGAGAGCTCATGTATGTTCATCATTGATATCAAGGAAGCTTATCATTTTCCTCTCATTTGTTGTTTTCTTCTTCTTCTTCTCTTCTTGCAAATCGGCGTGACATAGTCCCGGACTCTCACCATTAGATCCACGAGGTCCTCCACAGGAGGGCTGTCTTCCAAAGTTCGAACCCGGACCCCAAACACAACATGTGCAATCATGCCCGCGAAGAGTGCACTTTCGCACCCATCCTACACCTTTTCGCAACAAGATGGTTTATCAAGTGCAAACCACACCTCGGCACCAATCGCAATATGTGACCACCCCCTGCGGCGCAACCCAATCAACTCTATCAGCCGCGGGGCAACAGCGAGGACCCAACACCGTCTTCCTTTTGATCGCCCGGGCTTCGGTGTTATCGCGTCGCGAATGGGGTCATACCACCCGCGGCGTGTCCTCAACTTCCACAAGTTCGGTGCGGCTTCACGGCACAAATCAGACCACATCGGTCCGCCTCACGGCCTACCAACTCTGGATTGCTAATGGCAAACAAGGCCCGTGTCTGTTCTTCGGAAGCCACCTGGCGCCTCGGCAAACTGCGCTATCAACCAGCTCACGCCAATCAACCTCGGATGGATCAACAAGCACGGGGAAGAAATTTTTTGAGGGCTCTTAATCCTCGGTCCGGCCATCAAATTGGGTTGGTTTGGTTTCCGCTTGAACCGGGCGTCCGTCCCTTACCCATTATTCCTAATGGTACGCCAGCTTTGCCTTTCTTTGTCGACACCATACCTCATGAAGAAGAAAAAAGGTTCACTTTGCACGACTTGGAGAAACTCATGCATGTCATGCCTAAAGTTAGCCAAAGCATTACGAACCTCATGCAAGGCTGGCGAGAAGGCATACGTTGGCTAATGTTCATGCCACTACTTTCGAGCTCAACAAAGACAAAAGCCCCTTCCCGTCCCAACCTCCACGCTCTCGGACATATCCAAATATAGCTAGGGGTTGACCTACTCAAAGAAGTTCTTTGCTTCATTACCACGCACTCCGGCACACGTGGATCCAGCGGATCCTTTTTTCTCATGTGCCTCTGGAACTCCAAGAGGAACTAGCAAAATCAAAATTCCTTTAAGTTTGGCCACAATTTTGAAACTTCTGTCACGCTCTCAAGGACCGGTTACCACTCCCATTTGTTTTGGTTGGGGCTGTTGCTACCTCTACTCCCACGGTACATGCCACGGTGGGCAATCAACAAGTCAATCATGTTCAAATTGGCGGAGGTAGTGCGGTCAATCTCATCGCGGATAAACTCCGCCAAACAAATGGGCATCAAACAACTCTATCGTGCCCCATATGACATCAAATTGGCTAATGGCCATATCCACTTGCGACCTCAAAGGCGTCCGCGCCTCTTCTTCACATCAACATTGGTGATCTCCAGATTCCCCTTGGAATTTGGTGTTTGGAAGGCTGGAGAAGATCCGGTGATTATGAAATGTTGGTCGTGGACCTTTTCTCCGCCCGAGGCCAAGAGTATCCATTCTTTGGGCCCGCGGATCGGTTAGTCATCCACCGGATGGTCACCTCAATGCCACCATGGACTTGGAAGCGAGGCAAAATCATTTTAAAGTCGACAATCTTTGAACCCTCTCTCTCCGACACCGATTCGAGGGCGCTCAAAATATCTATCAAGTTCGGGCTCCACTGCGAAGTGCGCCTCTGTCATCCTACCCAGAATATGCTGATCCTTGGGGAGAAATGACCCTTGATCGAGGACCAGTACGTGGCTGCTTTGCTTGACCCTTACCGGCTCCTTGCAATCGAATTCAGCGGGTTGATCACTTTTCGGATGTGGAATCTCCTGCGGCTCACGTAGATGTCCCGCGTTGTCATGAAGCAACCTGCAGCGAGTGAAACTCAACAACCTCTCTTTTTCACCGCAGCGAGTGCCACGCATCTGTTATGCTTCAACCTCCACGCACACATTGTCGGGACCACGAAGTGATACCCCATATTCGGACTCCTGAAGTCGAGATCGTGGGCGTAGGCAACAATCGACTGTCGCGCTTCTGCGCCAATCTTCTAACCCCCTATCGTAACGGGGCCGTCCGGCTTTTCAAAAGTTCAAACACATTTTAGCACGGAGCTCTGAGAGATCTTGGGGAATCAACAAAGCCTTGGGGGAACTCACCATTCCTACCAAATCAGATGCAATCGTCATTGCACTCAAACACAATGGTAAGATCGGCGTTTTGCGTGGACTCACAGAAAACTCAATCGAGCCCGCGGGCGTGATCATTTTCCACTTCCTTCCACGGACCCGGGTTACGGAAGAGGTCATTTGGACATGAGATGTACTCCTTCATGGATGGTTTTACGGCTACAATCGGATCTCAATCAAAGAATCGATCAACTCAAGACTACTTTCACCATCCGGGTAGAGCACTTTTTGCCTACAAGGTGGTTCCTTTTGGCTTATCAAACTCTCCATCCACGTTTCAGCGCATCATGCTCTCGGTTTTTCATGATTTTATGAAGGAAAATCCCTTCTTACAAATTTTTCAAGATGACTTCTGCGCCTCGGTTTCATGGCTGACCATTTGGATAAATTGGAACTTCGTCTTTCGAAATGTGATGAGTAAGGTGGTAGTCTCAATCAGGAGAAATGCACCTTTTGTGTCACCTCGGGTGTTACTGTTAGGACCGTTGTCGATAAAGTAGGTATCACCACGAGATCACCCAAAATCGAGTTATTGTGCTCAAAGCTCAAGCACTAGCCAATATCAAGGAGACGCTCTTTCACGGGTAAGGTCAATTATTACTCCACCTTCATTCTGGACTAGCGACCATTGCGGATCCCATTCATAAACTCACGGGTGATGAATCCACGGGCTTGGAATTCGAGGCGGATCTTTGCTTTCAACGGTTGAAGCTTTTGCTTACTCGGGCCGGTTCTTGTTCCTCCTCAATGGGACAAGCCCTTTCATGTTCATGTCGATGTCACCGGCGTTTGCTATTGGAGCTGTTCTTTCTCAAAGAATATGATCGCTGCGACAAATGGCCGTCGCCCGGCCGAAAACTCAATTGGCGGCGCAACTATTACGCCCGCAGGCGTGAAGCTTTGGGTCTCATTTTACGTGTCCAAGCGCTTAGTCACTACCTTTAGGCGGTCGGATCAAATTCTTTGTTGACCACCAAGCACTCCTTTATTTGATCAACAAATCCGCCCACGGGCGCATTGCTCGTTGGGTCCTTCTTCTCAAATTTGCCCCTTTTGAAATTGTTCACAAAGGCGGCAAATCTCATGTTATCCGGGATTATCTTTCCGCGCATCCACCACCGGATGATCCCTCCTTTGGAGTCTCGGGGCGCCTTTCACGGCGGCTCAACTCTTTTTAGTCGCGGCAACACCACATTGGTTCCATGACTTTTCGGCGGTACCTCCTCCCGCGAGCTCTTCCACCGGAGGACATGGCGGCTCTCTCATGCAAAGCGACAATCCAGGTCGTCATCAATTTCTCGCGGACGTGGTGACTACACTACACCATGGTTTGCGGGACATCTTTACAAAAGGGTAAGGATACCATCAGCCGGGTATTTGTGTTCTACCTCATGAAGTTCGGATATTGTCAGAAGCTCATCAAGGGCTAGGTGGTGGTCATTTTCATGGTGACACCGCGACGCGCCAAAATCCTTCTAATTTGGGTATTTTTGGCCACGCTCTTCCAAAGGCAGCTCGCATACGCCGCGCATGTGATGCTTGCGGCGTGTGGGGCGGCATACCGCGTGGGCTCTTCCCTTTGGCCGGTCGCCGCGCCACTTCCCTTCAGCAAATGGGGAATGGATTTTGTGGGACCCATCGATCCTCTGGCGGCACACCCGTGCAGCTACGATACAGTTCTCGCGACTCGCTACTAAATGGGCGGGAAGCTTGCGCACTTCCGGACAACAACTGCGGCAAACGCGGCCAAGGTCCTATATCAACAAATTATCGCGATTTGGCTGCCCCACGGGCTGGTCGGTGATTGTGGTGTCCATTTTATCAATCATACCATCAAGGGTGACCCGGATTATCTCACGATACATCATCACAAGAGCACACCTTACTATCCTCAAGGCAATGGTTTGGCGAAAGCACCAACAAAACTCTGGTCACAATTCTCAAGAAAATTTGTGGCCTTCGCCATGTGGACGGCAAAACAAGCTTCCCTCTTGTTCTTTGGGCTTACAATACTTGTTCCAAATAGCTACACGGTCACACTCCCTTCAAATTGGTTTATGGTCAAGCTCTCATGCGTTTGAATACATCCTTCCAACACTCTAGTTTTTCAGCGGCTCGCCCATAATCCGCTTCTTTGCACTCAAAGAAAGGGTCTATCAATTGGAGCAGGTTGGATGAACCCGAAGGGATGCTTATATTCGTGTTCTTCATGGACAGCGGTTGCAAAAATCTCTACATGACAAGCGTCGAAGACAAAACATTCAAAGAAGGAGATTTGGTTCTTCTTTATGATTCTCGGTACAAAAATTTTAGGGTAAGCTTAAGTTTTGATGGCTTGGCCCTTATCAAATTGTTCAAGTGGTTCAACCCGGCGTTTTCCGGTGGCTGAGTTAGATGGAACTCCATTACCTACAACTGGTTAATGGCTTTTCGCCTCAAAACATTTCATACCCACGAGAAAGTGAAAATCAACCAACGAAGCTGTTCGGGCATAAACACAACGGATAGTGACTAAACCGGTGGCATATTTATATTATAGGTGGAAATTTTTTACAAAATGTAGGCCACGGCCAACTATTTCGCTATAGCCTTTGCCCTATATACAAAAGCGGGCTCGAGCCCTATCTACTAAGTCCTAAGAAGAAAAACCCTCTACTCGGGTTTGGGAAGGCGGTGATCTTGAGGATGTGGTAGAGGTTATGCTCACGGGTCAGTGAAGGTGCGAGAATCACCTCCATCCGGTTGATCTTAGGATCGGGATGTTCACCATCGGCACACCGACCATCCATTCTCGGGCCACGATTGTGGCGGCGCCGAAGGTCGGACAATCCATCTTGCGGGTAATCCCTCGGCGGTTAGTGGGCATAGTGCGATTCGGCGGCGGCCATCTTTGGCGCCATCGGATGTCTTCGCTTCACTCCGGTTCGTCTTATATAGCCAGCCAGAGGAACTCCTTGTCGGCGTGGACCAATAAAAAACTTCGCCAAGCGTGTTTGCAATGCAAAAATTTGTTTCTAAAGCGAGAATCTTTTCTCCGTAGCATATCTCGCCATGGTACCCTCGACACATTCGTTTTAATGATATCCCACCCGAGGTTGTCGGCATTAAATGCCATTGCTTCTTTTCATACCCGTCAAACATTAATATGTGTCCTTTGGCCACCTGTCACATCCGATCATTCTCTCCGTCTCATCTCCACCGTTCATTGCTTCTCCCTTTGTTGTTTGGGGACTTAGCCAAAATTTTGCCTCTCCATCGCCTCCTTGGCATCTTTTCGACATCTGGCACCATCCATAATTATTTGTTTAAGCCCTCATCATACCCTTAAGCCTCCATTTTGCGGCGCCCTAAACCTTTTCGACCCTCTGCGCCTTAGTCCTCCGTTCTTTGCCTTAGATCCTCCGCCTTTGAATCCTTTGTTCTTTTCATAAAAATTTTGCCATGGCTGCACCAAAATTTTCTACACTTCAAGCTACTTGCTCGAGGGGCCGGCTTTTTAGTCGTATCTTTCTTGCGCCCACTTTCGGTAAAGCCCTTGTTGGCGAATCGTGAAGTCGCTGAGCGCCGAAACTTTTCTGAATTCTCTCAAATGGAACTTAGGCTCCAAATCGACCCGTTTAGGCGGTTCGCCGCTAACATCGTCAACGGCCGCATGGATATACCACGGTGGTCGATGGCACCACCATTTATTTGACTCAACACGATTTGGTATCCATATTCCTTTGCAAACCCCTTGTTTATCTTGAGTGCGCCATCACGGGATCTAGATGTCCGAGTTTGGTGCACCTCCTTATCCGCCAATGTGCATCGCGACAAATATAGACAAACCCCATGAAACTTTTGTTAAGTTTACGTGGCGAAAAGTTCTTGGGTATTCTATCAAGAACACCCATATCAATAAACCTTTCTATAATATTGTGCTCCTTTGCTACACACTCCAACCACCACATTGATTGGCCCCAATTCTTTGTTCTCACCAGTCTTCTCCAAAAGTGGGCCCGTCTTGGGCTGCCACTTCTATTACGAGAAGTTTACGTGGGAGGCCACCTTCAAGCCATTATCGTCATTACTTTCCTCCCCACACCTCCTCATTCTCATGATTCCACTTCGGTCCCTTCCTCGGACTCACCAAGTCGGCACTTCCGCCCTTCTTCCTGCGGTCATGTCAAAATTCTGCACTTCCATGTCCTTTGTCTCCTCCTCAGCTCTGAGAATCCAAGCATTCCAGTTCACACCATGTCTCACAAACGCAAACCGAACCTTGGCCGGGGGCTCCACCACCACGGCACCCTCGTAAATTTGTTGTATCGATATCGGCCCGGGATGCTCAAAGGCTGCTGTTCTAAAGTTACAAGAATCCCAAAAGCTCTTATGAATGGGGTTCCACATTACTGACGACCTCGGATCGCGGTTCCTTTGTGATCTTCAATTACAAGCTGCACAAGTTCAAACTTTGGAAGCCCAACTTCAAGAAAAGCGCGGGGCTCTCTTACGAGGGCCGCATAGATCTCAAAAGCGCCTGGAGGATCAGACCAGCCTACTTGCGGATCAGCGGGCTCGGCTTCAATCGAAATTCCGGGACTTATTGGAGCAAAACAAGTCCAAAGACACCCTCACGGGTGACAAGGAGAAAGATATTGCTAAGCTCGGCGCCTTGTACTCAGAGCTTTGTGACAATTCTGACACTCAAGTTCAACACCTTACAGGCGTGATGCTCAAATTGCCTCTTTGGCGGTGAGCTCTCCCCTTGGACTTCTCGACTCGCGTCCCTCAAGATCGGCTTACGGAGGTTGAAGCTTGAAACTTCTTGATGGCGCGGAGATTGCCGTGCCGACTCAATGCTCTGGGCAATCCTCCTCCGCAGGTTAACACTTCGAAGCGGGTCGTGACCCGATCCATTCTGTTAGAAAGGACCCGAGGATCCGTGACCTCGAACAACGACTCTGACCGCTATTCGATCTGGCGATGAGGCTCAGAACCAAAGCGGGCGGCTATATCACCATCGTTAGCAACTTTTGTTGATTTCCCGGTTCCTTCACCGCTATCACGGATTATGTGGTTGCCAGCGCCACCTCTTTCTTCACGAAGTGGCATGGGGCTGATGGTCCGTGGATATTCCACTGCGCGCTGCAGATTTTCTTGGTTGGCGAACTCTCTCTGTGAAGACAAAGGTGTCTGCTGTGCCCTTTTAGTCTTTGATCTCATTCGCTGCGAAGATCGGTTCATCACCTTGAGTTGTTCAGCCCATGGCTTACATTTTTCATGATTTCTATCGAGTGATACCGGGAGAGATTTGGGGATGGGCCACCCACGGAACTATCGGGGTGACCCCACCCTTCAATGGTTGCTTAGGGATAACAACCCTACGGCTGATCATGCTTTCGGACCTTGCACGCTCTTCATCAAAGTACATGCGAGCTTGCACATCATTTACCTCTACGGCTTAGCGGAAGTCTTTTGCAACAAATAAGGAAGTATCACGGGACATCACGGGGATCTTCCCTATGCACAAATTTATATGCAACACCTCGCCGGTTACAATCAATTCGTGCTCTTCGGATAGCAAAAGGCGGTCCCCGCAGTTTCAGGATAGCCCTCTGTCAACTCTCAACTCTGCGCCTCACATGCGGGATCGTTGGTGTAAAGCTCTTGATCCGGCACTTGTCGGTGAATTAGGGGCGGGGCTCGGCAACCCGCCCATGGGCATGGTTCCCTCTCCCTATGCTTCCACAGGTGTTCCTCCCGCCCCGGGTTCGACTTCGATTGGCGTCTCCCCTTTTGGACAAAGGTCATGGATGGCCATCTTTGGATGGACTCCACCTCGGATCTCGGCCGGATCTCCGGTGGGATCCCTGTTTTGTTCGCCGCTCCCATTGGGAGGAGGGTGCCACTCTTGATAACACCGCAATTGGATCTATATTGCTAATGGCGTGGTTGGCAATGCCTGGCGATCGCTACATGATCTTGACACCTTCTTGCGAGAATCGCCACCTCACCCGGATCCTTGATCCATCCACCTTCAAAGCGGTTTTTTGTGCTGCTCTAAAATGCATCTTGCTCGGCTCCTTAAATCGGCGGCGTCCATTTTTTTACTGCAATCGAATGCCCGGGTCGGTGCCTTCGGCCTCGGTTACTGCTCATGGAATGTCGGTTTGTTTCTTAGGCGCCCATCTGCGCCCTTGAAGACATGAGTGCGATCTCGTTTTCTCATTGATCACGAGATCACGCCCTTGGCCTCAACACTCCTCTGCTCTTCAAACACGCCCGGGGATCTCATTGGCGATACCATAATGGTGCGATCCTCATTCGTGAGGATCACTTTCGGTGATGGCTTCCAGCCCTCGAAACACTTCCTCCTTTTCTTCACTCACGAGTGTCGTTTGGTGGGGGAGTGTTAGTCTGTGCCTCTGATGCAGGACTATTCATTATCTGACGGACAGGTCAAGCTCAAGGATCCTGAGGCGAGCCGCGGGTCGGTCGTCAAAGGCTCGGCGAAGACCAAGCCGCGAACCCACCTTGGTCAAAACTGCGTCCCGTCAAACCAGGCGCCCGCTCGGACAAGTGGCCCGCCCGTCACTGCCCGCGTCGTCGGCGTGATTCTAGGCACTTCAGAGGCACCGCCAACATTCTGCAAATCGGGGCCTCCTTCGGAGTCGACGCAGAGATCGGTCGGAGTGTCTATATTGGGCCAAAGGCCATTGTACTATATATATGAGTAGAGCTAGCACATGAGTTTTAGATGAGTTTTGAGTCTTGTCTCTCTTCAGTCTTCTCTCCATTGCGAGAGCTCATGTATGTTCATCATTGATATCAAGGAAGCTTATCATTTTCCTTTCATTGTTCTCTTCTGTTATGTTTTCTTCTTCTTGTCCTCTTCTTGCAAATCCCGCGTGACATAGTCCACGGATTCTCTGTTAGATCAAGGGTCCTCCACGGAGGGCTTTCTCTTGCGGGTTTCGAACCAGACCCCCAAACACTTACCTCCAAAATGACGATTAAGTCAGGCCATTCTTCACCGAGAATTGTTGCAGCCCCTAAAGAATGGGGGTCTTTTTTGAACAACCCATAATTCAAACAAGATGAGAGCGATAAGAATTTTATCGGCTTCTTCCAGGGCGGGATGGGCGAGTCTCTTCAAAATGGTTGAAAGATAGGCAGAAATTTTTCAATGTTGCGAAAAATGGAATAAGGATTTCAAATACTTCTGAGAACGCTATTCACGGCTATTTGTTGTTACCCTCGAAGGCACCAAAAGCCAAAATTCAGGATCGGTGAGATCTGGTTCTCTAGTTCAATGTTTTGCAAGTGCATTGGCAATGATGGTTACTTTATCCAGAGGAATTTTTGCTA
This sequence comes from Isoetes taiwanensis, assembly GCA_021234155.1. NCBI lineage: Eukaryota > Viridiplantae > Streptophyta > Lycopodiopsida > Isoetales > Isoetaceae > Isoetes > Isoetes taiwanensis. The sequence goes on from JAJEKV010000043.1 coordinate 3,813,866, forward strand.
ATTGTACAAGCGCTGAATTCAAGAATGCTAACCTCAACGAAATCAAGTACAAGGAAAAAGAAAACAAAGTGCAAGCGAGGTTCCGATTCTGGGCAAGGCCGACAAGATAAAAAAGTAAAATCTCTTACCCTGAAATTGTTCAAAATTCTGTTCCTAAAATTTCAGAAAAAGATTTCTATGCATGTACTAATCAAGATGCAGGAAATCAAGTTCCAGCCAAGGTTGATATCCCTGCTCTTTTGGATCTCTCTACCATTAGGGACCACTCAGCCTCCAATATTTTTCTGGACAGAGGTCTTATCATCCATTTTCCCAACTCTTGTCCTGCTCCCAGTGAAGTCAAGTTCCACATCACCAAACTTCACCACTGCAAAATTGCCTCCATTCTGAAATTAGATACTAAAACTTTTCAAGTCATTTGCCAAGACAACTATCATGCCAATAATATGCTCAAAAAGAAAATTAGAAGTTTTGGCAAGCATTCGGTATACATTATGAAGTGGTTTCCTGATTTCATTCCAGGAGACCACTCTAATATCTCCATTGTTACCTGGGCCAAATTCCCAAATTTACCCCCCTCCTTATGGACCCCCAATCACCTTCGAGCCATTGGCAATCACCTCGGCCAGGTTTTGGACATCAACATCCCCCAAACTAATTTCCCCTCTGTCTGTCTCTCCAAATCCATCTCCTCTTACTGGTCTCCCTCGGTGAACATCAGGATCTCGCATCTTAAGCTTATGCAAATTTAGATCAGTTTTAGCAATGTCTCCTACTCTGCCCCTAAAGCAGAGATAATTGAAGAGACAGCCAAGAAGAGTAATCTGGTTCAATCTGAAGTCAAACAAGTATGGATACAAAAGTCTTCTAGGAGTCAATGTACCCTTTCTAAACCGAGGAAGATCATACACAGCAGCAGCAGCAACAAGGCAATTAACAGCCCAATTGCTATCCCTATCGAGGATCTCAATGGTTTGAGTCAAGATCTCTCCAGCTCTGCTATGCAACCTTTTGATCTGTTAAATTGTAGACCCAGCAGTCCCATTCCTTCCAATATTCTGAATCTTCTCAACATCAAGCTGCAGTTCAATTCTGACACAAAGATTTTAATTATGAGAATCGGCGAGAAAGATCAAAACCAAGCCATCTCTCTGACCCCTAACAGGTATGAGCAGCAGAGCAATGTCACCATTACAGAGATCTCTTCCGAGCAAGAGTGGAATCAAGTCGTCAGCAAGAGGAGGAAAAGACACCAATCCAAGAATGATGGAGCCGTGAAGACCCCCATCAGAAGAAGTCCCAGGGAGCACCTCTCTCCTTACAAATCTCCTTCATTTTATAATGAATAGCTCTCTTAACATAATTACCTGGAATCTCCAAGGTATAAATGATTCCAGCAAAAGGGATAGACTTAAAGTTTGCCTCTCCTCCCTGATTCCTGATTTCCTTCTTCTTCAAGAACACAAGTTGCATGATGCTGACTTCAGTTCTAAGATAGCTAGGACTCTCCCTTCTGGCATGGAGACTTGGGCCCTCCCTGCCAATAACAGTTCTGGTGGAGTGGCCATCTGTTGGAAAAAGAATCTCAACATCACCGATCAGTATATGGTCAATGACAACTTAGGCAGATGGCAGATTCCTTGTTTCAAGATGGATATCCTTAGAATAGCCATCATCAACATTTATGTCTACAATAGCCCGGTGAGAGAACAAGTCATCTGGAACAAGATTACAAATAGCCTAAATAATATTGAGGTTGATGATATCATTATGGGAGGGGACTTCAACATGGTCACCCACAGTTTCATGAGAAATCGAAATTTCAGGCCTCTCTCCCAGGCGAGTCTAACTCTTGGTCTAGCAGATTTCTCTCAACAATCTCACTTTAGCGAGAACCTCCCGGATGATTTCAATTTGGGTGGAGGTCGTAGGATTAATCCGATATCTTTGCCTTCCGGCCAGATTTTACCTTAGTGAAAATCTTTGGAATTTAAGTGAAAGAGTTATCAATGCGAAGGTTACACTCGGCTGATCACTTCCCCGACTTATTATCATTCGAACAAATAGTGAGTGCGCTACCAAAAGAATTCTTACTTCAAATTAAATGCTCGACTAATTAATCACCCGGACTTTAAGGATATTATTCTAGGGTGATCAACTCTCTTGTTAAACCCTATGGCGGCTATGGTTGGATGTTACGGTGGTGTAACCTTGCAAAGCTTATTAAAAACAAGCTTAAAATCCGGGGAAAGAGATTCACACTACTAAATTAACCCACTTGAACAATCTTAGAAGTCTTCTTCCAAATCTTTGTTGGAGATGAGTATAGAAATTAGTCTCGAGATTGAGCCGAGGAATTAAGGATAGCTGGGGTTGGAGACTAAAATCCAAAGATAAGAGCTCAAAGAAGATGAAAGGGCCCCCTCAAAATTTTTTTGTCAAAGCCAGGCCGGGGGCCAAAAGAAAGCAGTTGATGAGGTCTTGGTCAATGGTATTAAAATTAATGGAGATGATAATCTTAAGATTCTTTGCCACTAACCATTTTACTAACATTATGGGCACTAGTGAGAAATTAACGGCCGGGATAAGCGAAAACTTCATCAAGCTGGAAGAAAGAGTTACTCAAGATCTAAATATAGCCTTAACTGGCCTTTTTTCCATTGATGAACTCAGCAAAGTGGCTAATAGTATGAAGAATGGCAAATCCCCGGGACCTGATGGTCTTCCAGCTGAATTTTTCAAAGCAACCTGGGATATTTTGGGACCATACATTTTGAATGTTGCTAACGAGTTCCTTATAAGGAAAAAGATGGATGATAGAATCAACACCAGCTTTATCACTCTGATCCCAAAAATTTCTGAACCCATCTTTTTTTCGGATAGACCTATTTCTCTAACTAATGTCATCTACAAGATTATTTCAGGTGCCACCACTCAGAGGCTGAAAGATATTTTAAATAATATCATCAGCCATAGCCAATCGGCTTACTTAAAAGGAAGGAATATCCTGGATAATGTTGCCACTGCTGCTCTAGGCCTCAGATGGGCAAAAGATTCCAAACAAGAGATTGCTCTCCTCAAACTCGACATTACTAAAGCTTTCGACACAGTCAATTGGAATTTCCTTAAAATTTACTGCAGGAAACTTGGATTCAGCACCAGCTCAATCAACCTCTTCACAGCAATTCTCAACAACTCCTCCTCCTCGGTTCTTATTAATGGAGAATGTAGCCCCTTCTTCAATATCAGAAGAGGAGTCAAGCAGGGATGCCTCCTGGCCCCCTTCCTCTTCATTATTGTAATGGAAGCCCTCCACAGCAGTCTGCAGAAGGCCAAGGAAGAGGGAACATTAACAGGTTTATATCTCCCTACAAATGATATGACTGACCAATTCTTAAATGGGCATTTTGCAGATAACACTTTCATTCTCTTATCCATGGACCTACAGTCGATAAATCACACCAAAGAAATCTTAAATGATTTCGGCAACCTTTCTGGATGCAAGATTAATCCTGCCAAATCCAAAATTACCTCCCACAACCCAGATCTGGGAGCTCAGGCCGCTACTCTCCTTGATTGCAGTTTCAACCCCCCAAATGTTCATTCTAAATTGCTTGGCATTCCTTTTGCCATCCGATCAAATGCTGCAGATTTATGGGATGGCATCATTGAGAAATTCTACCACAAAGTTGATCATGTTTATCAATCCTCCTTCATTCTTGCTCCAAAATATGTTTACAAAAAGCTACAGGGTATCCTTGGGAGATTTATCTCTTGTAGTAGCAGAAAATCTTTGGACTCGGTCTCTATGGAAGAATCTTTGCAAGTCCAAGTCTATGGGAGGTTTGGGAATCATTAATATTGAAAAGCATGCCACAGCCCTTGCAGCAAAATACTTCTTCAGAGCTATTACAGACAAGATCCAGCATCCAGTTTCAGTCCTTATCAAGCATTACATCCTCAAATGCAAACCATACGGATGGAACATTAAAATGTTGCTCCCAGATGCAGCCTTTTTTTAATTTTAGACTCCCAACAATTGTCCTCCCTTGATAAGGAAGTGGATAATGGCTTGGAAGCGGTAAAAGGAATGTATTCATGGGAGAAAGGAATCTCCTTTCTCAAAACATATTACGGAATCCTTACCTCCTTGGGGAAAGCGGCTCCCATTGTCTTATTAGAAACTTCCCGGACCAAGCTAAAGCGTGTCAAGAAAAAGGTTTGATCACAATCTCAGATTTGTTTGATGCTAGCGGACCTATTCCTTTTGATTCTTCGGTATCGGATATGAAGATGACCTTAGCGAGATCTCTTTATAATGCCATTTCAAATTATATCTCGGTGAGAATGGAACAACGACAATATCACTGGCAATACAAAGGGAAACTCCTTTTAAAGTAAAAGGAGGCTTACAAGTATCTTATGAAAGATCAAGAAATGGTATACATCTTAAATGGGAAATATCGGGGAATCTTTGAGAGCCAATCTCATACATCTTTGGAAATCCCGATTAACCCCCAAAATCAAGGCATTCATTTGGCAACTATGGCACAAAAGCTTGGCCACAAGCTGCAAGCGCCGGTTGTAACTTTTCAAACACTAATGCCCGGATGTCTCTCTCATGCGAGAAAATGAAGACCATTTATTAGGATCACATACGGTCCCCAATGGGCAATCGAGATCTCTTCAGAAGCCCTGCTACTCAATCTCTCTCTTGAGAGTCCTGAAGCTGATTTCTTTCTTCCAAACTCTCCCAGACATTGGAGCTTTTATATCCTTCTATGGAGAATCTGGAAAGGCAGAAACAAATTGGTTTTCTGCAATGAAATTATATGGCCTCAGGCCATTCTCTCTCAAACCAATTATGATGTGTCTTGGATTTATAAAATTTACTCATAAGTTCACTTATTTTGCAGGAAAATTCTTTCTTATGAGCAGACGGATCTCCTTCCCAAATAAGAAATATGAAGACATTCAGAAATGGGCAGCTGAATTCCTGACAGGTTGCTCCCTTCATCACTTCGAAGAAGACTGTGACTGCATTTGCTCGTGCGCTCTTCAGCCAGATTTGAAGAGAGAATTTATCTGTCAAGCCAGAGATGCTGCAGGAAAGTACAATTTTGCAAAATCCAGAACATGCCCATGCCTCTATTGCAAGATGACAATGGTCACGAAAGGGCCGGATCGCTTGGACGGAGCTGGTTACTCCTCTGGATAGAAGACCTGATGCCGAGGTTCGAACTCCTGTTTGAAGACAACTTAAAACATTATAAAACTCTGTCATCTTTATCTCAGAGTTTATGGGTTCTGTTTATAACCTTTCTCCAGAAAACTGTTATAGTTATAGTTATAGTTATAGTTATTTCCTTCTTTTTTTGACATCTTTTGGTGTCTTAGAATTTCAGTCAAATCTCCGCTATCTAGCTTCATTTTCATGGAGGTTAAATCTGGGTGGACACTCCCCATATAAGTAGTCAATTTTGTTCTCCTTTCATAATATAAATATAATACCATCCTTCAATCAAAAAAAGATAACCAGAGCCATGCCTATCTGTGGAGGGGTGGGTGCGGCCCCGGCGGTCGTCATTGGTATTACAAGTACTATACCATTGCTCAGGGTGATGTTCCACAGTGGGCTGTGCGAGGCTTGCTCAAGACCCTTCTCGAGAATGTCTGGGGTGCGGTCGGAGACCAAACATCATTCTTGATGCTCTGCGAGGTATCGACCTTTTGTTCTTGAAAGGAGGCGGTATTGCCCGGCGGCTTTGTGGGCGGGAGATGGGATCGATGACTTGGAGGGTGTCGCGTTTGAGCTTCCGACACTCATCATCAAACCATACATTGCGGGGAAGGTGGTAGTGCACGAGGTTAGCCCGTGGCGGCCTCTCCCAAAGCATCTTTACGCACCCGTCGAAGCGGATGGGTCGGGTGGCAGTGCTCTTGAAATGTGGGGAGTTGCGGCGGTCCCGCCCGGATCATGCTCAAGCAAGCGGGCATAGGTCCCTACGGTGTAGTCGAGTCCAGCTGGGAGCTACGGTGTGTTGAGGTAGCGGATGCGGGGAGCCTCCCAATGGAGATGCATGAGCGAGGGGCGGTGGTGCGAGTCTACTTCCTCGTCAGTGTAATACGTCAGATGGAAAAATGAGTAACAGGTGCGGATCCGTTCCTCAACCGGCGAGATAATCCACCACTGGGCCGCCCCCTTGGTTCTCCTGTCTACAAGAATGCGGCGGTTGGAAGGCGGCCATTGTGCCAACCCATAGCAATTATATTCTTTCATCTTTACCATTGACAAAAACAATCACATATTTCTCTTCTCGTCCTTGTTGGTAGTGTGGTAAAATAGAGCATAACAAATATTGTGTGAGCCTAAATTACAAACTTTGTGTAACAAACATGTCAAAATGAAGAATGATTTGGTCATAAAACAAAGGTGTGAAAGAAAAACAAATAAACCTTTGGAAGCCCAAAAGGCTAGGGCCAACTACCCAACCCCAAAACATGCATTGGATCAATGTGAAAGACATACTCAATCGCAAGCGCATGGTAGAAAGATCAATCATGGAAGGTATTTTTGTATCATACCCTTCAAGTTTTCTCTAGACTCAGCGACGACAATTTTCCACTAAGATTCATGTCTCTACGATCTAAGTTGTTTGTTACTAACATTCATGTCCCTACGATCTAAGTTGTCCTGCCTATCTATACTAACATATGAACAAATGATGCCATAACTTGTACATTGATTCCTCTTACAACTTGTACACTCTCAAATGTAGACTCGACCATTCGTAATTGTATACATCGATAATCTACTTAAGAAATGGGATGTGGGCAAAATATACACTATAGAAATGGAAGTCAAGCATAGTTGCAATGAGAGTCATTTTGCTTGGAATGCATTTTATGGACATTATCTTCAAAGCTGTATGAAGGGCTTAGAGTTAATTTTCCAATTGCATGATTTAATTCTTGCAAAAAAGCTTCAGGTGTGAAATGGTTTTGAAGATCTAGAAATGATAACAATTACAAAGATCTCTTAGAAAATTAGATGATGGATAGAATGCCAGAATTGCATTCAAGTTTGTGTGATTCAATATAATGCAGATGGTTTACATTATTATTTATTTGAACAATCCTTTCATTTCCTCTACGATGAGGCTGGACAAAAGGAAATAAATGCATCAAAGTCTGCAACAAACGACCTTCCAAACAATTACATTCCCATTATGCATTGTCTAAGACTGAAGACTGGCATGTATACAATGATCAATTATTCTATTTCCTTGACATATATGCTAAGAAAAAAAAAATAGCCAGTATATTACCTTAAAGTAATTGCTAGTTGCTATCGTGTAAATAAATTGCTACCACTTGGGGTGCAGAAACTTCAAAATAGAGATATCACTGAGTCAAAGCATGTTGCTACAAAAGAGAAATTTGATCCTAATTCCCAGGCCCCTAGCTCTAAAAGTGTCATTTAACACTTGCATGCTTTTGCAAATTATGGAACACCACAGAGCAAATCTTTAGCACAATGAGATGAATGACCTGCAAGTACTAATATGTAAATAAATGCTGATCTAAAATAACTATGAAATAAAAAAATGAGTGAAAACCTAACCCGATACAACAGTATTGAATTCCTTAATTGCAAAAAAATGGCTGCCACACTTGATCATGCAAGATAGAAATAAAGCAATTATTTTGGTGGAAGCATGAAACCGCTTTGTTGCATCAAATTACCACCTAAATGGGATGTTGCCAACTATTCTTGAATCCTTATTATGGTTTTCTGCCAATTGAAAAAGAACATTCAATAATGAGCACCCATCTCATCTTAAAAGACGACTTACAATATAGCTAGAAATAATATTTTCTCATTTCTTCATGTGCTTAGAATCTAGAAATAGAATAGCCAAATGGTATCTACAGGTCAACAGCCCGAGCTTAATGAATAAATCGGCTAAGCGGAGGAATAAAGATAATGCCAAAATGAAATGGAAGGACAAAAATACATCATCATAACTCTCCCCAACTCGAAGTTCCATTCAAAATGGCAGCGTCATGCAATACCAAAGGAATCCATGCAATGCCAAAGGGAGATTCACAACAATAGGTGCATCGCGAAAAAGATGTGCATATACACACTCTCTTATTTAAGTCTAAAATAACCTAATTAATTTCGATAAATCTTGGCGAAAAATTGGAACTTCGAATAAAGAAACTAATGGCTGGATCTAAACCAAGATCTCTTGTTTAGGACTTAGATTTGAAATCATATTTTGAAGAATCAATCTTTGGACATTCTTGAAGCCTAAACATTCTTGGTGGGCGATCCATTTACATAAAGTAAGTGCAAGATAAAAATGCAATTGGGAAAAAGTAAAATGAAAAAAAATGATAAGGAGACGGACCTATAGACCAAACTCCTTTGCTTGTAATGTTGCCCTTATGATGACTTAGAGACCACGAGAACTTGAACAAAATGCAAGGAAAAAAAATAAACTTCACAATAGAATAGAATACAATCTAACAATGAACATTAATGAATTTGCATCAAAGGCTCAAATAATTCTACGGTTGTTTGCAACTATATGAAGCTAATAAATCAATTGTTGCGGTAATCATCCATATGGAGCAACAAATTTATATGTATGATAATGTTGTGCTATTATCATATATGAGGCCCTCGAAATGATAATAGCTCGAGTTTTTTGGCGAGAAGAATATGTTGGTTCAAAATCAAAAAGCGAGGCTCTAAGAAATGATAATAGCGATGAGCTGCAAGATACACTATAAGTAAAAGCAAAAACCTAACATTGAATTGAATGTGATGTATAAATCATTGAATCTTCATGAAGAAGAACCCTTATATCTCGATTACTTTTCCATATCTGCGGATCTAGAGTTGGTTGAAGAAGATGCATGCTTGGGGCATGTTGCCTTTGGTAGTAAATATATGAGAACATTAAGATCATAGTACTAGTCGAAAAAATTTGAAGATAAGCTCTAACAATGCGATGGAGCACCTACAAAACCATCATTGACAACTAGAATCTCATGTCAATGAAATATGTTTATTTATTTGGATTGTACAATATGGACATGCGAGGAGATGTACATTTATGCAAACAAATCTAGTTCAACAATCTGGATGAATTGCATTGATGGCAATGATTTTTTTTTTTTTTTTTGTTGAAGGGCGTCGGGACTTTTATTCAATCAAAGAGTCAAATACAAGGTATAAATCTGAGAGCGGTGCATGATGGCAATGATGGTGCATAATATGAAATTCAAATAAGTACCTAACACTTGATCGAGGAAGGCCCATGCCCTAGAAAAGCATTATATAAAATAGAACATATTCCATTGCTACTACTCCTTTGCTTCTAACACATCCAATGTATGTAGATGCTCAAACAAACAAAGGAAAATACTTGTACCTAATCAGACAAGGACAACGCTAGCCCCGTGCTTGCATACTTATACGTTAGTCTTGAACTTTGATGCCACATTGCTGATTAGCATCAGAAAAGCCTTTCTAACAAGTTTGAAATGCCGGTTATGAAATTTGGAATAGTATGGGCAATATAGAAAACATACTTCATATGATCATCACTATAGAGCATATACCCTTTGGACAATATAGAAAAAATACACTATGATGACATTGGTACTCCAAATTAAGTTACTTCGAGGTTGTAGGTGAGATATTTGCGGGCAGCTTGATCTTTACCTGAAGGACATTGATCAAGCTCTTGAATGGGCGTAGATTTGGGCTCCAACCTTCTCACAATAAATGGTAATGTCAAATGCATGGAGCCCCGAGAATGGATGTAGTAATGGGCCTCTCTCGAGAAATCAAGCCCTAATCGACACAAAAATAGATATCCCCAAGAACAAATGGGCTCAAAAATATACGCCTTGATAAAACTCAAACCAGTCTGGCGGCTTAAATACTCAACGGTAGGTTGGACATGCATCAGACTAAATCTAGATTCAAGATATAAAGGGAAATGACTATTGAAGCTCTTTTGATGGGGAAAAAAAGCCAAATAGGGCTGAAACGAAAATGACATACCTAATCAAGCCTCGCTGGCTTCAATTCCTCCTTCATCAAACTGGCTTCTACAGGTCTAGAAAATCTTGCTTTCCTTGCAAGACTATACTAACGTGAAAGGTTCGATCCAAACCTTGGCGCCAAGACCTACAATGTCGCCCATTTGGAAAAACCATTAGAGAGTGAAACAACGGCGGAATGAGGTGAGTAAAGTAGTCGAAGAGTGGATCGTTCAAATCCCTCATTTGCCTAATTAGGCTAAATGCAAATCTTGGCGGCCAAAAATAGTGCTCTTGTAATGGGGAAGAGCAGCATACGCGGCGTTACATGTGGCGTTCCATGACCACGAAAACCAAAGCCATCCCAAAATAAGAAAGAAGAAGATATTGTGGATTTTTGCTATTTTTATTCTATGCAGCAACATGGAGGTTATCATTGTCTAAATGTAAGGCACATTTGGTTTCCTCCATGTCACATTTTTATTCACTATATGTAGGACTTATTTCTTAGAATAGATACATGGCTCTGAAAATGCAATGACCTCCCGCACCTCAGGTACTTTCTACCACAGTGCAGGTACCTTCCACTCAAAGTACATAGTAGAAGGTGTCTCAAGCTACAACCTTTGTTCTGCTTTTTATTGTCTAAATAATGCCATGCTTTGGATGTTGACCAAGCTTTGATGGGCTAATTGTTCATGTAAGTCTTCAGTGTGGACATGGCATAGTATCAATTACAAGAATGTTGCCAATATGTACAACAATATATGAACAAAAATTTCTAAAGCCTTACAATATTGTTAGAAATGTTGGGATCAAAGGGTGTTGCAATAACCCCTTCAAGGGTAAGAATGTTTGATCTATATGATAATGTTTAAGAATTGTTAAGGATCAAGGGTGTTACATCGCTTCCATGGCTAGACAACCATTGGAATCTAGAAAAAAAAAAGGAGACCACAACGATATATGGATGGCCAATTCTTTCTTGGTCTAAGCTTACCTTGCCTTGAACTTGCACCGCCATAGGAACAACGCTAATTTCTTGTAATAAGTTAAGACAAAAGTATATAGTAAACAATGTCGTATTAAGCGGATCAATGAAATTGGGCTGTGGAAACATCTTGTAGTCCCTAAAGACAAAATGTGCAAGAAAAGGCGCTTGGCGGATCAAAGGTGAATCTAACATCCATGGATTAGTATATGTCAATATTTTTACCAATGAAGTAATAATTTCAAACTCCTTACAAATGTTGAATATGCCTTGATTCATATTCACGATGATTATAGAGCTTGTATTATCAATGTCATTGACATGGTTCATCTTAGCAAGTTCAAAGGGTTTTAAAACCACTATAGCTAAGAAAAAATTTGTGAAAACGATTCACTTTAGAAGAAAAGAAAAGAATGAATTGAGTTGAATAGCTAGCATAATATGAGGAGGTTTTTTGTATTTTTATGTATTTTTTCCAATGGTTTTAATATGATTTGATGGTATGATACTGAGAGGCATATTATTGGTGCATCTGCGTGCACATACCCCAAATGTCTTTTAGTGGCGATTTCAATGGTTCTGATACAATGCCTTTTAAGGCCCTATAGAAGATCATAACATTCCCACACGGTTCTCAAATCTGGAAGAGGCCAAAATTTTCTTAAGTTAACACAACCCATTACATCCAACACTTTTAAATTAAAAATCCCCTAAAACCCCTTTGGTTTGGGTGTATTTTCACCACGGGGGGTGACATAGGGCCGTGAGAACCCTTTTTCAGTCCCTAAAATTGTATAATATGTACAAAATCAACACCATTTAGTGCATTGCCTCAAATCTTATAATATTTCATAAAAATCTCATTATATAGTATATATCAAAACTTGGACAAGCGCTTTTAAAACGAGGATCGCTATCTACGGTCTAGATAAGTGGAATGATTTACAAATATGCATCAAAGAGCTCTCGATGCCAGAGTGTGAATTGAAGCAATAATTATCAAAATGCACCACAAGATGATGCGCAGCAATAACAATTCTAACAAGCAAAAATGTTAAGCTAAAATAGATTAACGTGTGAGAACAGGAAACGTTGGCAATACTATAGCACCTATTGATATAATGTGTCATTTCTAGAATTTATTGTGTGGGGTACTTCTTGTGGTTCTAAAGTCTTACAAGATCATATCGACCTCATAACTACAAGAATGTTGGAAAGATGTACAACAATATATATACAAGAATATTTAAAGAAGCCTTACAATCGAGGTGAATCTTGACATCCATTGATTAGTCTATGAAAATATTTTATCCCAATGATGTAATAGTTCCAAAACTCCTTGCAAGTCATTGATTATGCTTCGAAATTCGTATTCACTATCAAAGTTATAATCAACTTAGNNNTACGCTTCTTCTCCAAGAATTTGCCTTTTGAAATTGTTCATAAGGCTGGCAAATCTCTACAGTCCCGGACATTCTTCACGCGATTCACACAGATGATCCTCCAATCGATCTCGTGATGCCTTTCCCTCGATGCTCACTTTTAGTCACGCAACACCACATTGGTTCCATTATTTTCAGCGCAAGCATCTCCTCACGTGTGCTCTTCCACCGAAGACGCAGACGCCTTCTCCCCAAGCAGTTTACAATCCTGCCGCTATCAATTTTCTCCGCCGTAGGTCCGTGACTACACTATGGTTGCGTGACATCTTCACATAAAGGGTAAGGACACCATCCTTCTCGACGGTTCTACCTCATGAAGTTCCGTATATTGTTCGAGAAGCTCATCAAGGGCTAGGTGGTGGTCATTTTCATGGTGACACCACGCACGCAAAAATCCTTCTAGCTGGGTATTATTGGCTCACGCCAAAGATGCTCACGCCCCACGCCAAGACGCAGACGCTACGGGCCGGTGGGACGCCCACGCCCGTGACGCTTTTCCGACGCCAGGCCGCCACGCCTACCTCCCTTCAAAGAAATGGGAATGGACCAGGACCTATAGATCCTCCCCACAAGAGTAACACCCGCGTCTGCTATGGTCTCCGTTCTCACTGACCACGCTTACCAAATGGGCGGAAGCTTGTGCATTTCCGCATTAACACCGCAGCAAGCAATGCCTAGGTCCTCTATCAACAAATATCACGCCGATTCGCTGCCCCACTGAGCTGGTCAAAGGACCGTGGTGTCCATTTCATCAATCATACTATCAAGGAGCTGATGGATTATCTCCCTCGACACATCATCACAAGAGCACAATTTACTATCCTCAAGGTAATGGCTTCAAGCGTAGCACCAACAAAACTCGTCACCATTCTCAAGAAAATTTGTGACGCTTCCCGCATGCACCAAGGTAAAACTTCCCAATCGTTTTTGGGCCACAATACTTGTTTCAAGATCATATTTTGCCCACTTTTTAAATTGGTTTATGGTCGTAGTTTCATGCCATTTGAATACATCCTTCCAACACCCTGCTTTTAACCTGCCACCATAATCCACCCGCCGACCAAAGAAAGGGTCTATCAATTAGAAATGCTTGATGAACTTCGGCGATGCTTTATATTCGTTTCTTCATGGACAACAGCTTGGTAAAAATCTTTACATGACAAACGCCCTAAGACAAAAACATTCAAAGAAGGCGACATTTGGTTCTTCTTTATGATTCCGTGTACAAAAATTTTCCTGTAAACTCAAGTTTCATGGGTTTGGCCCCTTATCAAATTGTTCAAGTGGTTAGACCCAGCCGCTTTCCAACTGCGAAGAGTTAGATGGCACTCCATTACCTACATTGGTTAATGGTTTTCGCTCAAACATTTCATCACATGAAAAGTACAATCAAAAACAGACATAATCTAAGAAGCAAACACTACGTATAAAGTGACTAGAAAGGGCGTGATATATATTATCGCGGATATTTTTTTTACAAAATGCGCAAAGCCCAAATTATTTCGCTATGGGCACTTATATACAAAAACGTGCCTGAGCCCTATCTACTAAGTCCTAAGAGGAAAACCTCTACTCCCAAGTTCTGAAAGGTGAGGTGATGTGCGAGGAGATGGTAGAGGTTCTCGCTCGTAGATCCCAAATGCAAGGTGCAACTCACCTCTCATCCTGCTATTCTGCCCGGATGTTCACCATCCCTAGCACACCCTCACTGCCCATTCACATCGCTAAATGCTTGTGGCGGGCCAGAGGTCCGCATTAATTCATCTTGGTGTAATCCACTCGAAGGCCAGGCATGGTACCAAGCTCAAAACCGGAAGAAATCGCCATGCTTACTCCGATGCTCTCATTCTGCTCGCCTTATATAGCCAATCGAGAAACTCCTTTGTCGACGTGGACCAATCACAATAAATCGCTAACGTGGTTTGGTAATGCAAGCATTGCTTCTAAATGAGAATCTTTTTCTCCTCGGCCAAGATATCTAGCCATGGTACCTTCCGACACATTCCTTTAATGATTTCCACTTCGAAGCAAAGATTGAATGCCATTTCTTCTTTTTTTCACGCCTGACACATTAATGTGTGTGTCTTTGCCCACCTGTCACATCCCTTCATTCTTCACGCCTCATTCCACCGCTCATTCCTTCTCCATTTGTCGCTTGGGGGACTTAGGCCAAATTTTTACCTCTCAAATCGCCTCTTGGCATCTTCGACACCGCACCATCAACGGGTGTGCCTTCACCCTTATCATGCCCCCTTCGCCCACCTTTTATGCCTCTAAACCTTTTCGCCTCTCGCTTTTTCGGGTTTTTGTTCTTCAGTCCGCTAATCACTGCTTCGCGAATCGCTCCATGGCTGCACTAAGATTTTCACACTTCGTTATCAAGCCCTGCGGATCCTATTTTTGCGAGTCCAGATCCTTCTGACGCCCACTTTCCGTGAAGCCCTTGTTGGCCCAAATAAAGAAGTCGCTGAAATCCACACAAGTTTTAATTAATTCCTAAATGGAACTTCCATGCCCAAATCCCGGACCAATCAGCCATCGCCAATATCGCTATCAAAATTTAGTGGAGGATACACCAATGCGGGTCGATGGCACCACCATTTCGCCGACTCAACATTTGATTTCTGAGGTATTTCATATTCCCTTGCACACCTCTTGTTTATCATGGTCCGCCATACGATCTAGATGTCACAGAAGCCGCGCACCTCCTTATCATGCCAATGTCCATCGCCCCGACTAATATCGACAGTGCTCAATTAAAACCTTTGTTAAATTTCTCTGGTGGGCGCGAAGTTCCTGGGTATTCTATCAAGAACACCCATATCAATAAGCCTTTCTATAACATGGCCATCATCGCTACACACTCCAACCAATTGCACAGATTGGCCCCAATTGATGTTCTATCGTTTTTTCAAGAAGTGGACCGGGGTGCCATCACTTCCATTTCAAGTTTCGTGGGAGGCCACCTTCAAGCCCCCATCCGCCATTACTTCCCTCCCACACCACAAAATTTTCATAATTCCACTCGGCCCCTTCCAATCGACTAACCGAAGCCGCACTTCAATGCCTCTTCTTCCACCGGGTCATGTCCAAAGTCCGGCATTGACCCATGTCATCGTTTCCTCCTCCGCTACACCATCCGGGCCTACACCATCTTTCCTAAACATCACAAATCAGTAACCACGGCTTCCACCACCACAACACTGGGCCGGGCTGTTGTATCAAGAGATCGCCAGATGCTCAAGCCGCTACTCGTTACAAGAATCCCAAGACTTTATGAACTGGGTTCAACGCGCACTAGAGGCTCGACAAGCAGATAATCGGGACCTTCTTGCCGCCATCACCAAGTTGCAACTTTGGAGGCCAAACTTCACATATGATAAGCACCAGCTCTCTTTACGTGCTCATACGACCTCAAAAAGTGCACAAGATCAAGTCACCAACTTGCAGACGCTGTGCCTATCTCCAATCGAAATTCGGGACTTATTGGAGCACAACAACAAGTCCAACGCAGCCTCCCCGGTACCAAGGACGCAGAGGCTACAAGCTCAACGCCTCATCTCAATCCAGGAAAATTTCAAAGACTCAAGTTCAAAACCTTACGAGCGGACGCCAAATTGCCTCCTGATCCGCTTCGCCAAATTTTTCTACACGTATCTCTCAGCTCACCTCTTCAAGATCAGCTACGTATATGCGTAAATGTAAGATTCTTTTTGATGACGCCGAGATCGTCGCTTCGCTCCTCAATATTCGAAATCTCCTCCCGTGTCAACACTTCGTGAACGGGAACCGGTGGACCAATCACGCCGCCGCGAAAGGGACAACCGGATCCGCGGATTTTGAATAACAAATGCAGCAAGTTATTCGCCTGGCCGATGAGGCTCGCTAAATCTCGATTGCACACCGCCATTATTAACGCACGCTCAAGGACTTCCCCAGCTCCTTCCCCGCTATCACCTATTATGTGGTTGCTCGCCGCCACCCTCTTCCTTTCTCGGCGGCATGCGATGGACCTGCGGATATTCCCCCTAGCACCGCAGATTTTCTTCGGATTTGCCGTAACTCTCCATTGAAGACAAAGGGTTATGTTGCGTTCTCAGGGTCTTTTGATCTCATCCACCTGCGGTCGATCCGCACTTTTATCACCTTTCTCAAGTTGTTCAGCCCATGGCTTGCATATTTCATGATTTCTATATGGGTGATAACGTGAACACTTCCGGTGATGGGCCACGCCAAATTTTCAGCAGGACCCTTTGCGGCAATGGGTGCTTCAGATAACAATCCATATCTTTGGCTTCATCATGCTCGTGTTCCACACCCTTCATCAGGAGTACATGCCCGAGCTTGCCAATCATTTATCACGACCTCGCAAGCGGAAGCCGCAACAGATAATGAAGTATCTAGGACATCCCCGGTGGATCTTCCTATGCACAAATTTATATGCAGCACCTCCGCAGTTATAATCAATTACGCTCGCTGGATAGCAAGACTGTCCCTTACCTGGGATAGCCCCTGCCAACTCTCAACTCTTCTTTGGGATCGCTGGTGTCAAGCTTCTTGATCCCGATCTTGTCGTACATTCAGTGGAGATCGCCAAGAACCCACGCACCACGCATGGTTCCTTCTCCCTATGCTTCGGCGTGCATCTCCACGCCCCAGTTCCCGGGATTTTCTACGGGATTGGCCCTTTGGACCAAGGTCATGGATGGTCATGCCTGATGGACTCCACTCGTGATCTCGCGATTCCTGGATCCACGCTTTGTTCGGGCCGCCACATTGGGGAAGAAGGTGCCACTGATACCACCACGAATTGATCTATATTGCTAATGAGCTGGTTGGCAACCTACGCATGGAGCGCTTTCATGGTCTTGACACCTTTCTGCATCGCCACCACTTCCCCGATCCTTCAAATTCATCTTCTTCAAGCAGGTTTTTGTGTCGCTTAAATGCATTTTGCTCAAATTCCTTAAATCTAAGTACTGCCCCATTTTTTTCAATCGCAACCTAATGCCGCTTGTCGCGTTTGGCCTTCCGTGACTGGCCTCATGGAATGTCAAGACATTTCTTCCGACGACCATACGCCTTTGAAGACATGGTAATTTATCTCGCTTTTATTGATGCGTGATCCCGCCTTTGGCCACAACACTCCTCTTCAAACACGCCAGATCTCATTGCCCAAGACTCATATCGGTGCCCGGCCCCTCACCCCGTGAGGATCACTTTCTTATCGTGATGGCTTCCCCGCCTCGTAAACCCTTCCTCCTTTCTTCACTGAGTGTCGCTTTGGGGGGAGTTAGTCCCGTGCCTCCCCGTACGACTATTCATGCATACCACGCACTGTGGTCAAGTCAAGAATCCTTCACCACCGTCAGCCATCAAAGGCTCAGCTAGAAGACCAAGCAAAGCTGCACCACTGCAAATAAAGCCTATCAAGAGGCGCCAGCCAGACAAGTGATCGTACCACACCGCACGCCAAGCCGGGCAAGATGATTCTAGGCACTTCAAGAGGCACCACATTCCTCAAGAATCGTGCCTCCTTCCGTGAGCCCAAGACCGATCACCGAGTGTCTATATTGGCCCAAGGCCATTGTACTATATATATGACTAGAGCTCCGCACATGAGTTCTAGATGAGTTTTGAGTCTTGTCTCCTTTCAGTTTTTCTCTATTAAGTAGAGCTCATGTATGTTCATCATTGATATCAAGGAAGCTTATCATTTTCTATTTGTTCTGCTTTTCTTCCTTCTTCTCCTGGTAAATCCCGGGTTGACATAGTCCCCCTGACTCTCCTCGTTAGATCCACGTGTGTCTCCTCACAGAGGGCTGTCTTCCAAGAGTTCCCTAACCTGCACTCCCAAACACAACATGTGCAATCATGCCACGTAAGAGTG
Organism: Isoetes taiwanensis; assembly: GCA_021234155.1. Taxonomy (NCBI): domain Eukaryota; kingdom Viridiplantae; phylum Streptophyta; class Lycopodiopsida; order Isoetales; family Isoetaceae; genus Isoetes; species Isoetes taiwanensis. The sequence continues at coordinate 3,832,251 of JAJEKV010000043.1, forward strand.
CACTCGCACTCCATCCTACACCTTTCCGCGAACAAGATGGTTTATCAAGTGCAAAACCACACCTCAAAGACCAATCGCAATATCGCCAGCCACCACCGCAGCGCAACCCAATCAACTCTATCAGCAATGTGAGCAACAACGGGACCCAACACACGCCCCTCCTTTTTGATCCTTCAAAGCTCGCTGTTATCACTGCCAAGAATGGGGTCATACCACCACGGTCCTCAACTTCCACAAGTTCAAAAAGCCTCCTCGGCACAAATCAGACCACATCGGTCCGCCACGCCACCAACTCGATTGCTAATGGCAAACAAGGCCCGCGGCCCTGCTTCTTCTGAAGCCACCTCGCTACGCAAGAATCACGCTTATCAACCAGCTCCCGCCAATCAACCTCGATGGATCAACAAGCACAGAAGAAATTTTTCAGCTCTTAATCCTCCAAATTCAGCCATCAAATTGGGTTGGTTTGGTTTCACGCTGCACTGTATGCCACGCCCCTACCCCATTATTCCTAATGGTACGCTAAACCCCGCCTTTTGCCGCCGACACCATACCTCATGAAGAAGAAAAAAGGTTCACTTTGCACCTCGACTTTGAGAAACTCATGCCGCATGTCATGCCTAAAGTTCGCCAAAGCATTCTCAACCTCATGCAGCCGGCCAAGGTCGCGACGCTATTAATGTTCATGCCACTACTCGAGCTCAACAAAGACAAGAAGCCCCTTCCACGCCCCAACCTCCACGCCTCGACATATCCAAATATAGCCGCCGAGGTTGACCTACTCAAAGAAGTTGCCGCTTCATTACCACGCACTCCAAAGACTGTGGATCCAGCAGATCCTTTTTCTCATGTGCCTCGAACTCCAAGAGGAACTAGCAAAAATCAAAATTCCTTTTTAAGTTTGGCCACAATTTTGAAACTCGTCTCCGCCTCAAGGACCGCTACCACTCCCCGACCGCTTTGGTTGGGGTCAAGCTACCTCTACTCCCACCTGTGACATGCCACGGTGGCAATCAACAAGTCAATCATGTTCAAATTGACTCGAGGTAGCGCTGTCAATCTCATCACCTGATAAACTCCGCAAAACAAATGGGCATCAAACAACTCTATCGTGCCCCATATGACATCAAATTGGCTAATGGCCATATCACGCGACCTCAAGGCGCCACGCCTTCTTCACATCAACATTGGTGATCTCCGATTCCCTTTGAATTTGGTGTTTGGAAGGCCGAGAAGATCCGTGTGATTATGAAATGTTGGTCTACAGACCTTTTCTCCGCCAGCCAAGAGTATCCATTATCGGGCCACGGATCGCTTAGTCATCACAGATGGTCACCTCAATGCCACCATGGACTTGGAAACAGTAAAATCATTTCCGCGACAATGCCGAACCCTCTCTCCGGCTAATCGATTCTCGGAGGACGCCAAAATATCTATCAAGTTCAGCTCCACCGCGAAGTCCGCCTCCTCGCCATCCTACCCAATATGCCGATCCTTGGGGAGAAATGACCTTGATCGTGACCAGCCGGGGCCGCTTTGCTTGACCCTACCCGCTCCTTGCAATCGAATTCAACGGGTTGATCACTTTTCGATGTGGAATCTCCCGCAGCCCTCGTAGATGTCCACGCCGCCATGAAGCAACCTCGCTGATGAAACTCAAAGAACCTCTTTTTTCACCACGCAGAGTGCCACGCGATCCCGTTATGCTTCAACCTCCTCGCACACATTGTCCAGACACGTAAGATACCCCATATTCGCATTCTCGGGTCGAGATCGTGGACGAGGGCAACAATCACCGTCCGCCTTTGCCGCCAATCTTCCAACCCCTATCGTAATGGGCGCCACGCTTTTCAAAAAAGTTCAAACACATTTTCGCCTGAGCTACAGAGATCTTCTGGGAATCAACAAAGCCTTGGGGAACTCACCATTCCTACCAAATCGATGCACGCCCAAAGATAGCAACGACAAGCACGGGCCAACCCCACTACCGCGGATCGCCCAAGGCGAAATTGACAAACTCCTTTGCCGCAGTTTGATCTATGAGGTCAAACATTCTCAATGGGTGAGCCCCATCGCCATTGCACTCAAACACAATGGTAAGATCCGCTATGCGGACTACCAAAAACTCAATCAAAGCCACGAGAGCGTGATCATTTTCCACTTCCCTTCACGCACTGTGTTCTCGAAGAGGTCGCCGACATGAGATGTACCTTCATGGATGGTTTTTCCGCTACAATCAGATCTCAATCAAAGAATCTGATCAACTCAAGACTACTTTCACCACCCCGGGCACTTTTGCCTACAAGGTGGTTCCTTTTGGCTTATCAAACTCTCCATCCACGCTTCAACGCATCATGCTCTCGCTTTTTCATGATTTTATGAAGGAAAATCCCTTCTTACAAATTTTTCAAGATGACTTCTCTCCACGCCCATGGTGACCATTTGATAAATTGAACTCGCCTTTTCGTAAATGTGATGAGTCCGCATTAGTCTCAATCCGAGAAATGCACCTTTTGTGTCACCTCGTGTGTTCTCTTGGGACACGCTTGTCGCAAAAAGCGTATCACCACGCATCCCGCCAAAATCGGGCTTGTGTGCTCAAAGCTCAAGCACCAGCCAATATCAAGGAGACACGCTTTTCCCCGGTAAGGTCAATTATTACTCCACCTTCATTCCCCGACTAGCAGCCATTGCATCCCATTCATAAACTCATTTGGTGATGAATCCACCGGGCTTGGAATTCCCAAAGGATGTCGCTTCCAACAGCTTGAAGCTTTTGCTTACTCAGCCCCTGCTTCTTGTTCCTCCTCAATGGGACAAGCCCTTTCATGTTCATGTCGATGTCTCGGCGCTTGCTATTGAGCCGTTTTTTTCAAGAATATGATGCGCACAATCGACAAACCAAAACCGATACGCCAAAATTTAAAACTCAATTCGCTTGAAAGAACTATTCTCGCCACGAGCGCGGAAGCTTTGGGTCTCATTTTCTCGCGGTCCAACGCCCGCCACTACCTTTTGGCAGCCGATCAAATTTTTTGTTGACCACCAAGCACTCCTTTTATTTGATCAACAAATCCACGCCCACGGGCCGCATTGCTCGTTGGGTCCTTTTCTTCCCAAGAATTTGCCCCTTTTGAAATTGTTCACAAGGCCGCAAATCTCATGTTGTCCCGGATTATCTTTCACGATCCACACAGATGATCCTCCACCGAGTCTCGTGACGCCTTTCCCCCGACGCCAACTCTTTTAGTCACGGCAACACCACATTGGTTCCATGACTTTCAGCAGCATTCTCCTCACAGCGCTTCCCACCGTGAGGACATGACGCCTTCATGCCAAACGACAATCCCGCTGCCATCAATTTCTCCGCGACGTCCGCGGACTACACCATGGTTGCAGGACATCTTTACAAAAGGGGGTAAGGATACCATCCTTCGACGCCGTGGTTCTACCTCATGAAGTTCCGTGATATTGTCCGAGAAGCTCATCAAGGGCTAGGTGGTGGTCATTTTCATGGTGACACCACGCACGCAAAAATCCTTCTAGCCGGGTATTTTTGGCCCACGCTTTTCAAAGACGCCACGCCCACGCCAAGACGCGTGATGCTTGCCAAAGATGGGGACGCCCACGCCCGCGACGCTTTTCCCTTGACGCCGGCCGCCACGCCACTTCCCTTCAAAGAAATGGGGAATGGATTTTGTGGGACCCATCGATCCTCCCGCTGCACCCCGCGTCTCGCTACATTCTGGTTCTCACCGACCACGCTTACTAAATGGGCGGAAGCTTGCGCGACTTCCGCACAACACCGCGCAAGCACAAACCAAGGTCCTATATCAACAAATTATCACGCTGATTTGGCTGCCCCACCTGAGCTGGTCGCTGATCGGGTGTCCATTTTATCAATCATACCATCAAGGAGCCGACGGATTATCTCCCCGATACATCATCACAAGAGCACACCTTACTATCCTCAAGGCAATGGTTTGGCGTAGCACCAACAAAACTCTCGTCACAATTTCAAGAAAATTTGTGACGCTTCTCGCGACCGACCGCAAAACAAGCTTCCTACCGTTTTTTGGGCTTACAATACTTGTTTCAAAATAGCTACAGTCACACTCCCTTCAAATTGGTTTATGGTCAAGAAGCTCTCATGCCGCTTTGAATACATCCTTCCAACACTGCTTTCAACCGGCACGCCCATAATCCGCCGCCACAAGACTCAAAGAAAGGGTCTATCAATTGGAACAGCTTGGATGAACTTCGGCGGATGCTTATATTCGTGTTCTTCATGGACAACTGGTTGCAAAAATCTCTACATGACAAACGCCCAAGACAAAACATTCAAAGAAGGAGATTTGGTTCTTCTTTATGATTCTCTGCATAAAAAAATTTTCCTGTAAGCTTAAGTTTCATGGCTTGGCCCTTATCAAATTGTTCAAGTGGTTCAACCCAAATTTTTCCAAATTGGCCGAAGTTAGATGGAACTCCATTACCTACATCGGTTAATGGCTTTCCCAAAACATTTCATACCACGTAAAGTGAAAATCAACAAACGTATACGCCTCAAGACGCAAACACAACAGATAGTGACTAAAACCAAATGCATATTATATTATAGGTGGAAATTTTTACAAAATGTGGGCACAAAATTTTTATTTCCGCTATGGGCACCGCCTCTATATACAAAAAACGGGCTCGAGCCCTATCTACTAAAAACCTAAGAAGAAAACCCTCTACCCGGTTCGGAGCAGGGTGATGCGAGGAGGTGGTAGAGGTTCTGCGCCAGGTCCCAAATAAGGTGCGTAATCCACCTCCATCCCGCTGGTCTTAGGATCGGGATGTTCAGCCATCCCGGCACACCAGCCATCCATTCTCAAAGCCAATGACATTGTGGCAGCCAGAGGTCCGCATAATCCATCTTGCGTAATCCACTCCCCGACAGCTTAGTGGGCATAGTGCGCTTCGCTCAAAACCAGAAGCAGCCATGCCGAAAGCGCCATCGGATGTCTTCGCTTCACTCCCGCCGCCTTATATAGCCAACCGAGGAACTCCTTGTCGACGCGGACCAATAAAAAATCGCCAACGGTTTGCAATGCAAGGTCAAGCTTAAACCGAGAATCTTTTTCTCCCGGCCGATATCTCGCCATGGTACCCTCTCGACATCTTCGCTTTAATGATATCCCACTTCGAAGTTGCCAGCATTAAATGCCATTGCTTCTTTTCATACCCGCTAACATTAATATGTGTCCTTTTGGCCACCAATCACATCCGATCATTCTCTCACGCCTCATCTCCACCGCTCATTGCTTCTCCCTTTGTTGTTTGGGGACTTAGCCAAAATTTTTGCCTCTCCATCGCCTCCTTGGCATCTTTCGACATCCGCACCATCCATGGTCGCCGCTTGATCGCCTCATCATACCCCCTTCGCCCATTTGCGCCAGCCCTAAACCTTTTTCGATTCTCTCTTTCGCCCTCCGCTTGCCTTCGCCCTCCGCCTTTGAATCATCGTTTTTTCCGCAAATTTTGCCATGGCTGCACCAAAATTTTCTACACTTCTGCTATCGCCCCTGTGGAACCGCTTTTTCGAAGTCTCAGATCTTTCTTGACGCCCACTTTCCGCGGAAGCCCTTGTTGGCCCGGGAATCGCGGAAGTCGCAGAACGCCGTAAACTTTTACGACCCCTCTCAAATGGAACTTCCTCCCCAAATCCCCACTACTTGAAGCAGCTTCATCGCTAACATCGCCAACACACCGCGATGGATACACCACGCTGGGTCGATGGCACCACCATTTCACCGACTCAACACCTGATTTCAGAGGTATTCCATATTCCTTTGCAAACCCCTTGTTTATCTTGGTCTCGCCATACAGATCTAGATGTCACCGAAGTTTGGTGCACCTCCTTATCACGCCAATGTGCATCGCCGACAAATATAGACAAACCCCATGAAACTTTTGTTAAGTTTCGTATGGCGAAGTTCCTTGGGTATTCTATCAAGAACACCCATATCAATAAGCCTTTCTATAATATTGTGCTCATCGCTACGCACTCCAACCACCACATTGATTGGCCCCAATTGTCGTTTCTACCGCCTTTCCAAGAAGTGGACCGCCTTCGGCCGCCACTTCTATTTCAAGTTTCGGGGAGGCCACCTTCAAGCCATTATCCGCCATTACTTTCTCCCACACCTCCTCATTCTCATGATTCCACTCAAATGTCCCTTCCTCGACTCACCAAGTCGGCACTTCACGCCTCTTCTTCCTCCTGGTCATGTCAAAATTCCAAGACTTCCATGTCACCGCTTCCTCCTCCGCTACATGTAATCCAAGCATTCCAGCCCACACCATGTCTCACAAACATCGCAAACCAGGCAACAAAGAAATTCCACCACCACAAAGACTTCGCCACCGTTGTATCAAGATCGCCAGGATGCCAAGCCGCCGCTCTAAAGTTACAAGAATCCCAAGAAGCTCTTATGAATGGGGTTCACACGCCCCGACGCCTCGGGATGCGTTCACCGTGGATCTTCAAGCCGCGAATCGCACAAGTTCAAACTTTGGAAGCCCAACTTCAAGAAAAGCACGGGCTCTCTTTACAGTCCGCATAGATCTCAAAAGTGCACAGATCGCACCAGCCTACTTCTTGCGTATCAACAAAGCTCAACCTTCAATCCAAATTCGTGACTTATTGGAGCAAAACAAGTCCAAAGACACCCTCCCCGGGTGACAAGGAGAAAGATATTGCTAAGCTCGACGCCTTTGTACTCCGAAAGCTTTGTGACAATTACAAAGACTCGTTCAACACCTTACAGAAGCGCGATGCTCAAATTGCCTCTTTGACGCTCAGCCTCCACGCAGACTTCACAAACCACATCCCTCCAAGATCGCCTTTTTACTGGAGGTTCGTAAACGTAAACTTTGATGACGCTGAGATTGCCGCGGCTTTCACTCAATGCTCCCGGCAATCCTCCTCACAGTTAACACTTCTCGAACGGGTCCGCGGACTGGGCCACGCCTTCGTTAGAAAAGGACCACGATCCGCGGACTCGAACAACAGCCTACAAAGACGCTTATTCACCACCGATGAGGCTCGTACTAAACCGACGCTATATCACCATCAAGTAGCAACCCGCCTCGCTGATTTCCCCAGCCTTTCCTCGCTATCTCGATTATGTGGTTGCCCGCCGCCACCTCTTTCTTTTCCTCCGGCGGCATGGGGCTGATGGTCCCGCGGATATTCCATCACAAGACCGCAGATTTTCTTCGGATTTGGCCGTAACTCTCTATTGAAGACAAAGGTGTTCCGCCAGTGTTCCCTTAGTCTTTGATCTCATTCACCGCTAAGATCCGGATTTCATCACCTTCGAAGTTGTTCAGCCCATGGCTTACATTTTTCATGATTTCTATCCGAGTGATACACACGAGAGATTTCGGATGGGCCACCACGTAACTATCGTGGTGACCCCACCCTTCAATGGTTGCTTGGGGATAACAACCCCTACCTGGCTGATCATGCTCGCACACACGCTTTTCATCAAGAGTACATGCCCGAAGCTTGCACATCATTTACCTCTCCTCGCAAGCTTAAGTGCCGCAAACAAATAAGGAAGTATCCGGGACATCCCGAGGATCTTCCCCTATGCACAAATTTATATGCAACACCTCGGCCGTTACAATCAATTACGTGTTTTTTCCGATAGCAAGATAGCCCCCCTAGGCCGGGATAGCCCTCCTGCCAAACTCTCAACTCTCGCCTCGCCTGATCGCTGGTGTAAAGCTCTTGATCCGCCCTTGTCGCTGAATTCCGAGCAAGTTTCTCAAGAACCCACGCCCACATGGGCATGGTTCCTCTCCCTATGCTTCCCCTCGGTGTTCCTCCACGCCCCGTGTTCCCGACTTCGACATGCCCCTTTTGGACAAAGGTCATGGATGGCCATGCCGATGGACTCCACCTCGATCTCTCGGACGGATCCTGGGGATCCCCGCTTTGTTCGGGCCGCCCCATTGGGAGGAGGGTGCCACTCTTGATAACACCACACGAATTGATCTATATTGCTAATGAGCGTGGTTGGCAATGCCCTCGCCGATGCGCTTACATGGTCTTGACACCTTTCTGCACGCCGCCACCTCACCGATCCTTCACCACCTTCAAGCGTGTTTTGTGCTGCTCTAAAATGCATCTTGCTCAGCTCCTTAAATCGGCAGCGGCCCCATTTTTATCGCAATCCAATGCCAGCGCTGCTCTTCTGCCTCCGTGACCGCCGCCATGGAATGTCGGGCTTTGTTTCTTCCGACGCCCATGCCGCCTTTGAAGACATGGTGCGATCTCGCTTTTCTCATTGATGCGATCCCCGCCTTTGGCTCAACACTCCTCCCCGCTTCTTCAAACACGCCAGATCTCATTGGCCAAGCACCATAATGGTGCCCGCCCTCATTCCCGCGAGGATCACTTTCAGATCGATGGCTTCCCCCCCTCGTAAACACTTCCTCCTTTCTTCACTCGAAAGTGTCGCTTTGGTGGGGGGAGTGTTAGTCCCCAGCGCCTCCCGGGTAATGTGACTATTCATGCATACGACGGACCAAGTCAAGCTCAAGGATCCACAGCATGTGCACGGTCGGCCGCCCAAGGCCCAGAAGACTGCTTGCATCAACTCAGCCAAAGCTCAAGGCCCCATCAAGAGGCGCCGGCCAAGTGATTTGGGCCACACCGCTCGCCACGGGATTCTAGGCACTTCAAGAGGCACCGCCAACATTCCTTTGAATCAAGCCTCCTTCCGTGAGCTCGCACCGGATCACCAGAGTGTTCTATATTGGGCCAAAGGCCATTGTACTATATATATGAGTAGAGCTAGCACATGAGTTTTAGATGAGTTTTGAGTCTTGTCTCTTCTTCGCCTTCTCCATTGCAGAGCTCATGTATGTTCATCATTGATATCAAGGAAGCTTATCATTTTCCTTTCATTGTTCTTCTTCATTTATGTTTTTCTTCTTCTTGTCCTCTTTCTTGCAAATCCCAAGGCCCAAGGACATAGTCCCCTGGATTCTCCTCAAGATCCAAGGGTCCTCACAGTAGGGTCGCCTTTGCAGAGTTCCCAACCCGCACTCCCAAACACTTACCTCCAAAATGACGATTAAGTCAGGCCATTCTTCTCAGAATTGTTGCAGCCTAAAGAATGGGGTCTTTTGAACAACCATAGATGAGCTCAAGATGAGAGCCAATAAGTGCTATCAGAAACTCTATTCCGGGCCGGGATGGAGCAGAGTCTCTTTCAAAATGGTTGAAAGATAGGCAGAAATTTTTTCAAATGTTGCCGAAAAATGGAATAAGGATTTCAAATACTTTACAGAGGCTGCTATTCCTGACGCTGTTGTTACCCTCGAAGGCACCAAAGCAAAATTCCAGATCAGTGAGATGCCGTTCTCTAGTTCCAATGGCTGCAAGTGCATTGACAGCAATGGTTACTTTATCCCTGAGGAAGCTGCTAATTGTACAACTGCACTGAATTCAAGAATGCTAACCTCAACGAAATCAAGTACAAGGAAAAAGAAAACAAAGTGCAAGCGAGGTTCCGATTCTGGGCAAGGCCGACAAGATAAAAAAGTAAAATCTCTTACCCTGAAATTGTTCAAAATTCTGTTCCTAAAATTTCAGAAAAAGATTTCTATGCATGTACTAATCAAGATGCAGGAAATCAAGTTCCAGCCAAGGTTGATATCCCTGCTCTTTTGGATCTCTCTACCATTAGGGACCACTCAGCCTCCAATATTTTTCTGGACAGAGGTCTTATCATCCATTTTCCCAACTCTTGTCCTGCTCCCAGTGAAGTCAAGTTCCACATCACCAAACTTCACCACTGCAAAATTGCCTCCATTCTGAAATTAGATACTAAAACTTTTCAAGTCATTTGCCAAGACAACTATCATGCCAATAATATGCTCAAAAAGAAAATTAGAAGTTTTGGCAAGCATTCGGTATACATTATGAAGTGGTTTCCTCGATTTCATTCCAGAGACCACTCTAATATCTCCATTGTTACCCTGGCCAAATTCCCAAATTTACCCCTCCTTATGGACCCCCAATCACCTTCGAAATATTGGGCAATCACCTACGCCAGTTTTGGACATCAACATCCCCCAAACTAATTTCCTCCTCTCTGCCTCTCCAAATCCATCTCCTCTTACCGGTCTCCCCTAAGGAACATCGATCTCGTGATCTTAAGCTTATGCAAATTTAGATCAGTTTTAGCAATGTCTCCTACCGCCTCTAAAGCAGATAATTGAAGAGACACCAAGAAGAGTAACTGTTCAATCTCAAGTCAAACAAGTATGGATACAAAAGTCTTCTAGGAGTCAATGTACCCTTTCTAAACCGAGGAAGATCATACACGCTAGCCAGCCAGAAGAACAAGGCAATTAATGTTCCAATTGCTATCCCTATCGAGGATCTCAATGGTTTGAGTCAAGATCCCTCCAAACCGCTATGCAACCTTTTGATCTCAAATAAATTGTAGACCCAAAGAGTCCCATTCCTTCCAATATTCTCAATCTTCTCAACATCAAGCCGCAGCTCAATTCTCGACACAAAGATTTTAATTATGAGAATCCCATGAGAAAGATCAAAACCAAGCCATCTCCTCTCGACCCCTAACAGGTATGAGCAAAGCAGAGCAATGTCACCATTACAGAGATCTCTTCCGAGCAAGAGTGGAATCAAGTCGTCAGCAAGAGGAGGAAAAGACACCAATCCAAGAATGATGGAGCCGTGAAGACCCCCATCGGCTAAGAAGTCCTGTGGAGCACCTCTCTCCTTACAAATCTCCTTCATTTTATAATGAATAGCTCTTCTTTAACATAATTACCTGAATCTCCAAGGTATAAATGATTCCAAAGAAAAGGGATAGACTTAAAGTTTGCCTCTCCTCCCCGATTCCCCGATTTCCTTCTTCTTCAAGAACACAAGTTGCATGATGTCACTTTCGCCTCTAAGATAGCTAGGACTCCTCCCGCATGGAGACTTGGGCCCTCCCCGCCAATAATGTAGCTTCGTGGAGGGCCATCTGTTGGAAAAAGAATCTCAACATCACCGATCAGTATATGGTCAATGACAACTTAGGCAGATGGCAGATTCCTTGTTTCAAGATGGATATCCTTAGAATAGCCATCATCAACATTTATGTCTACAATAGCCCAGCTGAGAGAACAGTCATCTGGAACAAGATTACAAATAGCCTAAATAATATTGAGGTTGATGATATCATTATGGGAGGGGACTTCAACATGGTCACCCACAGTTTCATGAGAAATCGAAATTTCAGGCCTCTCTCCCCAGACGAGTCTAACTCTTGGTCTAACTTGATTTCTCTCAACAATCTCACTTTAGCCAGAACCTCCCCAGATGATTTCAGCTGGACTGGTCGTAGGATTAATCCGATATGCTGCCTTCACGACAGATTTTACCTTAGTGAAAATCTTTGGAATTTAAGTGAAAGAGTTATCAATCTGAAAGGTTACACTCTGGCTGATCACTTCCCCCAGCTTATTATCATTCGAACAAATAGTGAGTCTGCTACCAAAAGAAATTCTTACTTCAAATTAAATGCTCAGCTAATTAATCACCCAGACTTTAAGGATATTATTCTAGAGGTGATCAACTCTACTGTTAAACCCTATGGCAGCTATGGTTGGATGTTCTGGTGGTGTAACCTTGCAAAGCTTATTAAAAACAAGCTTAAAATCCGGGGGAAAGAGATTCACACTACTAAATTAACCCACTTGAACAATCTTAGAAGTCTTCTTCCAAATGCTGTTGGAGATGAGTATAACAGAATTAGTCTCGAGATTGAAGCAGAGGAATTAAGGATAGCTGCAGGTTGGAGACTAAAATCCAAGATAACCGAGCTCAAAGAAGATGAAAGGGCCCACTCCAAATATTTTTTTGTCAAAGCCAAGGGCAGAGCCAAAAGAAAACAGATTGATGAGGTCTTGGTCAATGGTATTAAAATTAATGGAGATGATAATCTTAAGATTGCTGCCACTAACCATTTTACTAACATTATGGGCACTAGTGCAGAAATTAACCAGCAGGATAGCGAAAACTTCATCAAGCTGGAAGAAAGAGTTACTCAAGATCTAAATATAGCCTTAACTGGCCTTTTTTCCATTGATGAACTCAGCAAAGTGGCTAATAGTATGAAGAATGGCAAATCCCCGGGACCTGATGGTCTTCCAGCTGAATTTTTCAAAGCAACCTGGGATATTTTGGGACCATACATTTTGAATGTTGCTAACGAGTTCCTTATAAGGAAAAAGATGGATGATAGAATCAACACCAGCTTTATCACTCTGATCCCAAAAATTTCTGAACCCATCTTTTTTTCGGATAGACCTATTTCTCTAACTAATGTCATCTACAAGATTATTTCAGGTGCCACCACTCAGAGGCTGAAAGATATTTTAAATAATATCATCAGCCATAGCCAATCGGCTTACTTAAAAGGAAGGAATATCCTGGATAATGTTGCCACTGCTGCTCTAGGCCTCGATGGGCAAAAGATTCCAAACAAGAGATTGCTCTCCTCAAACTCGACATTACTAAAGCTTTCGACACAGTCAATTGGAATTTCCTTAAAATTTGCTGCAGGAAACTTGGATTCAACACCAGCTCAATCAACCTCTTCACAGCAATTCTCAACAACTCCTCCTCCTCGGTTCTTATTAATGGAGAATGTAGCCCCTTCTTCAATATCGTAAGAGGAGTCAAAACAGGATGCCTCCCCCCCCTTCCTCTTCATTATTGTAATGGAAGCCCTCCACGCCAGCCTCCCAGAAGGCCAAGGAAGAGGGAACATTAACGTGTTTATATCTCCCTACAAATGATATGACCCCGACCAATTCTTAAATGGGCATTTTGCGATAACACTTTCATTCTCTTATCCATGGACCTTCAAATGATAAATCACACCAAAGAAATCTTAAATGATTTTGGCAACCTTTTCGATGCAAGATTAATCCCCGCCAAATCCAAAATTACCTCCCACAACCCGCATCCGGGAGCTCAGCCGCCTACTCTCCTTTGATTGCGGCAACCCCCAAATGTTCATTCTAAATTGCTTGGCATTCCTTTTGCCATCCGATCAAATGTCATTAGATTTATGGGATGGCATCATTGAGAAATTTCTACCACAAAGTTGATCATGTTTATCAATCCTCCTTCATTCTTGCTCCAAAATATGTTTACAAAAAGCTACAGGGTATCCTTGGGAGATTTATCTCTTGTAGTAGCAACAGAAAATGCTGGACTCCAGTCTCTATGGAAGAATGCTGCAAGTCCAAGTCTATGGGAGGTTTGGGAATCATTAATATTGAAAAGCATGCCACAGCCCTTGCAGCAAAATACTTCTTCAGAGCTATTACGCACAAGATCCAAAGATCCGGCCAAAATCCTTATCAAGCATTACATCCTCAAATGCAAACCATACGGATGGAACATTAAAATGTTGCTCCCAGATGCAGCCTTTTTTTAATTTTAGACTCCCAACAATTGTCCTCCCTTGATAAGGAAGTGGATAATGGCTTGGAAGCAGGTAAAAGGAATGTATTCATGGGAGAAAGGAATCTCCCTTTCTCAAAACATATTCTGGAATCCTTACCTCCTTGGGGAAAATGGCCCCATTGTCTTATTAGAAACTTCCCGCACTGCTAAACTGTGTCAAGAAAAAGGTTTGATCACAATCTCAGATTTGTTTGATGCTAACGGACCTATTCCTTTTGATTCTTCCAGTATCAGATATGAAGATGATAGCAACAGATCTCTTTATAATGCCATTTCAAATTATATCTCTCAGGCAGAATGGAACAACAGCAATATCACCTGGCAATACAAAGGGAAACTCCTTTTTAAAGTAAAGGAGGCTTACAAGTATCTTATGAAAGATCAAGAAATGAGTATACATCTTAAATGGGAAATATCCCAGGAATGCTGCAGAGCCAATCTCATACATCTTTGGAAATCCCCGATTAACCCCAAAATCAAGGCATTCATTTGGCAACTATGGCACAAAAAGCTTGGCCACAAACCGCAAGCGCCAAATTGTAACTTTTCAAACACTAATGCCCGCCCCAGATGTCTCTCTCATGCGTAAAATGAAGACCATTTATTCAGATCCCGCTTCGTCCCAATGGGCAATCGAGATCTCTTCGTAAGCCCCCGCTACTCAATCTCTCTTGAGAGTCCTCAAGGCGATTTCTTTCTTCCAAACTCTCCCGCATTGGAGCTTTTATATCCTTTCTATGGAGAATCTGAAAGGCGTAAAACAAATTGGTTTTCTCGAATGAAATTATATGGCCTCGTGCCATTCTCTCTCAAACCAATTATGATGTGTCTTGGATTTATAAAATTTACTCATAAGTTCACTTATTTTGCAGGAAAATTCTTTCTTATGAGCAGACGGATCTCCTTCCCAAATAAGAAATATGAAGACATTCAGAAATGGGCAGCTGAATTCCTGACAGGTTGCTCCCTTCATCACTTCGAAGAAGACCGTGGATCGTGATTTGCTCGCAGGCGCTCTTCAGCCGATTTGAAGAGAGAATTTATCCGCCGCCGAGAGATGCCGCAGAGTACAATTTTTGCAAAATCCAGAACATGCCCATGCCTCTATTGCAAGATGACAATGGTCACGAAAGGGCCGGATCGCTTGGACGGAGCTGGTTACTCCTTCGGATAGAAGACCTGATGCCGAGGTTCGAACTCCTGTTTGAAGACAACTTAAAACATTATAAAACTCTGTCATCTTTATCTCGAGTTTATGGGTTCTCGCTTATAACCTTTCTCCGTAAAACCTGCTATAGTTATAGTTATAGTTATAGTTATTTCCTTCTTTTTTTTGACATCTTTTGGTGTCTTAGAATTTCGACCAAATCTCCGCTATCTAGCTTCATTTTCATGGAGGTTAAATCTGGGTGGACACTCCCCATATAAGTAGTCAATTTTGTTCTCCTTTCATAATATAAATATAATACCATCCTTCAATCAAAAAAGATAACCGTGAGCCATGCCTATCTGTGGAGGGATCGGTGCTCCTACCGAAATGGGTCGCATACCGCTGCAAAGTACTATACCCATTGCTCCGGTAGGTGATGTTCCCTCGTGGGTCGTATGCGGGCTTGCTCAAGACCCTTTCTCCGTATGTCCGGGTCTTTGCCCGTGAGACCAAACATCTGGGTTGGCCGATGCTCGCTGAGGTATCGACCTTTTGTTCTGAGAAAGGAGCGTATTGACCGACGGCCCGTGGGGAGATGGGATCGGACTGACTTGCCGAGTGTCGCTTTGAGCTCCCGGCACTCATCATCAAACCATCCTTTGCTGGGGAAGGTGGTAGTGCCCCGAGGTTCCGCCGTGAGCCGCCCCAAAGCATCTTTCTCGCACCCGCCGGGGCGATGGGTCACCGGCGCATTGCTCTTGAAAATGTGGGAGTTGCGCCAGCCCCGCCGCATCATGCTCAAGCAACTGGGCATAGGTCCCTACACGGTCGTAGTCCAGGCGCAGCTGGGGCACACGGTGTGTTGAGGTAGCAGATGCACGGGGAGCCTCCCAATGGAGATGCATGAACAGGGGCCGGTGGTCTGAGTCTACTTCCTCGTCCCGAGTGTCTGTCCCGATGGAAAAATGAGTAACCAGGTGCAGATCCCGTTCCTCAACCAGCAGATAATCCACCACACTGGAGCCGCCCCCTTGGTTCTCCTGTCTACAAGTGCAGCAGCTGGAAGACGGCCATTGTGCCAACCCATAGCAATTATATTCTTTCATCTTTACCATTGACAAAAAACAATCACATATTTCTCTTCTCGTCCTTGTTGGTAGTGTGGTAAAATAGAGCATAACAAATATTGTGTGAGCCTAAATTACAAACTTTGTGTAACAAACATGTCAAAATGAAGAATGATTTGGTCATAAAACAAAGGTGTGAAAGAAAAACAAATAAACCTTTGGAAGCCCAAAAGGCTAGGGCCAACTACCCAACCCCAAAACATGCATTGGATCAATGTGAAAGACATACTCCAATCGCAAGCGCATGGTAGAAAGATCAATCATGGAAGGTATTTTTGTATCATACCCTTCAAGTTTTCTCTAGACTCAGCGACGACAATTTTCCACTAAGATTCATGTCTCTACGATCTAAGTTGTTTGTTACTAACATTCATGTCCCTACGATCTAAGTTGTCCTGCCTATCTATACTAACATATGAACAAATGATGCCATAACTTGTACATTGATTCCTCTTACAACTTGTACACTCTCAAATGTAGACTCGACCATTCGTAATTGTATACATCGATAATCTACTTAAGAAATGGGATGTGGGCAAAATATACACTATAGAAATGGAAGTCCAAGCATAGTTGCAATGAGAGTCATTTTGCTTGGAATGCATTTTATGGACATTATCTTCAAACTGTATGAAGGGCTTAGAGTTAATTTTCCAATTGCATGATTTAATTCTTGCAAAAAAGAGCTTCCAGGTGTGAAATGGTTTGAAGATCTAGAAATGATAACTTTGCAATTACAAAGATCTCTTAGAAAATTAGATGATGGATAGAATGCCAGAATTGCATTCAAGTTTGTGTGATTCAATATAATGCAGATGGTTTACATTATTATTTATTTGAACAATCCTTTCATTTCCTCTACGATGAGGCTGGACAAAAGGAAATAAATGCATCAAAGTCTGCAACAAACGACCTTCCAAACAATTACATTCCCATTATGCATTGTCTAAGACCTCAAGACTGCATGTATACAATGATCAATTATTCTATTTCCTTGACATATATGCTAAGAAAAAAAAATAGCCAAGATATTACCTTAAAGTAATTGCTAGTTGCTATCGTGTAAATAAATTGCTACCACTTGGGGTGCGAAAACTTCAAAATAGAGATATCAATCGAGTCAAAAGCATGTTGCTACAAAAGAGAAATTTGATCCTAATTCCCAGGCCCCTAGCTCTAAAAGTGTCATTTAACACTTGCATGCTTTTGCAAATTATGGAACACCACAGAGCAAATCTTTAGCACAATGAGATGAATGACCTGCAAGTACTAATATGTAAATAAATGCTGATCTAAAATAACTATGAAATAAAAAAATGAGTGAAAACCTAACCCGATACAACAAAGATTGAATTCCTTAATTGCAAAAAGTAAGTCGCCACACTTGATCATGCAAGATAGAAATAAAGCAATTCAAATTGGTGGAAGCATGAAACCGCTTTGTTGCATCCAAATTACCACCTAAATGGGATGTTGCCAACTATTCTTGAATCCTTATTATGGTTTTCGCCCAATTGAAAAGAACATTCAATAATGAGCACCCATCTCATCTTAAAAAGACGACTTACAATATAGCTAGAAATAATATTTTTCTCATTTCTTCATGTGCTTAAGAATCTAGAAATAGAATAGCCAAATGGTATCTACAGTCCAACAAAATGAGCTTAATGAATAAATCAGCTAAAACAGAGGAATAAAGATAATGCCAAAATGAAATGGAAGGACAAAAATACATCATCATAACTCTCCCAACTCACAAGTTCCATTCAAAATGGCAACGTCATGCAATACCAAAGAGGAATCCATGCAATGCCAAAGGGAGATTCACAACAATAGGTGCATGCGAAAAAGATGTGCATATACCTGCACTCTCTTATTTAAGTCTAAAATAACCTAATTAATTTCGATAAATCGCAGCGAAAAATTGGAACTCGGAATAAAGAAACTAATGGCTGGATCTAAACCAAGATCTCTTGTTTCAGACTTAGATTTGAAATCATATTTTTGAAGAATCAATACTGGACATTCTTGAAGCCTAAACATTCTTGGTGGGCCGATCCATTTACATAAGTCGTGCAAGATAAAAATGCAATTGGGAAAAAGTAAAATGAAAAAAATGATAAGGACGGACCTATAGACCAAACTCCTTTGCTTGTAATGTTGCCCTTATGATGACTTAGAAGACCTGAAACCTGAACAAAATGCAAACAGGAAAAAAAATAAACTTCACAATAGAATAGAATACAATCTAACAATGAACATTAATGAATTTGCATCAAAGGCTCAAATAATTCTCTGGTTGTTTGCAACTATATGAAGCTAATAAATCAATTGTTGCAGTAATCCTTCGCAACCGAGCAACAAATTTATATGTATGATAATGTTGTGCTATTATCATATATGAGGCCCTCAGAAATGATAATAGCTCTCGAGTTTTGACAGAACAGAATATGTTGGTTCAAAATCAAGAAAAAACTGAGGCTCTAAGAAATGATAATAGCGATGAGCTGCAAGATACACTATAGTAAAGCAAAAACCTAACATTGAATTGAATGTGATGTATAAATCATTGAATCTTCATGAAGAAGAACCCTTATATCTCCAGTGCTTTTCCATATCTGCAGATCTAGAGTTGGTTGAAGAAGATGCATGCTTGGGGCATGTTGCCTTTGGTAGTAAATATATGAGAACATTAAGATCATAGTACTAGTCCAAAGAATTTGAAGATCGCTCTAACAATGCGATGGAGCACCTACAAAACCATCATTGACAACACATAGAATCTCATGTCAATGAAATATGTTTATTTGCTGGATTGTACAATATGGACATGCCTGAGAGATGTACATTTATGCAAACAAATCTAGTTCAACAATCTGGATGAGATTGCATGATGGCAATGATTTTTTTTTTTTTTTTTGTTGAAGGACGTCGGACTTTATTCAATCAAAGAGTCAAATACAAGTATAAATGCAGAGACAGTGCATGATGGCAATGATGGTGCATAATGAAATTCAAATAAGTACCTAACACTTGATCAGGAAGGCCCATGCCCAAGAAGCGCTAGAAAAGCATTATATAAAATAGAACATATTCCATTGCTACTACTCCCTTTGCTTCCTAACACATCCAATGTATGTAGATGCTCAAACAAAGGAGCAGGAAAATACTTGTACCTAATCCGGCAAGGACAACTTGCTAACTGTTAACTGCATACTTGTCTGTTAGTCTTGAACTTTGATGCCACATTGCTGATTAGCATCAGAAAAGCCTTTCACAACAGAAGTTTGAAATGCCAGTTATGAAGCTGGAATAGTATGGGCAATATAGAAAACATACTTCATGATCACACTATAGAGCATATACCCTTTGGACAATATAGAAAAAATACACTATGATGACATTGGTACTCCAAATTAAGTTACTTACGAGTTGTAGGTGCGAGATATTGCGTGTACAAATGCCTTGCAATGTATGACATTGATCAAGCTCTTGAATGGACGTAGATTTGGGCTCCAACCTTCTCACAATAAATGGTAATGTCAAATGCGCATGGAGCCCCCCAGAATGGATGTAGTAATGGGCTGCCTCTGAGAAATCAAGCCTAATCGACACAAAAAATAGATATCCCCAAGAACAAATGGGCTCCAAAAATATCTGCCCCAGTAAAACTCAAACCAGTGTACCTAACCGCTTAAATACTCCAACCAAAATTCTACGACATGCATCAGACTAAATCTCGTTCAAGATATAAAGGAAATGACTATTGAAGCTCTTTTGATGGCAGGAAAAAAAGCCAAATAGGGCTGAAACGAAAATGACATACCCTAATCAAGCCTCCACTGCTGGCTTCAATTCCTCCTTCATCCAAACTGGCTTCTACAGGTCTAGAAAAATCTTGCTTTCCTTGCAAGACTATACTAACGTGAAAAGGTTCGATCCAAACCTTGGCGCAAGACCTACAATGTCGCCGCTGGAAAAACCATTAGAGAGTGAAGCAACGACGGAATGAGGTAGTCGTAGTCGAAGAGTGGATCGATTTCAAATCCCTCGCTGCCTAATTAGGCTAAATGCAAATGCAGACGGCCAAAATAGTGCCGCAATGGGAAGAGGGAACGCCGCATGCGGCGTTACATGTGGCGTTCCATGACACGAAAACCAAAGCCATCCCAAAATAAGAAAGAAGATATTGTGGATTTTGCTATTTGTGTATTCTATGCAGCAACATGGAGGTTATCATTGTCTAAATGTAAGGCACATTTGGTTTCCTCCATGTCACATTTTTATTCACTATATGTAGGACTTATTTCTTAGAATAGATACATGGCTACGAAAATGCAATGACCTCCCGCACCTCAGGTACTTTCTCGCACAGTGCAGGTACCTTCCACTCAAAAGTACATAGTAGAAGGTGTCTCAAGCTACAACCTTTGTTCTGCTTTATTGTCTAAATAATGCCATGCTTTGGATGTTGACCAAGCTTTGATGGGCTAATTGTTCATGTAAGTCTTACAGGTGGACATGGCATAGTATCCAATTACAAGAATGTTGCCAATATGTACAACAATATATGAACAAGAATTTCTAAGAAGCCTTACAATATTGTTAAGAAATGTTGGGATCCAAGGGTGTTGCAATAACCCCTTCAAGGGTAAGAATGTTTGATCTATATGATAATGTTTAAGAATTGTTAAGGATCCAAGGGTGTTACATCGCTTCCATGGCTAGACAACCATTGGAATCTAGAATTAAAGAAAAGGAGACCACAACGATATATGGATGGCCAATTCTTTCTTGGTCTAAGCTTACCTTGCCTTGAACTTGCACCGCCATAGGAACAACGCTAATTTCTTGTAATAAGTTAAGACAAAAGTATATAGTAAACAATCGTATTAAACGGATCAATGAAATTGGAGCTGTGGAAACATCTTGTAGTCCTAAAGACAAATGTGCAAGAGAAGCGCTTGGCAGTCAAGGTGAATCCTAACATCCATGGATTAGTATATGTCAATATTTTTTACCAATGAAGTAATAATTTCAAACTCCTTACAAATGTTGAATATGCCTTCAGATTCATATTCACGATGATTATAGAGCTTGTATTATCAATGTCATTGACATGGTTCATCTTAGCAAGTTCAAGGGTTTTTAAAACCACTATAGCTAAGAAAAAATTTGACGAAAACAATTCACTTTAGAAGAAAAAGAAAAAGAATCGAATTGAGTTGAATAGCTAGCATAATAACAGGAGGTTGTTTTTGTATTTTTTATGTATTTTTTCCAATGGTTTTAATATGATTTGATGATCAGATTCTCATGAGGCATATTAATTGGTGCATCTGCAGTGCACATACCCCCAAATGTCTTTTAGTGGCGATTTCAATGGTTACAATACAATGCCTTTTTAAGGCCCCTATAGAGATGCGATAACATTCCCACCACGCTTCTCAAATCCTGGAAGAGGCCAAAATTTTCTTAAGTTAACACAACCCATTACATCCAACACTTTTAAATTAAAATCCCCCTAAAACCCCCTTTGGTTTGGGTGTATTTTCACACAGGGGGTGACATAGGGCAGCGAGAACCCTTTTTTCAGTCCCTAAAATTGTATAATATGTACAAAATCAACACCATTTAGTGCATTGCCTCAAATCTTATAATATTTCATAAAATCTCATTATATAGTATATCAAAACTTGGACAAACGCACCCCAAAAACGAGGATCGCTATCTACGGTCTAGATCGTGGAATGATTTACAAATATGCGCATCCAAGAGCTCTCGATGCCCCGTGTGAATTGAAGCAATAATTATCAAAATGCACCACAAGATGATCTGCAACAATAACAATTCTAACAAGCAAAAAATGTTAAGCTAAAATAGATTAACGTGTGAGAACGGGAAACGTTGGCAATACTATAGCACCTATTGATATAATGTGTCATTTCTAGAATTGTTATTGTGGGGTACTTCTTGTGGTTCTAAAGTCTTACAAGATCATATCGACCTCATAACTACAAGAATGTTGGAAAGATGTACAACAATATATATACAAGAATATTTAAGAAGCCTTACAATCGAGGTGAATCTTGACATCCATTGATTAGTCTATGAAAATATTTTATCCCAATGATGTAATAGTTCCAAACTCCTTACCGTCATTGATTATGCTTCGAAATTCGTATTCACTATCAAAGGATTATAATCAACTTAGCAAGTCACGCATTGGCTAGGGTTTTTGAAACCATTAGAGCTTAGAAAAAGTTTGAAGAAAACAATTGACTTTAGAAGAAAAGAGCGAAGAAAAGAATTGATTTGAATCGAACAACAATTATCAACGTCCATCACAAAGTGACGTGAAACACTAACAATTCTAAACAAGCATAAAATGTTAAATTAAAATAGATTAGCTTATGAGAATGGGAAACCTTGCAATATTATATCACCTATCAAGGTAAGGTGGCATTTTCTAGTGTTATTGTGGGTGCTTGTGGCGCCAAAGTTTTACAAGGTGGTTTCAACGTCATAATTAGAATTTGCAACAAATTAGGATGCCCTGGACCATGATGTCGAGTGAACATAGAGGCAAATGTCTTAAAGGCTAAAAAGCAAAGAAATATAGAACATGATCCTAGAGGTTTCGGTATAATAAAAGCTAAAAAACTTAGAAATCGAAAACATAATCCTTTAGACGTTTCATTATTCCTTTGATGTAATGCAATTAAAGTGAAAACTTGAAAATAAGTTCCTACATGGTTTAAGAACCAAATAAAGAAATGCTTATGCTATATAGAAGAAGGCACTTCAATGGAAGAATGAATAATCATTATCATAGCATCCAATTACAAGAATGTTCCAAATATGTACAACAATATTATGTACAAGAATATTTAAGAAGCCTTAAAATAATGTTCAAGAATTGTTGAGGATCCAAGGGTGTTGCAACACTTCTTCAAGAGTAAGCCTGTCACACGGTTCCATGCTTGTAATCCTCGTGATGAGGTCTTGAGCTCAAAGTGATGTCTTCCCAAAGAAGGGTTAGAAGTAAAGTCAAGATGACCAACCCCGACCTTCTCAAGTATTTACGCCTCGGTGTCACCAAGAAAAGGAGATTCTCCACTCAACATGGTGTAAAGGATGACACCAAGGCTCCGCACACATCGGCGCTGGAGTCGTAGGCCGCTGTGGCGGAGGACCTCGGGGCTATGTAATAGGGACCGCCAACATCTTGGTCCAACATGTGGCCGGGGGAGGAAAGTAGGTGGAAAGACCAAAGTCAGCCAACAATGTCCGAGCCATGGAAGAGCACATTCTCGGGCTTTAGGTCCCTCGTGGGATCTACTTTTGTTCTCATGGCGAATTTTACAGCGGGGACCAAGCTTACAAATATTCTCGCAGCCTTCAAGCTTCGATAAACCCTCCATTGACAATCTTATCATAGAGGTCGCCCCACGCATAATTCCATTACAAGATAGACGTACTCGTGATCCTCAGAAACCGATATGAAAGAGACGATGTGGGGCGAAGAGAGGTTTCTTCGAATGTTGACTTCATCCAGATTTCGTCAACGCCAACTTTGATTTTCTCCATAACTTTGCGGGCATACGGTGATGCGTAACCCTATCGGTGAGGAGCCTAACCTGCCCAGAAGAGCCGTCGCCCAGAATTTTGCCAAGCCTGTACCTCTCTTCAAAGCCGCTGCAATTGCTTGACCTCGTGCTTTTCGTTTCTTCAAGACAGAATTGACCCTGCCTCGCGTCTCCCTTCCCGTCTTCATAGCCCCCTCCGGTCTGTACCCTTCCGTCTCCATGCCTGCCTTGCCTTGCTCGCTGCTCTGCCTTGACCTAGTATTTCATTTGACCTAGGTGTTTTATTTACCTTTTTGACCTGGATCTCATCCCAGCCCTCCGCCGCTCTACTTCCTGCCTTTTCATCGCTCTACTTCCTGCCTTTTCATCGCATTCGTCCATTCGCTTCCTATTTTAGCATAATGCGAAAAGTATCCAATGACGTAATGCGAAAAATATCCAATGACTGATTTTAGCAAAATGCCTTTATGGCGTGAAAAAAGAAAATATCAAATGACTGTTTTAGCAAATGACTGTTTTAGAAAATATCAAATGACTGTTTTTTTCTCTATTATTTTACTCTTCAAGAATATTATGTCCACATCCTTGCAAGTTCTACTCAGATGTTGTAAGTTCGACTCAATTGGACTTGCTGATGCACAGTTTTGGAATGATTAGGCTAACCTTGGGTGCTTAGACAAGGCTTATTCTGAATTGCAAAGTTGGCTTATACAACAACACACGATAGAACTTTAAAGCAAGTTGAAAGATAAAAATCGCCACAGGCAATCCAAGACACAAGACAAATTGGCCATGAAAACAACAAAGCTTGGCCATCCCAAGCTTATCCTAGTAGTGGAGTAAATTACTCCCCAATAGCACTACGAGTATTGACTAGGAATATAATATTACAATAAGTTCGCCTTGTTGACTGAGCTTTCTGCAACAAGCCTTGTTTTACCAAGTTTAAAATATAGCCCCAGATCTCAGAAAGGCATTCAGAGACCAGAAAATATGACATTGGCCTTCTATATTGTGTAAACATACATAATGGATTGTATTGCAACCATTGATCCATAATCAGCTACAATTACAGGAATTTTCACAGTATCATACTTCTATATAGATACTAGCCACTTGCAATGATGTTGCATTGGTTCTGTATACACCCTAAATGTCTAAAGCTGCATTAAGCTTGAACATGGTAAATTTACCTAACTTGATATAAATGTCGTGGCAAAGTTCAACCACTTCTTTCACATCTATATAATTTTGCCCACTTTTGAGGGAAAAACGTACAGAAAGCATGGTCTCTTTTGTAGTTAGGATAAAAAACTATCCAGATTTAGTGCTCAAAATTATATTGATGCACATTTTATTGGCTGTCCAGTAGCCTCATCTGCAACCACAATCTGTGTGTCATTACAAGACAATACATCCTGTCGAAGCCTTGCTCCTGCAGACCTCAAGCCTTTAATCGATGATGGCTGATTGAACAGATTTATGACAGGCAACCTCGCAGCAGCAGGAAGCTTTTGCTCTGGTAACAATTTCCAAAACTGTTCTCGTATGAGCGGTACCTCAAAATCTTCTCTTTTGTGGCTAACCACATTATCTGTAGCATTGATATGTGCTCCAGGCTCCAAATGATTAGTAGAAAAGCTTGTATGGTTAGGAAAATTAGGATAAAGGGTCACATATCCACGTAAATACATCATGTCAATCAAGAACTTTTTCCATGATGCTTGCCAGCCATTAGTTCTGGAATGTGGGATTTGCACAGGATTCTCTTTTGCATTTTCTGTGTATCTTGTTCCCATGTAATGATAGAATTCTCTCCAATGTTTTGGGAAAAAAAGAGATCCCCAGCTACATGGCAATTGATGCAAGTAAGGAGTGTTTGGATGTATACGCTGAAATGCGTGCGTAGCATTCCAACGTGGTCTTTCTGCCACCACTTCTATCACTCTTGGGGTATATAAAGCTATGGCATTTAACTCTGGAAAACTAACCTGAGGATTATAGTGATAGACAAGCAGTGTATACTTCAACCAAATGTAGTAAAATGGAGACACTTCTATATCATCTTCAAGAAGCAAGCCAAAATCATCGTCAGAAGAAGGATACCAGCTTTCACTAACAGCCCTAATTAGACCCCCTTGGATTATGCGTCGACGTATTGTCTTCTGCCCATGTGGCCATTGAAACTGATTTACAATAGCTAATGTTTCCATGTCAACTTCCCTGTCCATGTTAAATGTCAATGGTATTACATCTCCTAAATAGTAAGCAGAACTTAGTGACTTGAGAAGCCTTTTAAGAGATGCAGGTCGGTTTTGAGTGATAATGTTGACTGTTATCCTCATTTTATTCCAATCTGTGAAAATAGCAAAAAATGTTAATATCAATGCGACTGGTAAAACGAAAAAGACAAATATTTTCCTGGTCCAAGGTACTTACTCCTTAAAATCTGGGTCTTCACTTCAGGAATCCATAATGAATGTTCAATAGAATAACTTGGTAATTGAATCAGTGATATGTTCCCATCAAAAGCTGCCAATGCAAGTGCACGCCTCACATCTTGTATCAAAGTATCTACCGATATAATAAGAGCAGGTGAATGGATTTTAATCAATCCCTTCATTGCAGAGTACACTTCATGGAAAAGGGCAGTATTAATTTGCTTAGTTGATAAAGACTTGATTTGTAGATCAAATATTTTTTAAACGGCGCTCGTAGGCAGCTACTTGGCTGCCATCCCAGTAAACTAGCTGCTTCTTCACAAGGGCAGAAAGGCCCACCTGTTACTACAAGGTAAGCTTTCCTGGTTGGTGTGTTTTTAAAACGGAGGAGAAGAGGTGCAAGTTCCATAACATCTTTAAGTGAATGAGCATAAAAGAGAACGTCACTTTGTTGTGGGTACATTCTGGCCCACTGTGTAACATACCCCCGGGACATTGCGCTCCACCATTGATCATCTCTCATCTGTACAATGTTATTGTAAATGACTGTTGTCTCGGACACATAAGCCAACCTGTGTTCGCTATCACCCCATGTTTCTTTATCGTTTGGATCAATGGGCAAGATATAAGAGTTGCCGTCTCTGTATTTTTGCATCTGGTAGCTGTTGGTGGACAACAAATTCAATTATTAACATCATCCCTTTAGAAACAGATAATAAGAATAACCATATTGATTGTTTCTTTCAAAGAAAACAGGAAATCAAAATGGTACTCCTTTTCATTATACCATAGATATCTATATGTGTACTACAGTTAATTCTAGAATGATGAGATCCTTTTGGAGTTCAGGAATCAAAATCAGCATCTCGTCGAGCTAATTAAGGTCAGTCTTGGATATGAACGTTATCCTTTCTGAATTTCAAATTTTTATGCCTTTTTGGATGCGTTAGAAATTAAGCAAGTTCTTTCTAGAAAACAAGGAAAAGAGGTAATATCACTGATTGCACTTGGGGATTTGTTGATATTTAAAACATGACTGCATAATAAAAGTAATGCAATGCATTTGCATTGGTCATCTTGTGGAAATGAAGAAAAAGGAGTACCATTCAAGCATTATATAGATCATAGTAATTACAAGTTACTCACCTCAAGTGGAGATCTTCTCCAGTGAAAAATGTGGCAGGTTTTTCAATAAATAAGGTCTTTACAAGGTCTGCTGCAAGAAACCAACCACTTGAAAGAAAGTCTACTTGCATAACTCGATCTACAATGATTTTATAAGCAGGGTCAGGAAGATAGAGTCCTGCTTCTTTAGATCCTTGTTTGCGATAACTTGGGAAGCTGAAATCCTTTTGTCGAAATGGAAGAATTCTGCCAATATGTCCAAATATTCCATTGTGATACTTAGCTGTTCCTGCAGCATGTGCCATAATCCGGAGAACTTTCTTCCCAGGTATCATGTCATCATCCAGTATATACACAAAGTCGATACCATCCGCCTGTAAGGCCATTTGGAACCTTCCATAGTACTTAAAGTTATAAGTAGAACTTACAAAATGGATTCTTGTGTCATTATAAGCTTCCACAGTGTTTCAACCGGGTCTCGTCTGGTGTGTCAAAAGCAAGAACCCAAAGGGTATGGAAAGGAAGTGTTTGTGCCATTAATGCATCTAATTGGGCACATAAAGTTCTGCGTTTGAAGTGATTCAGTATGACAAGTACTTTTGGATTATATGATACAGACCTGGTAGAAGAAGAAGGCAGTTCAAGTAGCTCGGGCAATGTCTCGCAACCATTTGTCTGCTGTTGGAATTTCAAGATCTCCTGAAACAGCTCGTGCTTCATCTTATTGAGTTGAGGATCATCATCAGTCTTCTGTGAAAAATTGAGATTCTCTGAAACACAGAGGTCGTCTATAGACAAAGGAACATTGTCCACAGAGAATACATGCTCATGAACCTCTGACTCTGTCTGTGAAGAAGGATGCTCTAGAAAATCATTCCATGGCTTGGAGAAGTGAGATGTCCATGGCATCAGAGATGATTTTACCGGATCTAGTGTGGGCTTAATATAATACAGGAGAAATGTAGCATATATTGCAAAACCCAAATTGCAAACAAGTCAGACCTGCTGTGATGCTTGCGCCTTTAGCTTTTCTGGATACTCTAGCATGAACCTCTGGATGCTGTTCCTCATCAAAATTCATTAGTGGAGCCATCTCAACTTAAATTATCATAATACCAAGCGGTGAAATATCTTCGTATGATAAACACTAAAAACGGTGCTGTGACATCTTACAAGTAGAAATCTGCCATTCAGATCTGCATCCCCAAGTCACATTTCGGCAACCCAACTCTGTTTTAGCGCTGTTCAGTGCAGTCAAGCCTGAGACTGAGAACATGCAAAACCCACAACCCACAAGGAGAGGTCCCAGATACGTCCTCCAATCCGCAGCAGATTTAGGCCAAAGATGTGAAAGGGGTGTTGAAATGGACACTCTATCACATGGCACGATCGATCGGGATGCATTTTCTAGATCTTGATATCCCGGAAAGTCCTAATGGAGTGTATACTCCAAAATCGAGGTGTTGTCAAGTAATTAATTATATTAATCCTGTTCGAGTTGTACATTTGTCGCGACATACTGTTGCCCAGAATTCATTCCTCTCTCTGAAACAATATCGTTAAGGTATCGTCTTCATCTTACCGGATTGGAAAGCCTGATTAGATAGCCTTCCATTTCTGTATGGTATTGACGAGTTCTTAGTTTTCTAGGCTATCAGTGTAAATTATGCAATGCTCTTGTTCAGGATCCGTCTCATTGTTAAAATACCATCTATCTCTCTTTCTTTTCTTTCTTTAAAACGGGGTTCCTGTATTAAAATTTTGAGCCAGAAATGTTGCTTCTGATGACAACCTGAAACCATTTGATGACAACTTGAAACCATTTGATGCCTATAAATGTTAAACATGAATGTTGCTGACATTAGAATTCTGCCATATACTTCAAGATGAGGCAGGAGGAGTTATTTATTATTCCTTTTGGACCCACAAATTTTCAAAGTTAACTAAGAATTTCAGCAGGGGGAACGTGCTTGTTGTACTGTATTGTGGTCCATAGGGTGTTATTTATTGCTGCTACTAGGTTTATTTTATATTGCCTTGGATCGATAAATGAGACTTTGAATGTCGGATAATGCATTATGCGGCATAGACTTATAATCAACATCAAACATAGGAACAAAGTCGACCACCTTTTGATTATCTTGATAGTCATCATTAAACAGGGGAACAACTTTGAAACTGCATCGGCAAATTTGATAATCAACATTAAACATGGTAACAAAGTTGACAATCTTTTGCAGAGGCTGTTTTATGCTAAAAATAAACTACTTGGCTCATCTACAACCAGTCTTTGTGTGAAGACAAGCCCATACATCTTGTCTAAGCCGTGCTCCAGCAAACCTCAGGCCTCTGGGTGATGATGGCTGATTGAACAAATTTATGATAAGCAACATTGTAGCATAGATATTTTCATGACAACTTCTCATAGTGCTTGCTAGTCCAATAAGAAACACTATCAAAGTTCCTCCAGAAGGTGTCAAGTTAGACTTACTCAAATGGATATCCTCCCCTATGATAAATGTGGCAGAGTTTTCAATAGATAATGTCTTTAATACAAGGTCTGCTGCAAGAACCACTTAAAAGAAAATCCACTTGCACTCCATCCACTACAATTTTATAGGCAATATATGCAGGACCAGGAAGATAGAATCCTGTTTCCTTAGATCCTTTTTTCAGTAGCTCAGGAATCTAAAATCCTTTTGTTGGAATGGAAGTCCAACTGAGCACATAAAGTCCTACATTTGAAGTGATTCAGTATGACAACTTTCAGTTTATGTGTTGTAGAAGATGAAGGTAATGCCAGTAGCTCAGACAATGCCTCGCATCGCAACCGTCTGCTGTTGGAATGCCAGGAACTCCTGAAATAAATCTTATCTCCTAATCTCCTGTGAAAATTTGAGAGTCTCAGTGCCAGAAATCTCTTTTAGAGAAAGAAACATTGTTCATAGGTACAGTTTGCGTCTCTGTGTGGAAGGGATGCTCGAGAAAATTATGCAGTGGATTGGTAAAAAAAAAAAAGGAGGTATTGATAGGGGCAGAAATGATATAATACAAAAGAAATGTAGCATCCAAACTGCAAAGAAGTAAGGCCTGCTATGCTCTGAAGAGTTTTGCATGGGCCTCCCTGAAACATAGAAATAGTGGTCGGAATCTTACAAGTAGCAATTGCCATTTAGAGCTGCATATATAACCCTCAAAACCCCTAAACCCTAGTTAAATCTGTTCAATGCGGCCCAAAAATGAGCCATCCTAGAATCTACAATGAAAAGAGGTGTTGAAATTGAGAGTTACCTGTTTGATGCTTTTGATACTCCGGCAAGCAATGGAAAGGCCTATACTGAAACCAGTTGTCCCAGGCCTGAAACTATTGAACATTGCTTTGTCTTGTGTGACAATGTTCAAGCTGTCTTGTGTGACAATGTTGAAGCCACATGATGGGCATGGATTCACTTCGTGTCACATCTTGGACGATGGCCAAGACTTAAGAAGTTGGCGTGTTGGGTCATTTGGAAAAGTCGGTGCCACGTGATATTTAGAAACATTCTGTCTACTCAGATCAAGTACTTCAAGAGATTGAGAGATTTAAGTACTACGTAATGACCACTAGGCTTAAATTATGGCATTATTCTGTTAAAATTATATGACATAAATTTTCTCCTGAGTTTACGGGCAGCGCCGCTTGCCCTGTTCTACAATTTTTTCTTTTAGGATTTCCTTCCTCCTGCTCGAGTTTATTTTGGCAGAGGTGCTTTATTTTTGCAGAGGGTGCTGGCGGAACTTGCGCAGAGGAGCTTGCTTGTCCTGCCCGAGTTTGTTTTGCGAGGAGCTTGCACAAGGAAGCTCTTCCGTGTACAAAGATTTTTTTTTGAGAAAAGCTTACCGAGTTTTCAGAAAGCACAGTGTACGTAATGATTGAAGACGACTCCTTCCTTTGATCGCAAATGAGCATGTTTCGAAAAGGCTTCATTTATAACCAAGTTATGCAACCTTGGGCCGATTCTTCAAAAATCCATGTTCTTCCTCTCGTACCGCTTCTTGAGCGAGAAGATCACATAAATCTACCATGTTTTTGAAGACTTAATAAGACATTTCATCTCACTTTAAAACCGACCAAAATCGAAGAACATGTCCTCAACTCAAGCTTCTATTCACGCAAAGATCCGCGTAATGTAGATTGGTGGAAATTTAAGCCTAGTGGTCATTACGTCCGGAAAATTCACCTCTCGAAAAATTCTCTAGGGAATATTCCCTCGCGCGCCGGGCCAGACTCGGCGGCTAGCGTTTTTTGAAGCTTCAAGGCCCTGTTGCGCGCCGCCTAGGAAATTCCCTCGAGGAATTTTCTCGAGGTGAATTTTCCCTAGTACATAATCATCGGTGTTTGGTGTCCACATAATAGGCTAAAGATGAGATTTTGGGGATCTTTTCTCCGTCTATTCGTTGTAACATTTTTGAGTTAAGTTATACATCTTTAAAAAAAAAACAATTATTATCTTTGAGGTTCTGGAGCAACCCATCCCCATTTAGAATCTTCATTTGTTTTTTGCTACAATCGTATTAGTGGCCATAATCATTTGTCTTTCCTAGTATCGTTCAATTTTTGTATGTTTTCATGTCTATTATTTTTTTGGACCATTGTGCAAATATTCATTGAAATATCCACAGCCAAGGGCCCTCAAATATAAACATCAAACCCAATTGTTGTGTTTCTGCCCCAATAGGATACATGTCGATACACTGAAATTGGGAATCGAGAGGCTGCATTTGAGGACAAATGGGCATCAAGACTCACAAATGATTTAAAAAAACTCTGCAAGGGCGAAGGAGATAATTGATCTTGAGTAAAGAATGGGGGCAAGGACAAAGCAATCGCCTCGGATAACAATTGACACTGGATAACTATAGAACAACATCTTAGATAGACAGTGGGGTAGAACTATAGTGTTACTGAAGGTTCCACAATCATCGTATGCACATCTATGACTTGTAGAAAAATACATGTGCCAAACAAAAATAATAATAATAATAATTTAAGGAAAAAATGTCAAACCCAACATTTCATTAGGGATTATGTCCCCTTTTTTTCTTTTTTTTTTTTTTTGTGTTGGGGGGGATCGATCTTGAGATGTGAGCTTGGTAAGCCCAAAATAGAGGACAAAAGCAAAAATACCAAACTCGCATTTTAATAGGAATAATGTTTGGATGGATGGATGGAGTTTTAATGTCCATAGAGACTACCAAGAGCTATGGGACGATACCTAAACATGATGCACTATTCAAGATTTGGGGGGTTTAGACATAAAAACATGGATAGTTATTTTAAGCATAGAAGGTTGTAAATAACTTTATTAATGCACTAAAAATAAGATATTTTCCTTAAACTAGTAAACTTATGGCAATACAAACCAAAGTTAGTTACATGTATTAAGTTTCACTATTACATCACCTTGAAGAGGCCAAGTCCCGACTACCATGAACCCCTTTGGTTCCCCTCCTTGGACTCCCATGCCAAACTTGCATTGATCCCTTGAATCAATAATTGCAACATAGTCAAAGTTCCCAATTGTTCCTTAACGATTCTACATGTTGTCCCTTCCTTTGAGATCTATTATCTCTTATATAGATACCAACTCTAGTGGCATGCCAATACGCATATGCATGCATACATTAATGCCACTTGTCTTTTAAACCTATAATCCTTAGGTTTAATATGACCTTAGGGCCCAACATACGTATGTAACATACCTATATGACCTAGGGCCTAACATATGTACGTAATATACCTCCCCCCCTGTGAGAGTTTGTTCAGTTCACAACTTTAGCAGATATTCACATATGCAGAAATTAAATTGGTTGACCAATTGGCAGAAGCTAAAGTTTGACAGAGGTAACACTCGCGGGTATTGAGAACATAAGTGCTTATAAAGATCAAAAGAGAAATCCTCAGTTGCAGTAGACTTGGGAACCTGGGATAAGCATGAAAGACAATAAGAGTACCTAGGGTTATTCAAATAATGTGAATATAGGATATTCATATTGTAACCTATGGTTGAAAATAAGGTCGATGCATGTTTAATGGTTTAAGTAAAATCTTTATTATTATTTGGATAATAATGACCGAAGCGATTGAGGCAAGAGTTCATTTGAAAAATAGAAACAAGTCTTGAGATGGAATCCACAGAGAAGACGCTGCTCGAAGAGCGAGGCCGGTTCCATCACCGCCGGAACGCCTATATTAATCTAAGATGAAAGATCGATTTGATTAAGCCGACACACAGTTGGTTCATTCCCTAGTAATGCTTTGTGTGCATTGTAAAACTAGTCGAGAAGGTAAGGGTTTATTTACATGGAGCTTATTCATTGATTTTATCTTCAATGAATTATACGAGGAAAAATACAATGGTTTACTTGCATAATGCTTATTCATTGATTTTATCTTCAATGAATTGAAGTTACTAGAATGCCTTTGTTGAGTGATTGAACTAGTATATTTGTGGAGACTTGATTGAATAAAATTTGTGGTATCATATGCAAGACAAAAATTGATTAAGAGCAATTTTTCAATGGTCTAGATATTGTTCATTGTTGAAATAAGATTGATAGAAAATTGCTTGACATTATTCTCACATTGGTATGAGCTAGAAAAAAATGTCTAGCTTTTATGGTTTCTTGGATGCCATTGAAGTATTCAAAGGAGACTCGGGTTCTAGGTTTGGAAAGAAAAATAAAACATGTATTACGGATGGAGGATTTATGGGATATTATTGAACCAGTTAGTCAAGAGCTAAAGGTGTTGAAGACAAGTCTTCAAATGTAGTTGAAGAAGGAAGTTCATCAGCGGTGAGGTGAGGAGTGCTGAAGGTGATGGAAAAGAAATCGGTGTGTCCTTTTGGGTAGGAGGCGGCAAAAATCAAGCAAAGGTGCGTGAAGCTCAAGGAATAATTATGAGCAAAGTAGGTTCGGGGATTGTTCGAATTAAGAGGGAAACATCCCGGAGAAATGTGGAGGTATATGTTGATGCAAAGATGAAGAAAAACTTCCTCACAAATCGATGTATTAGAAAATGAATTGAGAAGGCTGAAACTTGTTGACAAAAAGCAATGTGAATGAGTTTTTGCAGAATTTTGATAATATAATTGCAGACCTTTGAGGGTGCAGGGATGACTTATTCACAGCAGTGTTGGCAATTTCTGGCAGGTGCATGTGACAAGTCTAGGGTAACATTTACGCTTTCAAGAACAGCTAGAACCGAGAAAGAAGGAGAGAGGATGATGAAACTGAAATAGAGCATAGTAAAGTTGGTAATGAGGAAGAAGCAAGTCAAATTTTGTTTACAAAGGAAAAAAATAAAGGGAAGGTCGAAGCGCATTGGACCTTGTTTTCATTGTAACCCAACATGGTCACATTAAGGTAAGTTGTCCAAATCGACCAAAGAGATAAGCTGCTACAAGCTGTAGGTGGAAGAGGTCATTATGCCTCAACTTGTTCCACTCCTAAAGATAATTCTAGAGGCAAGGCGGAGGAGGAAGATTCTCTAACAAGAGGGGAGAGGTAGGGGAAGAGGAAAGAGTGCTTTTGAAGCAAATATGGTCAAGAGGTTAAATTGAAGAAGGAATTTCAGAAACGATGATGAGGTAAGAAATTCAAAGCTTTGTTGCTTGTTCTAATGTTGATGATGACAATCTCCCGGTTTTAGATAGTGGAGCTGAAAGAGCATAACTCGCTCATCAAGTTTGTTAAAGGAGTGCAAAAGCAACAATGGAGGACATGTACAAATTCGGAAATGGAGTTTTGCAAAGGATTGAAGAAATAGAGTTTTAGAATTGTTTGATCTAGAAGGGAAAGCAAGAAATCGCAAATGTGTTATGTGTTCCAAGTTTAGTCGAAAACTTGATTTCAGTTTTGTCAACTTGTTGACATGGGTTTTAAAGTTGTGTTTGAGCAACTTGAATGTAAGTTTTTGAAGGAAATAAAGTGAAATTTTTAGGGAAACGTGTTGGCAATTTGTTTGGGATAAACTCTCATTGTTTGAACAGCATAAACATAGCTACTGTTCCTGATATACTATGTTGGCATGAGAGGCTTGGTCATACACATTTGAAAAACATTGAGTACTTAATAAGCAAAGGGTTAATACAAAGCTCAAATACTAAAGTGACTGACCACGCATGTAGAGGATGCATGTTGGGTAAACAATGCAGGCTGCCATTTACAAGATCGAAGGAGAGAGCTAAAGGGATCTTGGAACTTGTGCAATACGTACCTTTGTGGACCAATCGAACGCATGTGAATATCGGTAAGAGATACTTTATAACTTTCATTGATGACTCTGTTAGAAAAACAAGAGTTTATTGTTTGAGAAGTAAGAACTTGGCCTTTGAGGCTTTCAAAAATATTTCTTGGCCAGAGGTTGAATGTTCTACGGGTAAAAGGATCAAGTGTGTGAGATCGGGCCCAGAGGAGGAGAGTACATGTCGAAAAGTTTATAACTTATTTATGGGAAGAATGGAATAAAAGACAAGATACTTGTAGTTATACCCTCGGCAAAATGGCATAGCCGAGAGAAAAACAAAAGCATTCTAAATGTTAGAGCAATGCCAAACATTCGGGCTATCTAATTTCTTATGGGAAGAAGCAAATCAAGGCAAATTGATAATACGTAATACATTACCAACAAAGATACTAGCGGGGAAAAAGTCCAGATGAATTATGGTCAGAAAACAATCAAATTATGAAAAATTTAGAGCCTTTGGATGCTTGTCTTATACCCATATACCGAAGAAAAAAAGGTTAAAGCTTGATGATAGATCATTAATTACTTACTTAGTAGGCTATGATGATCACTCAAAGGGATATAGGTATATGATCCCGCAAAAGCGAAAATTATAGTCAAAGAAAGATGTGAATTTGTTGAAAAGGAATTATACAAAGCCGGGGAATAAATATTGAGCCTATGCACCGAAATGACAAAATCTCTGGTAGAAGAGGAGCAAAACAAGGAAGAAGAGTTAAAGGAACCATCAATGAATTAAAAAAAATGAGAATATTGAAAGTGCGGTTGATGAAGATGAAGAAAAAGAGGAGATTGAACAAAATCGAGAATATTATAGATGACCTAGAAAATACTCTTGAAGATCAAAAGTAGTGCAGTACTGGAGAAGGAAAAAAAGGAGAAAGGTTAAAGGAGGATTTAAACATAAATGTTGAAGATTATGGGAGAGAAAAGGGTGGTAAAAAGCGTGAGTTGCACAAAAGAAATCAAAGTGAAGCATTAATGGTCTTGGAGAATGGAATTCTCAAACTTTGAGGATGCCATAAATAGCTTAAATGGAAACATGTGGAGAAAAGCAATGGAAGAAGAAATAAATGCCTTTGTGGTCGAAACCTATGAATTGGTTGAAATGCCTAAGAATCAAAAACATTGTTGGAAATAAATGGGTTTCTAAGCTAAAGCTAAATGCAGATGGAAGTATTAAGTATAAGGCGAGACTTGTGGCTCAGGGGTTCTCTCAAAAACAAGGAATAGACTATGAAGAGACCTATTCTCCAGTGGTTAAGCTAACAAGTGTTAGAATGTTAATTGCTATGGCAAATGCTTATGATCTAGAGCTGCATCATATGGATGTTGGCACAGCCTTTTTAAATGCAGATTTAGAAGAAGAAATTTTCATGAAACAGGCCCCTGGTTTTGAGGAAGGTGAAAATAAAGTATGGAGATTAAAGAAAGCAGTGTGGTACGGTCTGAAGCAATCTCCTAGACAATTCAGAACAAATGCATTGACAATTACCTAAGAGAAATGGTTTTGAAGCACTAAAGTATGATGGAAATGTGTACTTTTTCAGAGATGAGCAAGAGTATTGCATGGTGGGATTATATGTAGATGATTGTATCATGGCAGCTAGCAGCACAATGATCTTAGACAAATGCAAGAAAA
The DNA here is from genome assembly GCA_021234155.1 of Isoetes taiwanensis. Classification (NCBI taxonomy): domain Eukaryota; kingdom Viridiplantae; phylum Streptophyta; class Lycopodiopsida; order Isoetales; family Isoetaceae; genus Isoetes; species Isoetes taiwanensis. Next base: position 3,869,167 of record JAJEKV010000043.1, read on the forward strand.
TATTGAAGGAAAGATTCCAAATGTCAGACTTAGGTGAGTTAAAACAGTTTTTAGGAGTTGAAATTGCGTGGCATGGAAAACCAAAAGGATTACACTTTCTCGGGAAAATATATTGATCTGATGATTGAATGATTCAAAATGACGAATGTAACTCTACTAGAACACCAAATGTAAAATGAAGATTTCAAAAAGGCTTTGCCCAAAGACATAAAAAAACGAGAAGAGATGTTAGAAATTCCTTATAGGCCATTGGTGGAAGTTTGTTGTACATAGCCAACAACACAAGGCCCAGTATTGCCCTACATTGTGAATGTTCTTAGCAGATACAATAATGATCCTAGAAAGGCATTGGCTGGGCAAAATAAAAGAGTATTGAGATATTTAAAGGGAACAAAGAATAGTGGTATAGTTTTTGACTCAAATGATCTAATATTAAAGGCATATTGTGATGCATTGGTATGGAGATCAAGATGGCCCGAAAATCAACCTCAGTTAATAACCCGAGGTTGAAGGAGGGCCGATTAGCCGAGAAGCAAGAACAATCATCAATTGCCTTATCCCTTCAGAGTCGAGTATGCAAAGAACAACACCGCAAAGAAAAAGAAATAGTTTGGTGCGTAAGGTTTTTTGAAGAACTTGGCTTATCTCAAAAGGAAGGTGCAAAATTATTTTTGTGATAACCAAAGTTGCATAGCCATGACCAAGAATCCTATATTACATGAAAGGACAAAGCACATAGAAATGGAATTACATTTTATTAGAGATATGGTGAGAAAATTCTTGATTCGTGGTTAGTATGTCGTCCGAGGAACAGCTACCAGATGTGTTAACAAAATCTTTAAGTAATGTCATGTTTGAAATTAATTGCTAAGTTGAACTACTTGAGATATTTCAAAGTTGTGATCCAAAAAGGAAATGTGAGAGTTTGTTCGGTTCACAACTTTATGATATCTTCACATATGCGAGAAATTAAATTGGTTGACCAATTGGCGTGGCTAAAAATTTGATGAGGTAACAAATCGTGGTATTGAGAACATAAGTGCTTATGAAGATCAAAAAGAGAAATCCCGATTCTGATGAGACTTGGGAACACAGGATAAGCGTGAAGACAATAAGAGTACCTAGGGCTATTCAAATAACGTGAATATAGGATATTCATATTGTAAACCTATGGTTGAAAATAAGGTCGATGCATGTTTAATGGTTTAAGTTAAACCTTTATTATTATTTGATAATAAATGTGACTTGTATGATGGAGGCAAGAGTTCATTTGAAAAATAGAAACAAGTCACGGATATGGAATCACTGTAGAAGACGTGCCACTAGAAGCGTATGTTCCATCACCGCGAATCGCCTATATTAATCCGCAAGATGAAAGATCCCGATTTGATTAAGCCGATCACCGTTGCGCTCATTCCCTAGTAACAAATTTATTGCATTGTAAAACTAGTCGAGAAGGTAAGGGTTTATTTACATGGAGCTTATTCATTGATTTTATCTTTCAATGAATTATAAGGGGAAAGACAATGGTTTACTTGCATAATGCTTATTCATTGATTTTATCTTCAATGAATTATAAGGGGAAAGACAATGGTTTACTTGCATAATGCTTATTCATTGATTTTATCTTCAATGAATTTTGAAGTTACTAGAATGCCTTTGTTGAGTGGATTGAACTAGTATATTTGTGAAGACTTGATTGAATAAAATTTGTGGTATCATATGCAAGACAAAATTGATTAAGAGCAATTTTCAATGGTCTAGACATTGTTCATTGTTGAAATAAGATTGATAGAAAAATTGCTTGACATTATTCTCACACTCCTTCAAATCCTCGGTTCCTCAAGGATCATGGAGTATATATATGTTGAAATCCATTCCACAGGTCGGGCCGGTGACCATGGTTTCACCATCTAATTCCTTTGGAAACTCGTTCGATCACAAATCGCGGATTATGATTTTGTCCTCTAGTCCTTTTGGAAACCCCCTCTCTAGATCATCTTTGTGATCATGGTTTTGTAGCTCATTCTTTTTCTAACGTCCATATCCCTAATGCAAGTCTCTAATTTTTACATTTAGATAAGCTGACCTCATATTGACTCCATTAATGCTTCCGGGGGGCCCCATGAGTTTTGAGTCGGTGAGGATTTTGTTGCATGTACACTTCCCTCTCCCATGTGGCCTTGGGAAGTGATTGATCTCACCACAAGATCCAAAGACTGCAATATTCCTATTCTATAGCCTCCTAATGCAAGTGTCTAGAATGCGCCTCCCGTTACCTCGAGAGCTAAGGACTAGGAGTATTGTCATTATCCTAGACAATATTGCTTTCTTGAGTGACTTATGTGGAATATAGGGTGCATTCTTAATCCATTCACAAGTTCTAACTTGACTCTTATGTTGTCTTCATTGACCCTTCCATTGAGTCCGGCATATTGGGTCTAATGGTCTTAAGGTTCTTACCTCACCACTAGTATCATATTATCCAGCCTGGGAACTTTATGCTATTGTTCCCTCAAGAACCTCGGGTTCTTTATAACGCATTTACCATCTTTGGACTAGAAATGGAAGTTCAGCTTCACCTTAGTTTACACTTAGTGCAACTAAGTACACGATACTAGTCGATGAATTCGCAAACATTGATTTAAGAATACCACACTATAGAAAACCGCGCTTCTTTATGATTATAAATCAATACAGTGGTAACACCCATAGACCCCCCCCATAGATCTAATTAGAAGCAAGCTTCTAATAACTGTACCACCTTAACTCACACTCCTATCTTTCATTAGAGATCATAGTGCAAAATCAACCCCTAAGTTACTCTTGCATTTCTGGAGACCCTCCCACAAATAAACAATGCACCAATTATGGCTATTCATGAATTCCAATTGGATTCTCTATCACAACTCCCAGAGTTGATTCTCTTACTCCAAGCATTATCAAAATTTCTTACATACATGTACACTACTATGATAATACGGAGTGGTGGTTTCGAACTCACCCTTTATGGGCCTAGATTGCCATGTGATAAGTTTGATAATGCTATTGCATTTCATCTTCCTTATTCTTTCCTGAGGCTAGAAAACCCCTTTCCTGCCCCTTTAGAAAGTTAGCTAATCAAGTAATCCTTTGCTTTTGGAAGTGAATTTTAAAGCTATACACATCCGACTTTCACTTTTAACATAGAACTTATTTAGTATTTAGCTTGATGATATATTTATAGGACTTTTGGCCACTCCCTAAGCCTAAGCCTTGCTTATAAAAGTTTTGACTACTCTCTAAGCTAATTGTATGGTGGTGTTCCTAGTCAACCTCACTAGAACTCAAGTGCCTTGCCTTGCAATATTGAGCAATAAAACCCTTAATTCTATGCTTATACTCTTTTCTATAGAGTCAAAGGTTCTAACAACCTTAGTATTTGACTATAGTTGGCTTCCATAACCTAACACCTCGAGTAATACATCATCAAATTCTATCCTTGATTTGCAGCTCCTAACCAACACATTGGCATAGACCACTCCCCTAGGTGTACTTTTGATGCTCATGCCATATTAATTCCTAAAGATCAAGACTTTAAAGCTACTCAATAGATTTCTCATCAAAGAATTGTCTCATCCCTATCTATAAATGATCTTCTTAATAAGTGTCATTGATCTCTTAAAGACCATTGCATCGCAAGTGAACCACCATTATGATATCCATACATCCATCAATATAGTTCCATCCATATGTATGTTTGATGTTAATATAGAGTTTATGAGAAAAGCCAAGCAACTTAGTCTAGCCCAACTACTGGCCTTGCAAACTCTGAACACTTATACAATTACATAGACCTTGGTTTCCACCACTTCCAAAGTGACATACCTGAACTCTCATTGGAGGTCCTTGTTGTGCATAGCCTTGCTTTTCTCACTTTGGCTTAGAGCTTTTCAAGTCATTTCTTGACCTTGCTCGATAGCATAACCATCACGTTTACTTATAAGTGTCTTACATCACATGACTTACCTAAGTCAATTGCACCTTTGTATTGGTCCACTAGTACTACAACTTCTTGATCTCATCAAAAGCTTTCCATTGGACTTAGCCCCAACCAATACTTGAACTTTATTTAAGAGTCTCCCCAACCAATACTTGAACTTTATTTAAGACTCTTATGTGGGGCTTTAATTTCACATAATCTGATCATACTCTTTCAACCATTGGCGACCAAGCCCATAAAAAAAAAATTTCAACCCCAAGATGCTCTTATGATGAAATCAGGTTATATGGCTCAGCCCTTCTCGGGATCAGCTCTCTAAGTGAATAATTATATCAAGGGAAATCATAGATAGGATTCAATTATTAGTAAACTTACGAGTTTTGCTTGCTTTCCACCAGAATATATGCCACGATGTCAATTTCCTTGACTACTTGAAATATGTGCCACAAAAATCAACTTCTATGACCACTTGTTCTAACACATCTTACTTTATAGATTTGGGTATTACTATAATACCTATATAAGCTCAACTATATATTACAATCCATATTTTTACTCCAAGCCCATCTTGAACATACTGGGTAATAGGATATAAGTCCCCTTGGGTACAGAAATCTCAATAATTCAATTTTAAACATAAGTAAAGCATTGTATGGAACCACACAGTCCAATCAACTTTATATTCTAGACAATATTGTAGCTCTATTTGTCCATTGATTCGTCCTCCTAGAGGCACCCGCTAAAATCAATTGAAACAAATGTTACAATATTTTATTGCATGATACTGTATGATCCTTACTTGACGCCGCATGCTTCTTTGTTAGCCTGAGTTCTATAAGCCTCCCTTAAGCTAACCCTTATTGACTTTACATTGATCATCAACTTGCAGCTTTTAAATCGCATGCAATATTTTAAGTGTTCTTCGCAAAAGAACCCCTTAAAATAGCTAACAAGAAATCCCTTTCTCTAGCATCCCAGATGCTTAATTTTCATTTGGTCATTTGGGCCAATTTGTTTTCGTAGTTCATATACAGCATCCACTAATGACCCTATCAATTAGTCTTAATAGTTAAAGAAGTTGAGTTCCTTAAATGACCCTATCATTAAAGCACTTAATTAAAATAATCCTCCATGGAATTAATCCCTTGCACTATGTGCCCTTGCATATTAGGATTTATTGCTAAACCCAATACCCTTTCCATCTTGTGATGTAAAGTCACGTGCAATATTCAGCACTATTGCGTCTATTATTTTCACCTTCAAGCCATGCTTGAAGTATTTGGTTACACTACAATATAATTGTAGATTTTCTAGAAGTGGCATATGCATTTTCAGAAATTGCGTGCAACTTATCCCATAGGAGGCACCACTTATTGCAATCCATGTTGCTCTGTCATATTGATCTTGCTTCATAGCCATATAAAATACTTGAATACAAGGCTAACAATCTACCTTTAAGTATTTGATCAAGATATTAGAGAGTCGGCTCTAGTCCTTGGATAGAGCCCAAAAAAAAAACTAATCTCTTTTGGCACCATATTTTATAGTATTATATGGACAAGAAATCTAATCTCAATTTCATGGCACTCATCAATAGAGTGCATTTGGATATATCTTGTTCATGATGGCTCGATCCCCGCATCATAATGTCATTCTAATTCATGACATACATAATAGATTCCATGCTTTATAAAAGAAGGAAAATAATTCTTGGAGCCTAAACATGCTCTTCAAAACACCATCTTAAATAATTCTATAAGACTCACGGAGTTTTATATTTGAGCATCTACATGTTATTAAGATGGTTTTCATGTCACCATGAGGTTATGAACCCTGTTCACATTAACTCACGGGTTGTGAACCCCATATATGGAATACATCGATATTGGAGAATTATCACTATTGTACAACACATGTACCATGAACATCCTTCTGTTCTTAACATCTCCCTGTATCCATGTCTTATAAAATAATATTTAGAGGACATTTCACATAAATTCTACCACAACTAATGTGTATTCCCCTATGACCTTAATAGTGACCATGGTTTTTCGGATCGGCCCAAGCCTTCAAGCTTCAACGGCAACCGAGGATAGGTTCTATAATTACAAAAATTAAAATTTCCTCGACGATAAAGTTAAAAAATCGTATTTTTAATAAAATACGTATTTAACGATGATAAATACCTGCCGTGGGAAAAAAATCTTCGGCGTCGAAAACCTTCGTGGCGAAAGTCTGGCGAAAATTTTAAAGACGCTGGTAAAGAATCGGGCGAGGGCGAAGGATGGCGTCTGTCAAAGCCACCTGGAAAGATAAGCGGATGCTGGACGTAAAAATTTTTTCACGACGCTTATTCAGTCATTTTCGCCGTCTGTAAGCCAAAATGAGGTGTTCAAAAAATCTGACAAAAAATACGGCCAAAAAACAATTAAAAGCGACAGACGCTCAGCGTCTGTGAAACAACTAAATCGCTGTCTCTGTGAAAAAAGAATCAGCGTACTGTTTTGTGACGCGTTGTTTTAAGCGTCTGTGGTTTTCAGTTTCACGTCTTGATTAAAGCCTTCGTCTGTGAAAAAATTTTCCGACGCTGATATAGTTGTTTTTAAGCAGACAAAAATCTTCCTCGGCCGGAATTGTTTTTGTCAGAGCTTTATGCTTATACAAATTTGTGTCAGATCCATCAATTTATACACATTCCGTGATAAAACGTCTATTGAACCTATCCCTGACGGCAACATGATTCCGGCCCAACCAAAATCCTTTACGCCTTGCTACTCACTACCCCAAATACTCCGAGATTTGTCAGGTAATCTTCTCTGCCCAAAAGGCCTCTACCTGGTAATTTTTAGTCCAAAACAGAGTTGGTTTCAAAACCCAACTTTTTGCACCGATCAGCAGTCTTAGCAAACCCCTCGCTACTCGAAGATCTCTCTGAAAACTTCATGATTGTTTCAGAGGGTCCCCATGAGCCTGAGATGTCCAAACCATGATGATTTATATATGCTCCAATGAGCAAAATACGAGCATGGAGGCCAAAATAGATGATCCCACTCGAACCCAAACGGAGACAAAATTACATACCGTTGAAAAGTTTGCTTTCCAAAGCATCAAAGATCCTCAAAACCCCGACAATTAAAAAGGAAGAAATGCGAGATTGAAGTAGCACCAAAACCCTAGCCGATGAATGGTGAGCATTGTTATGCCACTACTCTCGAGACTCCTTGACCCCTTTTAATCCAAGAGACCTTGGCAAAGGGGTTTCACAGTTTTAGGCGTATAACCCATCCCAGCATGCACGGGAAGGGGGTTTTTGGACCCATTTTTTACATATACGATTGGCCGGGGGTCCTTTTTTCGGTATTTTTGCACTTTATCCTAGGTAATTTTTATTCGAAAGGGGTCAAAATTTGCTTTTAAATATCCGTGATCTGAGGAGGTTTTTGCACCCCATGCACGCAGATGGCATATCCCCCTTTATACATGAGTGAATACCCCTTGGACCTTGGCTTTTCTCGAGATTGCTTCTAGAACCCGCAATAAACACAAAATAAAGAAAAAAATTGCTACCTGTTCAACGTCTGACAATTAATCGCGTTAATTGCCAATAGAGGAGAGCGAACTTTGCTCTGATACCAATGTTACATCCCCTCAAAGAGGCCAAGTCTGGCTAATATGAACCCCCTGGGTTCCCCACTCCTTGAGTCTTGGACTTCCCACGCCAAACTTGCGTTGACCCCTCAGATCAATACTTCATCATAGTGCAGTTTCCATTCCAATCGTTCCTAGAACGATTTTACATGTTGTCCCTTCCTTGAGATCTATTATCTCTTATATAGGATACCAACTTTAGTGGCATGCCGCCAAGCATATGCATACATACATTAATGCCACTTGTCCTTTAAACCTATAATCCTTAGGTTTAATGGTCCCATATGACCTTAGGGCAACCAACATATGTATGTGGCAACCAACATATGTATGTAACATACCTATATGACCTAGGGCCTAACATATGTACGTAACATTCACATAGAGTGGAATTTAATTTTAATTTAGTAGTTTTAATGTCATGCCACTTTGGTAACATCATCCCGGGATCTATGACGATTCATGACAATCCATCCTCAGACACACACCACACACACAACCGCATACATGATGAGACTTCGCACTCACCCACTCCCAAGATCTATGATGACGATGACAATCTATTCTCGGACACACACCACACGCGATGAGACTAGCACCCACCATGACAATGTCATGCCACTTTGGCAACATCCCCCACGGGATCTATGACGACTCATGACAATCCATCCTCAGACACACACCACACAACCGCACGTGATAAGACTCGCACTCACAAGATCTATGATGACTCATGACAATCTATTCTCAGACACACACCACGCATGATGAGACTCGCACCCACCACGACATTCTCAGGACACACCACACATGATGAGATTTGCACTCGTCCACTTCTCCACCTCATGGTAGCTAGTAGGTTTTGAACCCTGGTACGTGACACCCCAACCTATAGAGTTGTCTTCCTAACTAAAGCAATTGGGTGGTCCTCTAAATAGGGTTGTTAGTCCTGTGCCTCCTGGTACAGGACTATTCATGCATACGTCAGACCAGGTCAAGCTCAAAGATCCTCAGTCAACCACGGGTCCACATCCAAGCATCCACGTAAGACTAAGCAGCCACGCGATAAAGCCTTTGGCGGTCAACAAGCGCCCGGCTTCGGACAAAGTAACTGACCCATCACACCGCCCGGCCGTCGGCGTCAAGTGATTCTAGAGCACTTCAAGAGGCACCGCCAACATTCACGCAAAATCGAGCCTCCTTCGAGTCGGCACTGAATCGGCGAGAGTGTCTATATTGGGCCCAAGGCCATTGTACTATATATATGAGTAGAGTTAGCTCATAAGTTTTCTAGATGAGTTTTAGTCTTGTCTCCTTTCGATTTTCTCTCTATTTGAGAGCTCATGTATTTTCATCATTGATATCAAGGAAGCTTATCATCTTTCTTTCATTTGTTCATTCTCTTCTTTTCTTCTCTTTTCAAATCGGCGTGACATAGTCCCAGGACTCTCTGTTAGATCCACGGGTCCTCAGGGCAGTACATCTTCGAGTTCCCCGAACCCGCACCCCCAAACAACATGCGCCGCTGCCGGGTGCGATTTTCTCCTACTTTCTTCGTAAGCCATATGCATGTCCAGAAATTTCACGCCCGGAAGAACTCCTTTCTCGGCGGCATCTGCGGCTTGGAAGCCATGAGCGTCGGGAAGCTGACCGCTGACATGTATGGATCTACTTATGATGACATAGAGGAGGCCATCTTGATCTAGGAAGCTCGGTCAAGCCACCCACCCCACGTGTCGGTCTGCCCCAGTTCCCGCCCCAAAGCGTGCAAACATTGCTCACAACCTCAGTCCCTCATCATTGCTCGGGAGCCTTATCGGCTCAACCTTCTCAACCGTACTTTCATTACCCACGAACATGCCTACATCCATCATTCTTGAGGCCATCGCCACTTCGCCGCAGCCATCATCTCCCGGGTGAATACGGCTATCCACATGTCTCCTTCGCTTTTGCCGGAATATCCCTTTCCCTCGTTTCCCCCCACTTGCTCTTCTGTTTACAACGCTACAGATCTCAAAACCAATGCTCAAGCTCGCCGGTTTCTCAACGCGATCACCTCTTCATGAGGTGGTCCCCACAGCACAATGCCAAATCCACCTCACCCTCAATATCCTCACTATCCCGTTCCTATCCAGCCCAGCACTTTCACATCTACCTTTCAGACTGGAACCCACTTATCCCACCTTTGGCAACACGAAAATATCCTCAATACTATCCCCGGCAAACCGTTAGACCAAAGTGCTCGGGCCCACATGGAAGAATTTGAGGCTCTAGCTGTCCTAAATGGGCACGCGCAACCTCAACTGAAATTTCACATCTTTTTCCACCACAATCTGGCGTGGCTCTCCTCATCAATGGCTCATGTCCAACAAAAGCCATTGGAAACAAGATCGGTCGAAAATGCGCACCGCTTACGTCTCATTACGGGGACCACTGATGATGATCAACTTCATCTCAAGCAACTCAATGAACTTCAACAAGAGCCCACGTAGTCTGCCTCGGGATTTTATGGATCGACTTCACATTCTCGCCAAGAAGCTCAAGGAGTACCCTACACGTAGCCAGATTTTGGTCTGGTTTCTCCAAGGACTTCCTCCCCGCTATTCGACTCATGATGAATACCCAAGGCCTGCGCCCAAAACTTTGGAGCAAAGCTATCGACCTTGTCAATCACTCCGTCAATGTTTCCTCCCGAGGCGGGTCTTCAAGAGCTCCCGCTCATTCCACCCGCCATGGTTCCACAAACGGCTGAGCCTCAACACGCTAATCCACGCCGTAGCTTCAAATCACAGTGCCATATTTGCAAAATATCAAGGCCATTTGGCCAATGAGTGCAACTCCACCAATGGCCCGGCCATTGCAAGCGATGCAACATGTGCAATCATGTTACCTAAGAGTGCACTCGTGACTCATCCCACACCGCTCAAGAACAAAATGGTTTATCAAGTACAAACCACACCTCACCCAAACGCACTATCGCCAGCCCACCTCTTCAAAAGTGCAGCCCGCGAACTCTATCAAGAAATGACCAACCACGGATCCAACCAACGCCCTCCTTTGATCCTTCTAAAGCTCAAGGCTATCCTTTGCCAAGAATGGGGTCATACCACCACGGCGTGCCCTCAACTTCCACAAGTTCAGTCCAGGCTTCCCCCGCACAAATCACCCACATCGGTCCGCCTCTTCACGCTTACCAACTCGGCTTGCTAATGGCAAACAAGGCCACACCAGTTCTCAAGAAGCCCCCAAGAGCGCCTCAAAGAATCACGCTTATCAACCAGCTCCAAAGAAATCAACCTCACCGGATCAACAAGCCCAAGAGGAAATTTTTCGTGCACTTAATCCTCCCCGCATACCACAAATTGGTTGGTCTAGTTTCACGCCGCACCAAGGCATCACGCCCTTGACTATTATTCAAGGACACGAACCTGCCTTTTGCTTTTGACACCCTTCCCTCATGAGGACTAAAAAAGTTTCACTTTGCACCCGACTTAGAAAAGCTCATGCCAAATGTCATGCCCAAAGTTCGCCAAAGCATTTTGAATCTCATGCAAGCAAAATGAAGGCGCACATTGGCAAATGTTCATGCCACCACTGAGCTCAACAAAGACACGATCCACCTTCAACATCTCAACCTCCACGACCTCGTATTATATCCCAATATTGCAGCCGGGGTTGACTTACTCAAAGAAGTTGCCGCCCCCCACGCACTCCGCACTGCAGTGGAACCAGCAGATCCTTTTTCTCATGTACCTCTCGAACTCCAGAGGAGCTTGCCAAGATCAAAATTCCTTTAAGCTTGGCAACCATTTTAAAACTCGCCCTCGCCTCAAGGACCAGTTACCACTCCCAACCGCTTTAGTTGGGGCCGGGCATACTCTACACCCACGGTCCCATGCAACGGTGGGAAATCGACAAGTCAACCATGTTCAAATCGATGGAGGTAGTGCAAATAATCTCATCACGGACAAACTCCGCAAAACAAATGGGCATCACACAACTCTTTCGTGGCCCCATATGACATCAAATTGGCTAATGGCCATATCACGAGACCTCAAGGCGTTACACCTATTCTACACATCAACATTGGTGATCTCCGCTTTCCCATGGAATTTGGAGTTTGGAAAGTCGGAAGATCCGGGTGACTATGAAATGCCGGTGGAAGACCCTTTCTCCGCCCGGGCAAAGAGTATCCATTACCGGGCCACGGACGCTTAGTCATCACAGATGGTCATCTCAATGCCACAATGGACTTGCAAAATGGCGGATCATTTCCGCTGACAATGCGAACCCTCTCTCTTCAGACACCGATTAAAGACGCCGTAATATTTATCAGTTCAGGCTACCCCTAACGGCGTCACATCTCTGTCATCCCCCGAATATGCTGATCCTTGGGGAGAAATGACTCTTGATCGGACCACCGGTGGGCGCCTTGCTTGACCCTACCGCTCCTTGTAATCGAATCCAACGTTGATCACTTTTCGACACGGACACTCCGGCAGAATCCTCGCGATGTACACCGGGCGAAGCAACCATCGCTAGATGACACGGAAAGCAACCTCTTTTTTTACCACGCAGTGCCACGATCCAGTTATGCTCCAACCTCACACACATTGTCCAGATATCAAGTCATACCCCCATATTCGGGACTCTGTCGAATTGTGGATGTTGGCAACAATCAACTCGGGTCCAGATTGTTGCAAACCTTCCGGCCCCTTTATCGTAATGCCAAACCGTCCACGCCGTTCAAACAATTCAAACACATTTTTGAGTTACAAAGATCTCAAGGAATCAACAAAAGCTTGGGGAACTCACCATTCCTACCAACCGATGCATCGACCCGATTGTAACGAGCAACGACGATGTGCTCAACCCTAATTACCGCGGATCGCTGGCATGAAATTGACAAACTCGCTAACTGTGGTTTGATCTATGAGGTCAAACATTCGAATGGGTGAGCCCTATCGTCATTGCCCTTAAGCACAATGGTAAGATCCGCGTGCGGTAGACTATCCGGAAACTCAATCGTGGCCACGGAAGCGTGATCATTTTCCACTTCCCTTCACGCACCAAGTTACGAAGAAGTGGTCGACATGAGATGTACTCTTTTATGGATGGTTTCTTCGGCTACAATCGATCTCCATCAAAGAATCCGATCAACTCAAGACCACTTTCACCACCCGTGGCACTTTTGCCCACAAGGTGGTTCCTTTTGAATTATCCAACTCTCCTTCAACATTTCAACGCATCATGCTCTCCGTTTTCATGATTTCATGAAGGAAAATCCCTTCTTGCAAATTTTTCAAGATGACTTCTCTCGCCTACGCGTTCCATGGCTGACCATTTGGATAAATTGGAACTCGTCTTTCGGAAATGTGATGAGTCGGCATTAGTCTCAATCACGAAAATGCACCTTTTTGCGCCACTTCGGTGTTACCGTTAGGCCATGTTGTCGACAAAGCAGAATTACCACCGATCTGCCAAAATCGGTTGTGTGCTAAAAGCTCAAGCACCCGGCCAATATCAAAGAGACACGCTCTTTCCTGGGAAAGGTCAATTATTACTCCACCTTCATACGGGACCGGCAGCCATTGCGAGATCCCATTCATAAACTCACGGGTGATCTAATCCACGGGCTTGGAATTCCCAGGGAAAGCGCTTTCCAACAAATGAAGCTTTTGCTTACTCGGGCACGGTACTTGTTCCTCCTCAATGGGACAAGCCCTTTCCGCGTTCATGTCGATGTCTCGGCGCTTGCTTGGAGCTGTTCTTTCTCAAAGAATATGATCGCACACGATAAACCAAATGGCTATGCCAGCCCGAAAACTCAATTGCGGCGCAACTATTACGCCCGCGAGGCGTGAAGCTTTGGGTCTCATTTTACGTGTCCAACGCCCGTCATTACCTTTTGGGCAGTCAAATCAAGTTCTTTGTGGACCACCAAGCACTTCTCTATTTGATCAACAAATCCACGCCCGCGGGTCGCATTGCTTTCGTTGGGTCCTTCTTCTCCAAGAATTTGCTCCTTTTGAAATCGTTCATAAAGGTGGCAAATCTCATGTTGTTCGGATTATCTTTCACGCATCCACACGGATGATCCCGCGAACAGAGTCTCGACGCGCCTTCCACGATGCTCAACTTTTTTTTAGTCACGGCAACACCACATTGGTTCCATGATTTTCAGCAAGTACCTCCTCACAGGTGCTCTTCCACGAGAAGATGAGACGCGGCTCTCTCACCAGGCGACAATCGTCGCCATCAATTTCTCAGAGGGTCCGTGACTACACCATGGTTGCTTGGGACATCTCTACAAAAAAGAGACACCATCCTTCGGCGCCATGTTTCTCCCTCATGAAGTTCCGGACATTGTTCGAGAAGCTCATCAAGGGGCTAGGTGGTGGTCATTTTCATGGTGACACCACGGCCGCATAAAAATTCTTCTTCTTAGGGTATTATTGGCCCACGCTCTTCAAAGATGCTCCACGCCCGCGCCCGTGTGGCGCTTGCCGGTGGGTGGGGCGCCGGCCCGTGGCGCTCTTCCCTTGACGCCGGTCGCCACGCCCACTTCCCTTGACCAAATGGGAATGGACTTTGTGGGACCTATAGACCCTCCGGCTGCGGCACACTTCGTGCGGATACATCCCGGTTCTCACCGACTTCGCCACCAAATGGGCGAAGCTTGTGCACTTCCGGACAACACCGCTGCAAGCACGGCCCGAGTCCTCTATCAACAAATCATCACGCGATTCGGCCGCCCCCCCTGAGCTGGTCGATGATCGTGGTGTTCATTTCATCAATCATACTATCAAAGAGTTGACGGATTATCTCTTGATACATCATCACAAGAGCACACCTTACTATCCTCAAGGCAATGGGTTGGCCGAAAGCACCAACAAAACTCTGGTCACCATTCTCAAGAAAATTTGTGACGCTTCCCGCACAGATTGGCAGACAAAACTTCCTACAGTTCTTTGGGCCTACAATACTTGTTTCAAGATTGCTACGGGTCACACTCCTTTTAAATTGGTTTATGGTCGTGAAGCTCTCATGCCCTTTGAATTCATTCTTCCAACACTCGGTTTCAAGCACTCTTGCTCATAATCCACCATTTTGCTCTCAAAGAACGGGTCTATCAATTAGAACAGTTGGATGAACTTCGCAGGGATGCTTATATTCGTGTTCTTCATGGACAACAGTTGCAAAAATCTTTACATGACAAACGTTTGAAGACAAAAACATTCAAACAAGGAGATTTGGTTCTTCTTTATGATTCCAGGTACAAAAATTTTCCGGGTAAACTCAAGTTTCGCTTGGCTTGGCCCTTATCAAATTGTTCAAGTGGTTAGACCAAGTGTTTTCCAACTTCGCTGAATTAGATGGCACTCCATTACCTACATTAGTTAATGGTTTTAGCCTCAAAGCATTTCAAGCACACGTAAAGTGAACATCCCAACACGTAGACAGTTCGAGAATCAAACACCACCGAAAGTGACTAGAAAGGCGGTAGATTATATTATAGTGGAGAATTTTTACAAAATGTGGCGCAGCCCCAAGCTATTTCGCTATGGGCACCGCCCTATATAAAAAGCGCCTCGAGCCCTATCTACTAAGTCCTAAGAAGAAAAACCCTCTACTCGGGTTGGGCGAGGGTGATCTTGAGAGGAGATGGTAGAGGTTCTGCTCCCATCCCAAAGGTGCGAGAACCACCTCCATCCCGTTGGTCTTCTGTGGGATGTTCAGCCATCCCGACACCAGCCGTCCATCACGAATGCCACGGTTGTGGCGGCCCGAAGATCCGAGCAGTTCATCTTACAAGTGATCCACTCGGCGGTTAAATCGGCATGGTGCAATCTTCGTTCAAACCAAAGCGGCGGCCATCTTTGGCGCCATCGGATGCCTTTCGTTTCTCTCGGTTCGTCTTATATAGCCAATCGAGGACCTCCTTGTCGGCGTGGACCAATCACAAAAATCGCCAAGCGTGGTTTGCAATGCAAAATTTTGTTTCTAAAAGGAGAATCTATTCTCCGCCATATCTAGCAATGGTACCTTCCGACACATTCCTTTTAATAATATCCCACTTGAAGTTGCCCATTGAATGCCATTCCTTCTTTCCACGCCCGTCGAACATTAATGGGTGTCCTTTGCCATCTGTCACATCCGATCTTTCTTTCCGTCTCATCCTCACCGTCCATTGCTTCTCCCTTCGTTTTTGGGGACTTAGCCAAATTTTGCCTCTCACTCCCCTTCTTACCCATCTCTTGGCCTTTGGCATCATCAGCGGTTCTGTTTTGCACTCTTCATACCTCTTCACCTCCACTTTTATGCGCCCTAAAACAAACCTTTTTCGTTCCTCTGCGCCTTCATCCTCAGGTGCTTGACTTTCGTCTTCGCCTTTGGCATCTCTCTTGGTTACGCAAATCATTCTCATGGCTGCCCCAAGATTTTCTACCCTTCAAACTCTTTTGCTCCCCAGGGATCCGGCCCTTTTTGCATCTGTATCCTTCTTAGCGCCCACTTTCATGAAGCCCTTGTTGGCCCCAATAAAGGCGTCGGTGAGCGACACCCGCTTCTGAATTTTCTCAAATGGAACTTCGGCTCCAAATCCTGCCCGATTCGCGGCAGTTCATCGCCAATATTGTTAACAGCCCGCGGGGTACACCACTGTGGTCGATGGCACCACTATTTCATTGACTCAACACTTGATTTCTGAGGTATTTCATATTCCCTTGCACACTCCTTGTGTATCATGGTGCGCTATCTGACGGATATTGATGTCCGCGAGTTTGGTGCACCTGCTTATCACGCCAATGTCCATCGTCGACCAATATCGACAAGCCTCATGAGACCTTTGTAAAATTTTTTGTGGCGCCAAATTCCTTGGGTATTCTATCAAGAACACCCATATCAATAAGCCTTTCTATAACCTGGTCCTTCGCTTTGCTACACACTCCAAGCACCACATAGATTGGCCCCAAATGATGTTCTATCGTCTTCTCCAAGAAATGGACCGCCTTGGGGCACCACTTCCATTTCTGAAGTTTTACGTGGTAGGGCACTTTCAAGCCCTCATCCGTCATTACTTCCCTCCCACACCACCAAATTCTCATACTTCCCACTTCGGTAGCTCCCTTCGGTCCAATCACCAAGTTGGCACATCCGCCCATCTTCCCCTGGTCATGACCACGGTCACACTCATGTCCTTTGTCTCTTCCTCCGCTACACCATCCACTTCACACCATTTTCACAAACCTCCCCCACGAGCCTTGACCAATTCCACCACCACAACACCCTCGTCGGTTGTTGTATCGGTATCGGCCAGGATGCTCAAGGCTGCTTTACTTAAGTTCTGAGGAATCCCAAGGCGCTCTTATGGCGGGGTTCAAGCGGGCACTAGAGGCCTCGATGCGGTACACCAAGACCTTCAAAGGCTGCAACTGCCCAAGTTGCAACTTTGGAGGCCAAACTTCAAGACAAGCATGAAGCTCTCTTACAGGGCTCATGCGGATCTCAAATGCCTACAAGCTCAAGTCAGCCAACTCATGAATCGGCCGAGGCTCTGCTCCAGTCAGAAATTCAGACTCTATTGGAGCACAACAAGTCCAAAGGCGCTCTCACGAGTACCAAGGATGAAGATATTGCTAAACTCAATGCCTTGTACTCGAACTGTGTGAAAACTTCCGCACTCAAGTTCAAAATCTTTCAGCCCGAGATGCTCAAGTTGCCTCCTTGGCCGGCTCGGCTTTCTACCTGAGACCTCTCCCGGATCACCTCTCTTCAAGATCGACTTACGGAGGTGCGAAAACGAGAAAATACTTCGATGACGCCGGAGATTGCCGTGCTTCGTCTCAATACACCGGAAATCTTCCTCCCGTGTCAATCCTTCTCGAAGCGGTCCGTGACCCGATCCACGCCTCCTACTTGAAAAGGAAAATAGGATCCGTGATCTCGAACAACATGCGGCAAGCTATTGATCTGGCGATGAGGCTCAAACCAAACTTGGCGCCCGACTTCAATTCTTCCGCGAGAATGCCGATGGACTTCCCGGCTCCCTCACGCTATCATGATTATGTGGTTGCTCGGCGCCACCTCTTCCTTTCAAAGTGGCACGCGGTGATGGCCACATGGATATCCCACGGTGCTTGATTTTTTCTCTGTTTTGGCCAGAACTCTCCATTGAAGACAAAGGGTTGTGTTGTGCCCTTGTTGTCTTTGATCTCATACACTGTGCCGATCCCGACTTTCTCACTTTCCGCGTGGTTCAGCCCATGGCTTATATTTTTCATGATTTCTATCTGGGTGATACACAGGAAAATTTTGGCAATGGGCCACGCCAGCTGTTCCAGGGTGACCCCACTGCGCAATGGGTGCTTCAGGATAACAATCCATATCTTGCGGATCCTGCTCAGACCCAAACTTTTCATCAGGAGTACATGCCTGAGCTTGCCAATCATTTATCTCTCGTGGCAAAGCGAGCGTACTTTGCAAATCGAGGAAGTATCTAGGACATCCGAAGATCTTCCCTATGCACAAGTCTATATGCGGCACCTCGGTTGGTTACAATCGATTCTGAGCTCGTTGGATAGCAAGGCGGTCCCCACGGGATGGGATAGCCCTCCTGTCAACTCTCGACTCTCTGCTTCTCTTTGGGATCGGCGGTGTCGGGCACTTGATCCGGATCTTGTCGGTCAATTGAGGAGGCTTTCGGCAACCCATACGGGCATGGTTCCTTCTCCTATGCTTCCACAGGGTGTTCCTCCACGCCCGGGTTCCTGACTTCGATTGGCGCCTTCCTTTTTGGACCAAGGTCATGGATGGTCATGCGGTGGACACCACCTCCGGATCTCGGCCGGATCTCGGTGGGATCCGCGTTTTGTTCGCCGATCACATTGGGAAGAAGGTGCTACTACGGACAACACCACAAATTGGATCTACATTGCTAATGGCGTGGTTGGCAACAGCCAGCGGATGCGCTTCATGGTCTCAACACCTTCTTGCGAGCGCCTCCACCTCACACGATCCTTACGTCCATCTTCAAAGCGAGGATTTTGCGCTGCCCTCAAATGCATTTTGCTCAGCTCCTTAAATGCGGCGTCCCATTTTCACTTGCAATCCAAATGCCGGTAATCGGTGCTTTTGGCCTTCGAACTGTGTCTCCTCATGGAGTGTCGATTACATTTCTTGAGGCATGCCCGCAGCGCACTTGAAGACATGGTGCGGCTCTCGTTTTCTTATTGATCGCGATCCGCCCTTGGCCAAGACACACCTCAAGCACTTCAATCACGCCAAGATCTCATCGGCCCGGTACCATAATGGGGCCGTCCTCACTCCGTGAGGATCACTTTTCCAGGCCGATGGCTTCCCCCTCCAAACGCTTCCTCCTTTTCTTCACTCACGAGTGTCGTTTGGTGGGGGAGTGTTAATCTGTGCCTCTGATGCAGGACTATTCATCACATCACGTCGAGACCAGGTCAAGCTCAAAGATCCTCGGTCAACCCGCAGGGTCGGACATCCAAGCATCCCGCGAGAAGACTAAGCGAGCCCCGCGCGATCAAAGCCTTTGGCCCGGTCAACAAGAGGCTTCGGACAAGTGGCGGCCCGTCACCGCCAGCGTCGGCGTCGGCGTGATTCTAGGCACTTCAAGAGGCACCGCCAACATTCACCCAAATCAGGCCTCCTTCGAGTCGGCACCGAAATCGATCCGAGTGTCTATATTGGGCCCAAGGCCATTGTACTATATATATGAGTAGAGTTAGCTCATAAGTTTTCTAGATGAGTTTTGAGTCTTGTCTCCTTTCAGTTTTCTCTCTATTGCGAGAGCTCATGTATTTTCATCATTGATATCAAGGAAGCTTATCATCTTTCTTTCATTTGTTCTGTTCTCTTCTTTTTCTTCTCTTTCAGCAAATCCCGCGTGACATAGTCCCCCGGGCTCTCCTGTTAGATCCACGGGTCCTCACAGAGGGCTGTCTTCCAGGAGTTCCCGAACCCAGACCCCAAACAAGGGTCACATTGTGATGGTCATGATCTGTTTAGGGAAAGGGATGCCTTCAGGGTCGTGACGTTAATCTGATGTATCACGCCATGATGGCCGTTATAGCTGAACAAAAAGGATCACGCCATGAGGGCTATGATATCTCAATGCTATACTGAAGCCCATGGTTTTTTCTTAGTCTTAGAACTGGTTCCTACCATGTCTTTGTCATGCCTTTAGTCATATCTCAGCAATAGGCCTATGTCTTCGGGCAGAGGACTAATACACACACCCCTCCTATACCACGCACTAAAACCATCTTTTGGGCTTTCAAAAAAGCAAGAACTTCTCCAGAAGTGGGTAACATTCAAAGACAATCTGCTTTTGGGCATATGCATGCTACACCCTGCCATTTTTGGAACCTGCCAAAGTACCTGCACTAGGTACTTTTGGATTGGGTACTATTTTCTTGTTCTTTTGGTCAAAACTAATTCAAAAGTTCAATATAAAATGTCAAAAGCATATCAATATTCAAGGTTAAGATAGAGACATTACTATTGGAGGCCAAAATGAATGCATTCAATTTAACATTTGTAGTTATTGAGATATTATAAAAAGTACCCGATTACCCGGTGTTGGGTACTTTTTAGGTAGTTTTATGGTTCCTAAATGGTACTTTTTTTGATAGGGTGTAGCATACTTATGCCCTTTTGTCAATTGTGGAGATGGAGAGGCCCTTTATAGGCTGCCACCATCTCATCATGCTTGAAGTGCCTGTGCAAGTAGAGAGATTCAGCTCAATGGCAGCATCAATAAGAAATCTAGAAGTTGCTATGTCCTCAAGGCATGGTGGACGAGAGCAGGCATGCAAGCACATTTCGTAAGAAGTGCAACTTCCAAACAAAATTGAATGGCACTGGCATTTGGGTTGCAGAGAGCAGAGATTTCAAAGCAACACAAAGACCTACATGACAATGTATAGTTGGATCTGGCGAGAGAGCAGCTCTTTTGATGTCCAGACTATGGATAGCACTAGAGGGGGTCATTCGGCCTTGATCATTGGAAACACAGATCCAATGTCGATATTATAATTTTTGCTATTTTTGTCAGTCTACTAGAATCTTGAATACAGGAGCCATCTCACTCATCCCCAATATCAAAGATCCAGAATCATATGACACAGACCTACCTATATATTCAGAGACATATTTGGGGCTTTGGTACTTTGGTTTTAGGGAAATTTTATGTGGGGAGAATTTTTTGGAAGTTATTACGTATATTTATGAGCTAGCAACAAAAGCACTATGGTGGAGGTGAACCAGGATGTGATTTCTTTGAGACATTGTATGTCATGTGCCTTGCTATTCTTGGGGTAGGAGGCGGCTGCATGAGCCTTGAAATGAATTCTTAGGTTGTTTGCTTGGAGTGGGTTGAAATTAGGTTGCTTGCTTAGAGCTGATCGGATCTTTTTTGCCACTTGGAAAGTGGTCGGAATTTCATTTTGGTTGCCCCCGTGTGTTTGGAGTTGGCCAAAAGTCGTTGTATGAGCTTGGAGCTGGCCAAAAATTGTTGTATGAGCTTAGGGCTAGCCATCACCAAAGATTTGAGCTGCCATGGAGAAGCTATACGAATGACCATTTGCAGTTTTGAGATTTATTATGTTCCTTGTCCCCCCCTCCCTTTCTCCTTCCCCTTTTTTTTGTTTTAGGTATGCCACAAGTGATGCTTAAGTGCAAAAATTAGAGGTAGAGTTACTGCCACAGAAGAAGAATTGTGTTGCAACGGAAGTGCAGACATTGGACATGGGACATGTTCAGGTGGGAGTAAGACACCTCCACAATCCACAATAGACCAGGAGCCGTGAAATCAAGCTAGCAACAGAAGCAGCCTGCCTCAGCATCTGCTGCTACCAGGACCCTGAACTTGCATGTTATAGGGTTTGTAGTGGCAGGGACTGATGTCCATTCAGATGTGAATGAGGTTTTGCATTTCTTCACTGATATCATGCATGTGAAAGTTGTTGGAATTGTCTCTGCTATTAGGGTGAAAATGATAAGACCTGGTCGTCCTCGACATCTTTTGGTTCGATCTCTCAGCCTCCTAAATGTTCATCAGCATGCAACCATCTAAGCGAGAGTAGTTTCCCAGTACAGGAGAATTTCTCCCCTCTTCAGTCGTGTAACCGTGAGGAGGAGCTTTGCAAGATGAGAGCAATCCACCTACAAAAGAAGTGAGCGGTGTACAGGGGAGGTGTAACAATCGTTTTAGATCGATGGCCTTCCAATCCTTGGATTGGCTATGTCTAGATAATTTAAGTAGCACAAAATTACCATGAGCATTAGCATTATTTTTTCTTTATATTTTTGGGCTTTTATGCCCCTTTTTTTGTTTGGGTCCCATGGCCAATTTGGTCTAAATGGACATTAAAAAAACCTATTTGTCAATGCACTTTGTCTGTCTATCTAAATGGTGTCGAGGTGATGGCAGCACCATTTGTTGCTATTGTTGGTCATGTGTTTCTTGTGTTGTCATGCTCCTCCTTGTGTTTCTGTGCGGCTCCTTGCGATCATCATGATCATTGAACATTAAATTTGTAAAATATATATGTTACTTGATTTGAAGGGACATATGTTATCATGCTTTCTAATTTGCAGGATCATTTTGACAAGCATGGACCTCAGGTACGACATGCCTATTGGATATCTAGGTTCACTTTCTGGAGGGCACTTTAATTCAGTTGCATGATCACATAGATTGTCACAAGAATGTTAAAATCAAGTTTCAATAACTTGAATATGCATGGGATTTACTCTATTTTTTCCAAATGTGCTTATGCAGAGTGAACCATTGTATGTAATTCGCTTGTATTTGTGAATCACAAAGCATTTAGTTGACCATTGTGTATAATTCGTCCGTATTTGTGAATTATAGAGGATTTGTTTGACCATTGTGTATTGCTTGCAAATTCCCTATATTTTTCAACTATAGAATATTTGTTGTAAAAAAGATATTCATTTGGTACCTCATATTTGTATGCCCATGTATTCAAATTTGATTTATACATAAATCTAAGGCCAGCCTTAGCAAACCCCGTTTGGTATTTTGAAGTTAGGGATCCCAAAGAGATGGCCCAAACTGCTTGATCATCAGCAAAAGGTGGTCCGAATGGAGGATACTACAACTTCAAAGTCTTGTATACACAATGACCATGGGTCTACAACATCTTAAAACCTGTTGGAAAGAGAATCGTACAGAGTGGCTTTTTAAATGTAATATGCAGGAGCAAGACTTAGATCATCTTAGCAATATCTTGCAAGCTTTTTCAGTAACCTATGGGATGCTAGTGCATTCGAGATGGTTAAGACATGATATTACAAAATATAGATCAATCCTACATTAGTTTGTAGCCCACAAAGATGCTTCTTAGCACGCCTACCCATAAAGAGGCACCGAACCATTGCGTTTAACCGCCATAATCTCAGAGTTGAAACCGGCGGATGGGGCCTTGAGCCACATAAAGACTAGGATCTGTAAGTGTCCAGATGGAGGTAAATGTCATCATACTCAAATCTGCCCAGCATTTGCAAATATTAGAGCAAAATATGTTGATTTGGTATAATGAGTCAATACATGTGCTTTTGCAAACACCTACTTTCTAAGAAAACATCTCCACATCTCGTGAGACAAGTCAAGATTTACTGATGTAGATCCATCTCTTTATGTGAATGCTAAAAATGGCACAATGATAATTCTTACTCTATACATTGATGACTTGATTATTATAGGTAATAATCAAGAGTTAATTCAGGAGACAAAATGCATGCTAAGTGAGACCTTTGAAATGATAGATTTAGGCATGTTATATTATTTTCAGGAAACTGGGGTTTGGCAACATGATGATGGCATAAAAGAAGCAAACAATCAGAATCAGAATGTTTTCTGGAAGAGAGGAAAGGTGATTTTTGGCAGCTAGGTAAGCGAGGCCATCAAGGATTGAGTGTGGAACATCAACATGCTAATGGATTCCAAAGTAAGTAGCATGTATGAAGTTCTCAAATGTTTAGATCTAATCGTATTTGTGGAAACCTGGGAGCACGAACAATATGCACTGCCTGACATACCAGGTTTTAGTAAAGTAACATCTGTTTGGAATGAGGTAGGGACAAGTTATAGAGGTAATAGCGGAATTGCATGCTTTGTTCGAGAGCAATTTGGTCATTTGGTGAAAGAAGTGCAAGTCAGCAGCACCAAACAGTACCTTTGGATGGAAATAATGGGATATAGGAGGGTGTATTTGGAAGGTTGTTATTACCCCCCGATACACATGAAAGCTTATGACAGGGGCGATATTCGATAGAGCAGATGCTTTATTCCAGCTAGAGCAGGATATTGTCAAACTTGCAGGCAGCGGTGATCGCGAATCAAGTAGACATCATAGAAGTTCAGAATGGAGAGCTGCAATCTGATGAATACTCGCATGGAGGTAAAAAAAACAATTATCAATTCACAATGGAAAAGTGAAGTGTGATGAAACACTTTACAGACAATTAGTAGAAAGTTTGATGTATCTCAATGCCACCACACCAGAATCGACATTAGCCATAGGATTGGCTATCAAGTATATCACTAAACCATCTGACATGCATTAGAAAATGGCGAAAAAAATCCTTCGCTACCTGAAGGAAACTTCATATTGTGGTCTATTTTATAGATACAACAATAAAAGTCAATCAAAAGGAAGTTTAAATGCACGATTGAATTTGAAGGTTTTTGTGGTGCGGACTATACAGGATGCTTTTACAATTATCAATCCACAAGCGAGTATGCATTTATTTTTGGCACTGCAGTTATTAGTTGGAGCATTAAAAAATAGTCCACGATCTTTAATAGTTTCACTGAGGCTGAATATAGAGCTTGTGAAGGAATTTGGCTCCGCAATGTGTTTGATGCTTTGAAAAATTAGAGGGAGAACAGGACTGTCATTTACTATGACAATTTGAGCAGTATCCAGCTTGCAACCAATCATGTTTTTCATGCAGTAACGAGCATATTGAAGTGCAATAACTATTGAGCTTATTTACTACAGCACATGACCAACCAACAAATATTTTGTCCAAGCCACTTCCAAAATAGAAGATCGAAGCCTTTAGAAGCCAACTTGGAGTTTATAGCTTGAAGAATCTCCCTCTGTAGTAAGTTTGTGAATATTTCTTTAAAATTTGCTACAGGGGGAATAACGGAAATAATAAATAAACTAAGTCATATTAGTGTAAAAAATTTAGTGTTAGCATTTAGGGGCATAGTCATAAGGACAAGTGGCACTAGAATTAAGATGTTACCATAGGTAACGTTATCTAGTTTTTTCAAATGTTACAGGTAATTAATGAAGTATTCTGGGTTTTATCTTCTTTCCTTGCTTCTCCTTGCTACATGCCATCACTGGCATCCTATATCATGAAGATTCTTGATCAATGGGCCCATTTGTATCCTCCAGCACATTGTTGTCTATCTATTAATGTCGATGGTTTTCCTTCAAAAACCCTTCGGGATGGGGATTTTTTAATCTTGTACAGTAATGGGTGTATTGTGCACTTTTTTTATTAAACAACGGTATGCTATTCTTTTAAAAGAGACAGGTTTTTGGCCTCTTCAACATTCTGCCATGAAGCGCCATCTCCACTATATCTGCAAGGTGCACCACATGGATGATGTTAGGTATCCTGTTCTTGCACTTGCCATGGCTAAATCTCCTCCGCGTTTGAAACGATGTTGGAAAGAGCATTGCACTACATGGTTTGCCCGTTGTGCTGTGCAACCAGAGCACTGCCTGATGCTTGCCAGTTCTGATCTTGAGCTTTTGCAACAATATCTCAATGGTCATTTTTCTCAAAAGATATGGGACGCAGTTACTTTGGCCCAAGTGAAAACTGGTCATTATCATGCACACATAAATCCCACCTTGACACCAGGGCCCCAAGTTTATTTGCTTGCTTCATTGTCCAGGAACAAGCTTGTAGCTATTGCATCAATTCGCCTGCGGGGTCCCACAGTCTGGATTGAGACGGATAGATGGGAGCGGCCACAATTTCCGCGAAGCGAGACTATGTGCACGTTGCGATTCTGAGTTATTGAAGATGAAAGCCATACTCTTACGAGTTGCCACGCTTTTGAGATAGTCCGGAATCATTTTTTGACCTTAGCATTCCATTCCACGCTTCCACAACTTCTCAGAGCACTATCTGGGCATGACTTGGCATTATACATACTTGAGGTTGTAGATAAACGTCTGCAATTACTGAGCCCTCAGTAGTCATTATCTCCGCTTGTCTAGTATCATCATTCTTTTGCAAAGGTTTTCCCTTGAAAACCTTTCGGCGAAGGTTTTTTAATCCTAGTAGTAATGATTGTACTAGCCCATTGTATGGGTCCCATGACCTATTGGTCTCCGTGGACGTTAAAAAAACTATTCTATTCTATTCATAAACCATTTGGTCTCCATGGATGATAAAAACCAATTCATTCATTCACTCTTTCGTCCATTCGTTCTTTAAGGAGAGGATAGTGTAACACACCATGTATTACCAAGCCCTGAAGAAGTACACTATTTTTTTTTTTGATCTTTGAGGATAACATGGAAGACATTCTCATCTATTGTGTAGATACAAGCTACATATGATATGCAGTCATGTCACGAGTACAACCTACCTCATCAAGGTATGTACTCAAGGCTATACATCTATATATGGTATATATACATATATTAGAAAATACTATTTCATTAATTTGAGATAAAGGACATTCTCATTGTGCTCCTTCACAACATCAGGATTAACATTGAATCAATAGCCGCTTTAGCTTCCACGCTCTCCATTTTGGTCGGTCCACCTCCATCCGATCCTCCGTGTCCATTATAATATAGCCAGACTTTTTAGGGTTTTCCTGTTTGATTTGAGCAGTATAATTTTCAAGGCCCTATTCTTAATAGTGTCACTTCAATTTTTAGTATCCTGTTCAGTGTCATCTTCTAGAGCACCAAGAAGGGGCTTAATTGGCACGTGCTGCATTCGAGGATCAGTAGCAATCACATCCCTTTCTAGATTATTGACACCTCTCTTCAGTGTATCCAACACCTTGGCATAGTTATGACCTTCCAGAAGTTCCACAAGATCCTCCCACCTTGTTCCAAAATGTTCTTACAACTCAAAATTTGATTCCTCTTTGACTTTCCTTTCTTAAGGTGGCCTAGCTAGCTGGCCAAGGTACTCAAAAAAAACTATGAAGAATCCTTGTCTTCTTGGCATCATATTTCAAAAGCCACTCTCCTCTTCTCCTGCATTAAAATAGCTCTAGAAAATGTACTAGAAGAAAAAAAATCGAGCACACAACCATTTTGGGAAAGAAGATACTCTACAATGTAGTAAGAAATACATGATTACTTGAAGAGAGAATCGCCTTCCATTTCTATCCATCACTATCTGAATTTACCTCCGAACATGACGACGTTCTTATTATCCGTATCCGTATCTTCATCACTGGTGGCTTTATATGGAGGTAACAGAGTCTTCTTTCTTGGAGGAAAATGAGATACCTCCATCCTCAGAACCTGCAGAGGAAGATAAGGAGATAGGTAATGATGATTATGAAACATGGTGGCACCAATTAGCAAATGAGATGCCAATAGATAGGACAAAGGCATAGAAATTGCAGGGCCTTAACATATTGCCTCTCATCTACTTCAACAATCAAAATTGCCTACTTCTTGATGAAATCTTGATGTATAAAGCATTTGGTACACCATGCAAAAGAAAGCTCATGTACTTTATGAGCCTGTTGAGTATTGCATGCATCACTTCATGGATTTCACATGACAAGAGCTTCCACCGTCCGTGCAACAAGCTCTATCTTATAAGCCATAGCCAAATAACCCAGTATAGATACTCCAACTTGTGGAGTTTGGTTATGCAAGATCTCGCAAATGCATGGGACCCCACGTCCTAACACTGATAATATAGAAATATCTAATTGAGTCCGATGAATGGGTAGAAGGGTTGACTAAAGACAACCTAATGTACCAAGAAGAAGAGTAGGAAGAGTATAAACAAGATCAACTCATGTTGGATTTGGAGATTGAGGAGGACACCACGGTATCTCCTTGGGCTACTGCCTTGAATAGCCATTTTATCAAGTTCTTTCTATCAGCTTTTCGGAAAGATGAGGTCTTCTTCTATGCCAATGATTTATCCTCGCAATGCGAATACTTTTGGTGGGCTTTGAGAGCCTTATTTGGGTTGGTAGGCGATAAGAAATA
The DNA here is from genome assembly GCA_021234155.1 of Isoetes taiwanensis. Taxonomy (NCBI): domain Eukaryota; kingdom Viridiplantae; phylum Streptophyta; class Lycopodiopsida; order Isoetales; family Isoetaceae; genus Isoetes; species Isoetes taiwanensis. The sequence continues at coordinate 3,897,076 of JAJEKV010000043.1, forward strand.
GTTAAATTCTAAGTTCTTGGTGATGCATACAAGGATCCTAAAAGAATTGAAATTCGAGCCCTCAGCCTCATAATTGACAAGTAACTACAGAACATACAGAGATTTTTTATGGACAATTATTGTGAATGTTTCCACCATAGAAGCCTTTGAAATTGCCTTCAAGATATGCTTGTCATAGGCTCTAGGTCCGTTGTCACCATGCCCTCTGCTAGATGGTTATCCTTCCAGCCGTACATTACAGCAGAAGGAAAGCTATCATAAAAGAGAGGGCCTGGAGACAACGGAGCTAGGGGCAACAACAAAAGGTATGGATTGTAACTCTAAATTTACAAATATATAAGTATAGGGTAACAATGCCAATCGTAACAAACCAAATTTGATGCCCATACACCATACACACCTCAACTAATACTCACCTACCATATTTTGATGTTGCACTTTGTCAATCCAATGCGTGACAAGCAAGAATTTTTGTTTTTGAACGGTTTGCCCAACTCATAGTCTCGACAGTTTAAATGAATGAAGTATTTTGGTATGTGTAGGGGAGAGTGCCCTTCTTCCACCCACCCCCCTTCAATGGCCCACTTTTTGCCCCTTAATTGCCCACTTTTTGCCCCTTAATTGCCCACTTTTTGCCCCTTAACTGCCCATTTTTTACCCTTTAATAGCCCACCTTTGCCTAGCCCATCTTAAACAATTGAAATTGAACTAGATGCATGGTCTATTAATGGGCACTTGTCAAGCCCAATGAAGGTCATGTCGCATTTGATGGTCCATTGAAGGGGCTTTAGTAGTCTATTGAAGGGCATTTGGTGGTCTATTGGGGTTAAAGTAATAATAGAACTTAAAGTCTTTATAATGAGCTTCCAATTTGTCAAAATGACTCGTGTTTTGTATCATTTGAACGCTAAACTTTGAGATTCCATTATGTTTTATCAAAATAGGAGATTAAAAAAAATTAAACCCATCATGATAAAGTTTTTACCCTTAAGTGGACGCTTTATGGGCACCCTCCCCTATGTGTAGTTTCATGCATCCCAATAAAACCACACCCAAGTTGGATATTGTTTTGGTTTCAAGTCCAAGTGGTTGAGTTCCCTAGATGGTAAGCACGCCACCAAATACTATCATGTAAAATCATTAAAAAAAAGGTACCAACGCACTATGGTTTGACCTTATTCTATGTGGTTGACTTAGGTGAGTTGTAGTTCTGGTGTTGTCGATTTGTGGAAGTACATCTGTAGGTAGAAGTAGGAAAGTATCGAGCACAAATCTTTGTGCGTATTTTAGTTTTCTTTAAGATATACACATGGAAAGCAACATAACTTTTGGGCATAAGTTTTCATTGCTTACTACAACGTGGTCGGATGTCATTCTCATTCAAGCAAAACTCAGATCTTGTAGCAAACTAGCCATTTTTCTTCTCTGGCTCTTTTTGAAATGACTTGCGTTTGCTTTCCCTAGCGATTGCTTTCTTGGAGGCCTCTATTTTTACACCCCTATCTTTGTACTCGTCCATCTAGGAATGGAGTAAAAAACTACGCCTCTATGTCCAGCTTAGTGTACAGAGAGATAGTTGGGGGGTTCATTGTCAATTATGCTGCAAAATCCATTACTCTCAAACAGAAAAAAGTCATGGATCTGAAAGCTCCAAGGCAAGAAGCATACCCAATTGAAGAAGAAATTTGTGAGAAGCAGGCACGCTCAAAAAGAGATGCTAACAAGAAAAATGCTTAGGAGCTAATATATGTGCATGTGGATGTGCTATGATTCAAGGAAATTGGCTCTTGTAGCAATACAAAAATGATGAATACACACAAAAATATTGGAACACATGTAAATCTGGATTATGTTTGTACATTTGCTATGATACGATACTTAACCACTCAATCGGATCCACCTCCCAAAGGCTATACTGGCAAAGCTACAGACTGGCTTAACTAGCTCCTGATCACCACTACTAAACCACAATCTCGGATTAAAGGAAAAAATACATCTCGCTTAGGAATAAGGAGGTATACTAGCTTTTTGGATGAATATTCACAACTAGATTTGATTAAGATATTTGGTTATGGAACTCTTTCTCATTCAAGTCTAGTAATTGGTCGCTTTCTGTCTGCCACATAAGCTTTAGGATGGCTCAATATTATTGCTTACTTCCCTCTCTCCCCTTATAGTCGTTGTCGAGATGTCCTTAAAGGATAGGCGTTTAGCCTAGTGATGACACACTAGATCTAGCAACTATAGGTTGTGAGTTCGAGACTGCCCCAGAATCGCACTCTGAACTGTTGGGTGTCACATTTAAGGGTTTGAACGGGACTTAAACCCACTACCTCTGGAGTGGTAGCTGTGCATCCTAACCGAAAAGGCCACGATGATTTGGATGAAACCATATCACACGCTCTAGACCTAATAGTTAATCATTAACTATCAGGTCTGGAGCATGTGATTCGATTTCATAACTATCAGGTCTGGAGCGTGTGATATAGTTTCATCCAAATCATCGTGGCCTTTTCGGTTAGGATGCACAGCTACCACCTCGGTAATTCAAGTCCCATTCAGACCCTTAAATGTGACAGTATGATTTGGATAACTCATGCCCTAATGGTGTGGGCAAACTGTAATAGGATTGGGGGTCCAGATGGTTGTCGTCACACTCCTCGGTTTCAGTCCCTTGCAGATCGAGTTCGGTCCGCCCCCAATTCCTCTGGTTGCAAGCCTTCAAGGAGGGGGGGGGTCTTGAGGGGAGGATAGTGTGACGATTAACTATCTCGGTTCGGTCCACCCCAATTCCTCTGGTTTTAACTATCGGGTTCGGTCCACCCCAATTCCTCTGGTTGCAAGCCTTCAAGGAGGGGGAGGGGAGGGTCTTGAGGAGGATAGTGTGGCGATTAACTATCGTCAGTGCAGGGCGTGTGATTCGATTTCATCCAAATCATCTTGGCCTTTTCAGTTAGGATGCACAGCTACCACTTCAGAGGTAGTGGGTTCAAGTCCCATTCAGGCCCTTAAATGTGACAGTATGATTTGGATAACTCATGCCCTAATGGTGTGGGCAACCTGTAATAGGGTTGGGGGTCCAGATGGTTATCGTCACACTCCTCGGTTTCGCCCCCAATTCCCCCGGTTGCAAGCCTTCAAGGAAGGGGGAAAGCCTTCAAGGAAGGGGGACCTTGAGGGGGGGGGATAGTGTGACGATTAACTATCAGGTCTGGAGTGTGTGATATGGTTTCCTCCAAATCATCATGGTTATGATGCACAACTACTACTCCAGAGGTAGTGGGTTCAAGTCCCGTTCAGACCCTTAAATGTGACATTGGGTGTCAAAGCCCACAGACGTAATATAAAGTGGTTGGGGGCAGGGCCCAACCAAACAATGTAGTGTGGTGTGTGGTCACATGTCCGGTTGGATGCTGCCTATCTATCTATCTATCTATCTGTCTTAAGAAAAGTTATTTCCCTTTAGATGCCTTTTTGATATAAAGGTGTTCCCCTTTAATACCTTACTTTGCTTCCAATCCGCGACCCCATCCCTAAAACAACATGGTACTTGGGTTGCCAAATTTGGCATTGCATTATTCTGGTGATGCCATATGGCATACCATTCCATTGCAGAATATCTTAGATCCACCATTCCGCATCTCTGGTTTCCGATTGGTTACCTGTTTTTTTTTCTTTTGATTGATCCTTTACAAGCCATAGCTTGAATACGGCCATGTTGCAGCTTGTTTAGCTTGTCGGAATAGCACTAGCCTTAGCTTAGCCATATCCATAGCTTTGAATCTCTCCTTTTTTGCTGCAGAAAAGGAAGAAGACATGATATCGACGTAGAAAGTAGGGCTATCCACTAATTTCTCTATGAAATCGATTTTAAAATACACAATCGTTGTTTCCAAGAACCTAGACTACCTATACCTGTTCCAACTGCTATGCTCCAATGAATGAGCCAAATGATGTGAGTCTTAAACTCTTTTCCAATAAAGTACATCTAGAAGCTTCTGAAAAATGCAAAAGGTAAGCAAATAAAACTCTTGATTCTTGAAGCTTTTGTTGCAAAACCAAGGATGTTAGGGTTGTACCTGATCCAACGATTCCTCCGAAGAAAAAGATGTTCAATGCTTGTGGCGATAGATCAACTTGCTCCTACGATTTGCCCTATAAGCACCACCGATTCACCCATCATATCTATAACGATGGGCCTCGCGGGTTACACACTGCCCATTAAAACAGCTACAAAAAGTTCTTGGGCTTCAAAACTTAATGCCGGTAACTTTACCTGCGTAAGTGAGAGCCAAACAATTTAAGTAAGTAGCCTAGTAAACGTGTGCAAAAAACATTTTTAGAAGAACAATTATATGCAATTTATTCTCTCCATGAGACAAGGAGTCTTGCCCTACCCAATATGGAACTTTGAACCTAGGTGGCTGTTGGGACTTGACCTAATCTCTGGGCAAGGGCAAATTATTCTATTGCATCCATCTACCAACTTCCAGTTCGTGAAAATCGTCAAACACTTCCTATATTCATTTAGCACTCAAATGTATATGTCATGACCTTGACAACACAATCCAAAATTTTAGATCACTTGAACAGTTATGCATAACTTGAAAAATCTGAATTTTAATTCAAAAAATTCTATTATCATTGCAATGATATGCAACTGTTGTACGCTGTCTGATGACTTTATGTATATACAACCGGTTCTATCATCCCTAAGGTGATGGTCCTTTAGGGTTATGAGCCTCAATATCAACATGACGAATCCCAGGCATGATACTCTGAATCTCTTTTTCCAATCTGTCCACTTCACTACCAAGTGCTGCAACAACCTCCTCTCCTTATAAAAGCCAGAAAAGACATGAGATATTATGAGATATTATGACAAAAGAAAATTATCAATGGGTAAGATATTCTCCTAATTTGTCAAGTAAACTGTAATCCGCCTAAAACAATCTTGATTTTTTTTTTCTTGTTTGCAGCTCAATTTTCTTGATGTCTAAGAGAATATCCAATGCCAACTCTAGACTGTTATCTGCTTATTCCAAAGTTCTCTTCAGATCAACATTAACAGCTCTTCAAAGACAAACATTTAGCTTCACATTTTAATATGGCAACGTTTTGACAGAAAAAGGACACACTGCATTAGTGAAACAACAATCAACCACACATCCTATTAAGAGATTGAAGATGTCAATACCATAAGTTGCAAGCATACGATCGAGAGATGAATCATCCGGGTCCAAAGCAGCAGCTCGGAACTGAGAAGAATCCAAGTTATGAAACAAACACCAACTAGCTCTGTGTGATAAATGCTTGCTCCTAAAAACAGTTGATACAATACCTCTTTCATCCAGACCTCCCTTCCAGTTCTTTGAAGATAATTCTGGACGACCACTACTCCATCAAAGTCTGAAGACACCATAAGCATGATCGTATATATCATCAACTCCAGAACAACCATCTTAATGAAACAATTAATCCAACAAATACCTATTTCTGCCTTGAATCTGAATTTTCCTGGGCCAATAACTTCACTCTTGCAGTCATAAACAGCATCAACTACCTGCATTGTACCATAAAAACAAATCATCCGAATATGATTCTTATGTGAATGCATACATGCATGCTATATCTATATCAATATTAGTACTTGTCTCATTAGTTGAAAACTTCTAGCCCGTTGAAATGGATAAACATATAGTAATTTGCATAAGCATAAGTTGAAAATACCGGGTCACAGGATAACAAATCTAGCACTTGCTTCATGTCATTTGGGTTCATTGCTCTTCCAAGCAAAGCATGTCGATTCCGCTGTATAAGAAAGATAGCTACCTGCGGAGTGAGAGCAACCGAATAGCAAATAGAATATAAGATGAGTCTTCTACATCAATTTAGATAATTGTAGTTATTTTCTGGCTTTTTAGTCATCTCACTTACTGCACCAAGCAGATTTCCAACTATGATAGAACCAATTGGATCCCAGATGGGGTTTCCTGTGATGTGGACAGCTGTTAATGAAATCCCAGCTATCACTAGTCCAGTCACAGCTGCACCATCCTGCAATATTGCATCTTATTTTAACGACAAAAGTGAAGCAACAAAGACATAGCACAAAAGAACAGATCCAACATGAATTTAATTAAGTATACGAAGGCTTCAAAGTGGACACAACACAAACTAACCAAAGAACTTTAATGTTTACCTCCATCATAATTGCAACAGCCGTTGGATCATGGCCCTGCCAAACATATTCTCGAAATTTCATACCTTCAGCAGAGGCCCCCTTATGGACAGCATTTATAGCAACTAGAAGTGAAGCACCTATAACAACCTTACCTTAGTAATCAACACATGGCAGCTAAAGTTTTTTTTTAAAACTCGCAGCCGAGAAGCGCACCTTCCATGAGCATTGATCCACCAAGAACAATTGCTGCAGTCATCATATGCTCCACTGGCTGTGATTAACACATAGGCAGCTATTAGTATGTTACCATCCCATCTGCATTCCAAGAGATTGTAGCATAAATACTTTGCTATGCCACAAGTTTGATACTCCATCAATGATAGTGGCCCCAGATCCAAGGCAGAAGATCCCAACCGCAGATATCAATGACCATACAAAGCGTTCTTTTGAATACCCATAACTGGAGAGAAGGCAACAGCAACATTTGTTAGAACATCACACAAACTAGGGAATGATATTGTTAGCTAGATGAGTTTGTAATATCATAAATAAATATTCATCAGAACAGTACATGAGTAAAATAGCTGCAGAACATACGGATGAAGCGCATCAGGTGCTTCGTCTCGAGCTTATAAGACCATAAGCAAGCAGGGCCTGCAATCACAATGATATTTCAGAAGAACTGGAACCATTGCACATGACCACATCGAGTTAATAAGAAAGTGAACCTGATTAGCTATGTCAGCCAGAGAATGAACTGCTTCAGCAAGCATGACATGACTACCACTTGTCAACCAAACCCCACATTTAAGGGAGAATACCATCACATTACACCATAATGCAATCACCACAGCTGTCTGACTGCACGATTAATAGAATGTCTGTCAACAAGGAACATGTTTTAAAATGCAAATGTGATGAAAGAATAATTGACACATTAGTAAGGTTTGAAACATTCACCTGTGGTCACGAACGTGTGGATCACCTTTACCTGATCGGCTGGCATCACTGCTATGTGCTGCAGAATTCAAAGCTTCATCAAATACAGATTCAAATGGTATACAGTTATAACTAATGTGTTAAAGCCGTGAATCACATACACGACAAGCATCTAGTCGCCATTTACATTATCCTTGGGTTAATGTTTTAAATAAGATCGAAGACAATCATGGCATGACTATCAATGGCATGGGTTTAGTCCAAGTAACTGTAACCTTTGCAGGGTGGAAAAATAGAAGGAAGTGGCGAATTAGTGCATTCGAAAGAACTACCATTGTTCTTGAAAATCAAGATATTAAATAACAGAATTCAAAATGTAACACAATGCTAGTAAAAATTACACAAAAAGTTATTACGCCTCGTACATCTAGACAATGGTGTAAGAATGTCATTGCCTCGAAATGCAACTATGTACTTCCGCTTCCGCTCCTCATTGAACCTAGAGATGTTGTAAAAGCCTTGGGTTGCAATACCCCCTGTAAATATTACCATTCTGTCTCAAAATTGCGCCTAGGCTGCTTCCGTCCACCCTTGCCGAACTGGGTTCTGCTTCAACAAATGCCAAAAAATTCCGTGCTACTATATGAGAAGGCCACAAATGCGCCTCTATGCCCTGGATAAACCCACCATTTGTGATGATCCTGGCATTGCAATGACCGGAAAGCCTCTTGGCTGTGGACTTCAGCAGCCCAACATAAACCATTGCTCACAAAACCATGACCGTAAGGGAGGGATGACCAGAACTAGGAAGTACTTAATTGTAGAGGTTTGATGATATGGACAATCCACATAGGTTAACATATGTGGCATTCCTGTGACATGTCATTAATCCAAAAATTTAAAAGTTGGCATTTGTGTGACATGTCATAGATTTTCTAGACATACAACTTTATAGGAAAATTCTAAAGTGACCGAGGGCTGGAGTGTGGAGGCCGCCCACAGAGCTTGGATATTAGGTGACCGAATTGTACTCATAATGTGTAGGCCAGCCTGCAGCCATTCCTTATATTTCAAAGTGTTTGAGAGCCAAAAACCCCTCCTCCTCAGATATTAGATCTTGGTGCCAGAAAAAGCCAAAAGTGTCATTTGCTTCTGCTAAAGGAACGGCTTTGAAGCATCTGGAGGCCTGGTTCCAAGCCTCAATGATTCTTCTCATGATTTTAGAAGTACCTAAGGCTAGGTGCAGCTGGTAGAAGGCAGAGTCAGGAATCTGATGAGATAGTGAGGGGGCACCTACCAGGCTTGTAGACTGGATTCAATACCTAACAAATTTCGGCTTGGGGAGGTTGTAGTGAACAAAGCCCTCCAGGCAAGTTTTATTTGCAGTGCACGCTTGAAGAAAGAGATCTTTACATTCCAGTCCCCCAAGCCTTTTTGGAATAGTCAATGTTTCCCAAGGAACCATCTGAGCACCTTGCCATATCAAGTTCCTCATAGTGACATCCAGATCCTTGTAGGATTTTTTGTCTGCTATTATGGCTGAAGAAAAAAAAACATGAGTACTGGCAATGACTTGTCTTTTTTTTTTTTCCCCAAAAGCAGTTCATTCTAATTCAGTACGCCTCAGTTAACAGTATCTAATCTTTTTTTCTTCAATGCAAATTCTTAGTTCACTTGATGCAAAACTCTCAGGCATTGCAAATTTACTGTATAATGTTGTTATTGAATCCCATTTTGCAAGGTTCTTTGACACTTAATTATGTAAGAATGAAGACCTACAGGATGAATACAGGATGAATACACACCTGGCGCGAATTGGCAATATACTGCCTGACCAAAACACTTCTGGCGTGTATTCATGCAGCCAATTCGCGCCTAGAAGCGAATTGGTCAAGCAGTTTATGGTCAGTTCGGCGCAAAGTAGAACAATCTCTGCATGTTCAAAAGCGGCTTACGGCGTGTATTCATGCGACCAATTAGCGCCAGCGCCAAATTACAGTGAATACGCCCGGAAGCGTTTTGGTCAAGCAGTGTATGGTCAGTTCGCGCTAGGCGTGTATTCATCGTGCGAATTGTCAGCATGAATACACGCCCGGCGCGAATTGGCACGCCTGGCTATGTCCTTTCCTGATTATCCTGTTGGCTTGATCTAAAAAGTGGTTCATTTTTGTATGCCCTGCTCCTATTGGCTGATATGATTTCCTTATTCGTGCAGCCCTTAGGTATGCTTGATGATGTTATGAGTGCTTCTCAACTTTTGAAATGGAGTTATGCCATGTATCTGGAGTGAGACATTGGTAATCAGATAAAAGTAAGACATTCGAAAGACTCACTACTATAGGTGAACTTTAGCAAATGTATATAGTCCGTCCACTTGAATTGTTTGTTCCGGATGTAATTCCTTAGTATATCCTCAATTATGCAGTTAGTACGTTTTGTTTGGCCAGCTATCCATGGATGATAAATTGTACTCATCCAAAGTTTAGTCTATATAGTCTTGAAGAAGTCTGTCCAAAATGCACTAACAAACTTGGGGTCTCTATCTAGTGTGATAGCCTTTGGCATACCAGGATGTCAAAAGATCTCCTTTGTGAGAAGATATGGGTGTCCAATGCTGTGTTAGTGGCTTTATAAAGCAGAAGTGTGCCATTTTATATAGCACGTCAACCACTGACACTAGACCATCATGTCCTCGCAAAGTTCTAGGAAGATCCATTATGAAGTCCATGGTAATGACTTCCCATTTAGTGTACATTCAATTCTAGTAAACCTGGAATGCGTAGCTACTTGGCCTTGGTTTGCTGACAAAGATAACACTGCTTAATATAAGTTGCAATATCATTCTTCATTCCTGGCCAAAAGTAACTACTTTTATCTTAACATAAGTTTTCATAAGACCAGCATGTCTTAAAATGGAGTTACAATGAGTATTGGTAGGCCAACGGATGTCTAGATACTACATCTGCCACCACATTATGCTTTTTCAATTTCTATACAACTTTAAAGCCATATTCTTCAAGAAATACCATCCATTGCCTTTGTTTAATATTGAGATGTGGCTATGTAAAAATGTATTGGAGGCTCTGATTATTTGTATCCAAATGAAATTGTTTTTCTAAGAGATGCCTCTAAATTCGTAAGACTTCCACCATTGCAAATAACTCCTGGTCATGCGTAAGGTAGTGTTGTTTTGCATGATTCATTTTCTTGGAATCATAGTCTATGACACTTCCCTCCTGCATCAAACCACCAATATAGCTATCTTGCTAGCGTCTATTGCCACCCATTTATCTTTCTCGTAACATAAGAATAAGTAGAGTGGTTAGTGCTTTTTTTAACTTGCCAAAGAATGTTTGAACATTTTCTTGCTAATGATTGGTCCAATATTTAAGTCTTTCACGTTTTATGAGATCAGTTAAAGGTGTTGCTATCTTTGCAAGCCTTTGATATTTTTTTGTAGTAGCTGGCCAAGCCTAGAAAACTTCTTACCTCAGAGATATTCTTAGGGGCTGAATGTTCTATAACGATGTTAATCTAGGCTGAATCATTCGATATCCCATTCATTGATATAACGTGCCCTAGATATTCAACTTCCTTTGTAGCAAATTTACATTTTGAGAACTTGGCAAAAACCCAATGCCTTCTCAATTTTTGCATTTTCAATCAGAGATGGCGCCCATGCTCCTCCAGAGTCTTATTATAATCAAGTATGTCATCAAAAAAGATAATGGCGAATTCATCGAAAAACTCATGGATGATATCATTCATTAATCTCACGAACCATTGCCGGTGCATTCCTCAATTCAAAAGGCATAATATAAATTCATAATGGCCATGCCTTGTTCTAAAAGCTGACTTATGGATATTCTCTCCTCTGATTCTTATCTAATAATAGCCTTATCGAAGATCTATCTTGAAGAAATATTTAGCTCCCTGCAATTTGATCTATAAGATCCTCCGCTCTAGGTAATGCAAACCTATTTTTAACTAGTTATGGTGCCCGGCGTTGCCGGGCCTAGTAACAATTTGAAAGGTGATTATTTAATACCATAAAAAAGTTTAAGAGCATGAAAATTTGCATTTGGAAATTGTAGGAGCAAGAACGAAGCACAAAATTTGCTTTAGGAGCAAGAACGAAGCACGAAATTTGCTTTCTGTCCATATGTACTTCATATACAACAGTTGGGGCATTTCGACTGTAGATATTCATGTTGCAAGGCTTAGCAAGAATCTTCTATGTCGAGGGGTAGGGTTGCTGAACATAAATGTCCAACAATATGATCATAAGAAGTTCTGTATCAAACATATTGGTGTAGAATGTTATGTAGTGTTTATTTGTAGACCATAGGCCTATTTCTTTGACCATTGAATATGAACCAAAGTAAAAAGAATAGAATAGAATAGAATAGAATAAATTTTAACGTCCACGGAGACCAATAGGTCATGGGACCCATACAATGGGCTAGTACAATCATTACTACTAGGATTAAAAAACCCCTGCCTCGAAAGGTTTTCAAGGGAAAAACCTTTGCAGTAATACTGATACTAGACAAGCGGAGATAATGACTACTGAGGGCTCAGTAATTGCAGATGTCTAGAACCTCAAGTATGTATAATGTCAAGTCATGCACAGATGGTGCTCTGAGAAGTTGTGGAAGCGTGGAATGGAATGCTAAGGTCAAAAAATGATTCTGGACTATCTCAAAAGCAAGGCAACTCAGAAGAGTAAACTGGAGCATTGAAATGTCACGAAATGTTTTGCATTTGGCAGAGAGCAATTTATTCAATGATGGTATAAAAAGTTTAGTAGGCATTACTCGACTGAATTTGAAGTGAAAAGCTCTGCAAATACTTTTCCAACTGCAAATATAAGAACATAAAGCTAATGGTGTGAGATGTGTCACCACCTCGATGGCATATTAAAGATTTGTTGGCAGAAATTGGGCTTAGTATGTAGATGTTGGTGTCATTGCTCGACTTTCTAAACATATATAAAGCAGATTCATTTGTTCTTTGATGGAATATTTCCGTCTCAGGAAAAAGCCTGAGCCACGACACGCAAAAAAAAAATAACTAAAACTTAAAAAAAAGGAATAAAAGCTAGGATTTCTTGCTCTCCAAGCAACTCCGGCAGACTATCCCAAGAAGGATGCGGGTCTGATCATATTTCTCGCCTTAGGGACGCCTCACATGTAGCGTCTCCTGCGCCTCCCCAATGTGAACGTCCCCGGCAAGAATTTTGGGGCGTTCACATGTTGGACATCGCCATAGGTACACCATCACCGGTTTTTGCTACACCACACCGGTTTTTGCTACTCCATCACTGTTTTTGCACCACAACTTCAAGATTGCTTCAAAATTTTACCTTTTGTTGCAGGTGAAGACCGAAATTTACTGGAAACGGAGGTCAAGACGTCCAAAGGCTGGCGAAAAATGGTCGATCGAGAACTGCTATTTGGGCGGTTTGGCGTCCCAACGGTTTGGACGTTGAGCCGCCCGGCAAAAAAACTTAACATGTGAATATCTTTTTTGTTACATGTGAAGCGTAGGCCTGGGTTTAAGAGCCAAGCGGATTTCTCTTTCTTCCATTCCATGCCCTTATAGCTTGCCAGAGCCATACGAGGCTGTTCCGACCACCCATCCTACGCCATCGAAATTAGCATCCCTGTTCTTCTATGCCCTGGGCCTCCTAAATCCGCAGCCCTTTTGTTCAAGCTTAGTTTCAGAGTTTAGTTTAGTTGGGCATGGCAAATGTAAAGCTTACTTGGAGCTTAGCATTCTTCTCTCGGAGGGGTATTTCGCCGCTGCAGTACGGGGGCAGAATTGGGGAAGAATAGGGTGTGCATAAAATTGGAGAAGAAAATTACTTAAACATAGAAACAGATATTGGGCGCAGCAGCTTCGCCGTTGCAGCATGCAAAAGAAACAGGCATTTGGGAAGAGAAAAAGCTGGAATTCGCTGTTTGTTCCTCTGCTCCATAACAAAAATCCTTCGCCGATTTCCATCCAACCAGTCAGAAGGACAATCTGCCAGTTAAGAACTGGAGCTATGGCTGGTGGGAAAAAAAACTTCCACCAGCTACTACGGCATTTTTGCGGCCAGAGCGACTTCAAACCTGTAGAGCTACTCTGCTACAAAAACTTCGTGCAGCAAAGCATCAATCATTCAGTTAATAGCTTCTAGCTAGATAATCCACACTCTACGCTACAGAAAATACCTGGTTTGGGGATGTGGGTGTGCAAAAATCTGATCAAATCGCTTCAAAAATCCGAGTTTTGGGATGTGGGTTTTGCTTGATTCGGCTGCAAAACGGGAAGATCAGGAAAGAATTAGAACATGAGCGTTCAGTACAGGCCGGAGGTCAGATTTTGCACAGGTATTTGGATCAGATCCTTGCATGAGCTAAAATTTCATCAGGGATCTTCTATTTCTCTTTTATCTCCTCAAGAATCTGCTGTACAATCTGATTTAATTTATTATTTCGCCCCCTCTGCTTCCACCTCTCAATCGGAGAATTGTTTAAATAAGCGACATGAGCTTCAATGGGTTTTCGGCTATGGCCAATAATCCTTCCTTCCACCGGATCTTTAACCAGTTCTATGCCCAAAATGTGTGGTTTTCAAACTATCCAAAGCCGATTTGTTGATCGTGCCCTCCGATGCGATGATTCGAGCTTGAATATGAAGAATCAAGCCATCGCTCTGAAACTTCAAGAGCTCGAAAATGCGCTTTTGGGTCCGTTGAAGAAGAAGAAATGGGAATGGATTGGTCCAAAGCGTTGGATGATTTTTGAATCAAAATGAAACGACCCGATTCATCGATTTTTGATGCGATTTCATGCGGGATCACGAGGAGCCAATGTCGGTGTTTGTCTTTGCTTGAAAAACAGAGCAAAACTTCTTTTTTGGTGTTCTCTGTGGTATGGAAGCAAATTCGAGAGAATTGTATTACAGGAGATATTCCTATCCTAATTGGTTGTAACAGGTGAAAACTCTCGCTTTCTTAAAAAGTTAAGGACAAACACTCACTTAAACCTAGAACACAATGCATTGGCTTTTCTTATTTATGATTCTTTAATGCATGGAGAAGAGCCAAGAACTCTGCAATCCGTTGGTGTTGTCTTGCAAAAGATATCTGTAATGTGATTCTTTTGGGAAACACTTATAAAATACAAAACATGTCAAAAGCCTTAAATGTTGACATCAGCCATGGCATTATTGATCTTGCAATATCGGCACAATTGGACAATTAGGCTGAGGTCCTTTACGAAGCCCGAAAGCAGAAAGTAGTAAGTATTACATGTTTTGTACTCTTTGTTGAGACTTTAAATAAGTGGGGGGCTTTATTTTAGTACAATGCCTTGGTATTAGTCGTAGCAACATGGATTAGGGTTGCTTGAGGTATAATTTAGAACTTGGCCTTATGAGACCTATATAATTAAGGATGACATGACCGTCATGTCCAGTGTATTTTTCGTTCTCTGAGCTCCACGGTCATCTAATGGTAGCAAAATAAAAGGAAAACGCATCACCTTGCTAGTTATAAGAAATATATATGCACATATCCAAGCTCGAACTTTGGCGACAACTATTTGCATTGAGATTATGGCTTGCCCATTCTCCATATGGTGTGAATAAATGAATGTCGGTTAAGAAATTACATTTAAAAAGCAAATTGTTTACACTATGGTTTGGTAATGGATCAAGCCTAGTGCAATCGACGGACACTTTTATGTTGTTACCCTAACAGAGAGATGATGTAAAGATTGGTTTTTTCAACTACATCCCTTTTTGCTACAGTTTGAATTGAGAAACTTCACCTTAAAATGCCCTCCATAGTAGTGGGTTTAGAACTGATACCAAGTTGGTAAAGAGAAATGTTTGCGGCGGCCTTGGCCGCCACGATAAATTTCTTGTAGTAATAATGCCTTATGTTGCATTTGTATTTGAATAGTTATTTTACAAAGAGTGGCTAAGAAATACTTGACGTTGATGACTTGCAAGGAATTGGTTGTGGTGGGGCTATATAGTAGGGGTCTATGATGATATGCTACTTGGGATGCATTTATGGGTTGAGTGTGAATTCCCTTCCTTTAAAATCTAAAAATATATAATCACAAATAGTATACTTTTAATGACTTTAGAAGATGATTTTTGTGGTATTGTAACTACCATGCAAGGTTGCATGATGTTTTGCACGATGTCGATCATATGTACGGCAATAAAGTTGTTTGATGTTGGGTGTGTTGAATTGTCCCAATTGGCAGCTAATGGTACTGTATTTCAAATTATCAATTGATACATTTATCAATTAACACATGGCAACTACTGCATGTCTAGGGAAGAATAGCCTGGTCTGCAAAAAAAACTTGACATAAGATTCAAACAACATGGAATATAAAGATAGATAGTATTTTAATGTCACACAGCATACACCAAACGTAGCATTTAAAGTTTTTCATGGGTATTTTCCTTTCATTGGAAGAGCCCTTCATTCTTTGCACAGACTTAGGTGCCAGTGATGCCTACAACTGCTTTTGTTTAGATAGATGCACCAATAACAGCGCTACCTCTGTATATAAATTGAAAAAGTATATACATGCATACTTGTAAGTGGTGGCTGGTATTTATTGAATGATTATATTGATGCTACATAGAGCTCTACAATGCAAGAATTGACATCGTGTAGTAAAAAGCAAGGAAACATGTCATCCCAAAACTTTAATGATGAAATGATTGCATTGCGTGCAGCCGTATGATTTTTTTACCTAAACGTTTTCAAGACAAATTGTACAATGGCCTAGAGTGTTTTTTCCTTTCGTTTGCAGAGCCCCCTTCCATCTTTCCACAGACCTAGGTGCCAGCGATGTCTAGAACTGCTTTTGTTCAGATAGATGCACTAATGATTTAACCTGGAAATTCCATGCACTGTATTTCTTACCATATGCATGGAAATAAGTCTTCAAAACTTCATAAGGGGAATTATGAGGTTGGAGATTTTGATCAAATAAATGGGTTCCCATAATGTGATGTTCATGTTCCTTAAAAGGATTTCATCTGCATCTTTGAACTGCAAAGAGAAAATAACCTTGTCTCAATGAACAAAGACAAAACCTTCAGAAATCAATTTATTAGCAGTGCCATAGGCCAAAAGTTGCCTGAATAACATGGAACATTTGCCTTGCAAATTGCACCTATTTACCCTGAATATGCATTTGAAGATGCTTCTCTATACTTAAGCAGAATATTCAAAGCAATTAAAAGTAGAATCCATAGAAGCAAAGCAAGTAGAGCCTTAACTTTCAGCCTAAACTCTAAGGAGTCCCAAAGCAATAAAAAATAGAACCTTAACTTACAGCCTGGACTCCAAGGAGTCCCACAGCTTTGGATATAGTATGAAATTAATGACACAGATGATGACGCCTCTATCGAATCCATTTACAGTAAATGAGGGAAAATAGATTAGTGTAGATATGTTCCATAGTGATGGAGTCTTTGAAAATTAGATACGATAGGCTTGCTTTGTGACTTCCTCTTTGGCAAAAATGTTTCAAGGTTGAGGATCTTAGAAACGGAATTGAATGGAAATAGAACCTTGTGCAAATCTGACACAAAGAGATAAACAAATGGAAGCTCAGAAATTACATGCAGCGAACAGAAATTACATTTCTTGTCTTGCTTAATGCATGTGCCAATGGTTCATCGTCACATCTGGATCTCTAGAAGTGATTCTCCTTAAACTCCATAAACTCAGTACATGGTATCACCCTTGGATGCAAAATATCCATTTCGGCAGCTTGCTGGACTCTCTGAAAGTAAAAATATCTCACAACATAAAATCATAAATTGAAGCATGCATCTCGGTACCGGAATTGCAGACTGAAAGCAGATCGAGCAGACATCTATCAAAATCCGGAGTCTAATGAACGGATCACCATCTGTATACCTGCACTCAAACAAAAGCCAGCCATGGTTCAAAAGCACCTATAGCTCAACTAAAGAAAGACCTTATTCAGCCTAGCCATAGCTTGAGGAAGATGCATACCCCGAGTATAAGAGATGCATCTTGGATATTGTAAAGTGAGCAAGTATAGTCATGAGTGTTTTGGAAGATCGGTATGGCCACATAGCATAGCTCGCTTAAAACTCTGGCCATACTCATCTTCCGAAACACCCATGGCTGTCTTAGATATGCTGCAAGGATGCTTTTATTAGTCAAATAAAAGATTGAAAATGTGAGAATTTGATCCTATTTGAAGAAGAAAAAAAAGAGCCAAGTTAAATCCTACAATCTATAATGATGAAATAAAGCGACATAAAATGGTTTGCATCAAACAGTAACCTGTTTAGACCACACATCAAATGCAAATGAAACTCCTCAAACCCCATCACACTTATAAGGATAAGTTTGAATCATCGAGCAAAAGAAATCAAAACATTTTTGCTTGCCCAAAGGCGATCTCACAATAATCTGATAGGCACTTACAGAGCAATTATGAAGCATAAGCAGAGCAATCTTGAATAATAACAAAGCCACAAATAGAAGTCTGGAGATGAATGTGTTTGATTCCTGTGGTTGCATCCAGGATAGATAGGCTTCTCATTCATCTCATCAGATTTTCTACAATGGTGGGCGATGGGTAGGCTGCACACATCGCGAACTACCCACGAAAAATAAAGGAAAATCAATTATATCATTTGGACCCCAAAAATACAATGCTAATAGATGAGTGGCTGATGTACCTGCCGAAAGCTTATCACCGGGATTAAAAAACCCGCCCTTTTCGGGTTTTTGACGAAAAACCCTAGTGATAAAGCCGGCAAGGGCTTGGACAAACGTAAAGGCATAGAAATCGCTCCCAAAACCCCCGCATGGAGAAGTCGAAACGGATGCCGCTCGCCAACCCGTACACGCATCACCAACACAACAAACGAGACAACACAACATACCGGAGGATAGCATCACCCGGGGTGGAAAAAAGCATCACCCAAATGGTGGAAGAAAAACATGATAAACAATACAATAAACAAAGAAGGGGGGGGGTGGGTTCAAAGAGAATAAAAGGTAATCGAGAGAGAAGAGGAAGCGCCCGATGAGGCGTTGATGCGAGAACCGCGCCTAAAATAGCGAAACCCCAACCCGGAAAGGGCATGCGCGCATGCATGCATGCAAGACATGCATGCTCGCCCCATTCTAGAATGTCGATCCGATGTCTTGGATCGATGCGATTCTAGAATGGGGCTCGCATGAAACCAATAAACCGCCCGAATACCAGAGAACTTCCTTATCAAACTAGAATCGAGGACGAAGGTCACAGGATGAAGGCTAAAGAAGGGCCGAGGCCGAAAGGACAAACCCACAAAGATGACGTAAACGCCAAATGGGCCAAACCAAGCGGGGAAGAAGCCCCCCCCCACGGAAACAAATCAAAGAGAATAAGGTACTGCTGAGAGAAGAGGAAGCGCCGATGAGATGTTGATGCAGAAACGCACCTAAAATAGCGAACTCCCAACCAGAACGGGCATGCGCCGCCCGCATGCATGCAAAACATGCATGCTCGTCCCATTCTAGAATGGCGATCCGATGTCTCGGATCGATGGGATTTCCTACATAAGTTTGACCTGCATAAGGAAAGCAGAGAACAAATAACATATGAGCTTTAAAGTATCTTGTGGAATCTACTTGAGGTAATAATTACTGCTATTGAGATCTCTGAATCAAATGCTTGAGAAGTTCCCTTGAAACCAAGCTCAAAGAAATAAAATAACATTCCATGTTTGAAATAAAATAACATTTTAAAGCAAGAGTGCAAATACTTTAAAGCAACTGGAGTATCATTGGCATAAACCACATTTTCTACCAACACTTTTAAGGCTATTGCAATTATCGATGTCTGAAATTTTTAATACACACTTACGGATGTTTTAATACACACTTACGGATGTTAATCATTCCACGACTTAGAAAATAAGATGGATAAGGAGATGCCAAATTGCAAAGAACATTTTTAATGATATTGCTATTGTGTACCCACCTATATGCTTTTAAATCCCGACGCTATGGAAAGAGAAGCTCTACAACAACGTAAAGAAGGCTCTACAACAAAACCAAAGCATCAACATCAACCAAGTTTGCAAATACTTGGTTGATGCTTGGATGCCCTAATCTTCAACCAACATTTGATCCAATAGCTGCCAAGAAGTCCATATTATGACAGATGTGGTTTACAACTCATAATTATTCAAAGACACAGTGCCATGTCAACTTATGTGGCCATCTCAGAATGTAAAGGAACTTGTATATCTAGAAGTAAAAAGAGCAACTTAAGATTGCAGAAGAGCAAGTTGGAATTAACCTTCATATAAACAGACTTAAGACTCCAAAAAAATAAAAGGCCTTGCACGACCAGTCTCCACCTGAAAGACGAAGTTGAAACTACTGATCGACCATTCCTACACAGGAGTCTACCTGCGTGCTGATCAAATATCATTCCAAAATAGATAAATAGTAAACCATGTTACCCTTTGCCCAATTTAGAACAACTCAAGAATATATGTGCAGAGCCAGCTAAGCATGTTTTTGCCGAAATAGGGCTAAGATATCATGTATATGCTGGGTGCAACAGAAAAAAATAGAAGATAATCTGATTCAAGAACAATAGATGTGCAGAGCTAAGCATGTTTTTTCCGAGATAGGGCTAAAGAATCATGTATCTGCTGGGTGCAATAGGAAAAAATAGAGGATAATCTGATTCAAGAACAATTAGCAAAGGTAAAGCGATGCTCACCTGTGGGATAAGATGCAAATTCCCCTGCTTGAAAATCCCTTCAAGATATTCTCATAGGCGCCGACCAGATCCATGCAAATTCTGTCTGGCATCCATGCGGCAGTATGACCTCTCGATTGGATAATCGCGGAGCCGAATGAAATCCACTGCAAAAACCCAAAGCCCAAAACATTTCCCGATTTTTGGAGTGTCGGGACTTTTTTCCGATGGCCAAAACTTTGAAAACCTTAGGAAATCAATTTTAAAAAAATTCGAAAAACTTTTTTTGCCATGCCGGATAATCCCAAATTAACAAAGTAGATAGTGTGCTTATTTGATTGACAGTAGTCAATACACATTCTTAGTGTTTTGTTCTTCTTTTTAACAAATAATATTAGTGCTCCAAAGGGTGAAACACTTGGTCTAATGAACCCTAGGTTAAAAAGCTCCTGCAACTGCTTCATGATCTTAGTTAACTCGGGTGTGCTCATTCTATAGGGATTCTTACGGTAGACTTGGTAGTAGGTGCAAGAACAATTTCACACTTTACTCACCTGAAAAGTGGCAGTTCTCTTATCTCATCGGGAAAACGATCATGGAATTCCTTAATTAGGTTGTTGATAGTGTTTGGCTATTTGCTAACAACTTCCTCTTGCTTGGATAAAGCTTTAATGGATGTCATCTTTATAATACAGGTAACCTTATGTCCCATAAACCGATTGGTCCCATATGTCGATTGGTTGTCGTAGCCGTTCTTCTATTACGAGGTCGAATTATGGGGCCTGGTGTTGTCCTTTGCTATCTGGAATGACTTGGAACAGGTGCAAAGGACCTTCTTGGCACGAGCACTGGGAGTGAAATCCACGGCCCGATATCAAATTCTGCTGCAAAAAATAGGTTTCTTGCTTCTATGGAGAGCGGCCCTTGATCGTTACTTTATCTACTTTCGATCGCCTTTGTACACTATCTTAATAGATGGCACAATATTTCACCATGTATATTTGTATAGTTTGTCAGCATTCCTATTACTGCCACGGTTTTTCCCTCGAAAACTCTTTGGGGCGAGGTTTTTTAACCCAATAGTAATATGTCTGTTGCAGTTGCACGTTCTTTTTTGGGTCCCATAGCCCACTTGGTCTTCGTGGATGACAAAAATTATTCAACTCAACTTAATTCAATTTTACCTGGCTTATTTCGAAATCGAAATAATTTTTTGTGCATCTTTATGGGATATTATTTTGCTTTCGTGGAAGTCTCTATGATTATTTTTTTGAATGGCTTTCTTTTCTTGTGGGAAACTTTGGTGAATCTTTCCTGTTGTACAAGCAGAATGTCCATCTCTTCTTTATCTGGGATCATGATAAGGTGCTACTTAACTTGATAACTACTCGAATTAAACTATAAAATATCATCCTATTATGATACAAGCACGGGGGAGTGGTCCACGGTGAAAGAGCTATAAGAATCTGACAAAGCTATATGAATATTCCAATATGATCTGGTGATATAAGGGGGGACACGCTAAGGATAGAGGGGAGGCAAGGATATTTATGAAGTAAGACCTTTATACTATATGCTATAAAGGGGGACATCAAATTATATCTATTAAGAAGGGGTCGAGGTTCAAGGTCTAATCAAAAGGAGATATCTATTCGCAAAAGAGGGCAATTATCAACTATTCGAACTTAGATCTTTATGATTATTTTAGGACCACTAAAATTAAAGGGAATAAATACCTTTTTCAAGGGCATCGAAACGACACCTTTACCTTTTGGACGAATTTTATAAAGTGGTATCCAATTATCTAGGGGTTTAAGGCATATGGGATGCCATTTCGGTGTGGACCGGTGGGGTCACCACGACCGATGTTAGCCGAAGTGGGTCATCGGCCCGCGGGGAATGGCGCACCATATGCTTTGAACCGGGCAATATGGTACCCGAGGAGCCAAGATTTCCCCCCTTCCTCCTCCAATGATGGCGCCGACAGAGCTATGCAGCGTAGGTGATGCAGGGATGGGGTTAGCATGAAAAGAAAGAGGATGGTTTTGTAAATGAAGCTTTGCTGCGATGGGGTTTTGGTGAGACGAAAGAGGATGGTAAGCGGCTTTCTTAAAACTTTCTTCTATGTTATCTTTTCTTCTATGCTATCTGCTTCTTTCTGTACCCTAAGCGATGCTTTCTTAGCCAATATAAGGTCTGTGCTTCTAGGTTCTTGTGCTAGCCCTACTTTCTAGGTCGAGATCATGTCTTCTTCCCTTTTCTACAGCAAAAAAGGAGAGATTCAAAGCTATGGATATGGCTAAGCTAAGGCTAGTGCTATTCCGACAAGCTAAACAAGCTGCAACATGGCCGTATTCAAGCTATGGCTTGTAAAGAATCAATCAAAAGAAAAAAAAACAGGTAACTGATCGGAAACCAAAGATGTGGAATGGTGGATCTAAGATATTCTGCCATGGAATGGTATGCCACATGGCATCACCAGAATAATCCAATGCCAAATTTGGCAACCCAAGTACTATGTTGTTTTAGGGATGGGGTCGCGGATTGGAAGCAAAGTAAGGTATTAAAGGGGAACACCTTTATATCAAAAAGGCATCTAAAGGGGAATACCTTTTAAGATTTTAACGTCACGCACTAGGCAGCATCCAACTGGACATGTGACCACACACCACACTACATTGTTTGGTTGGGCCCTGCCCCAACCACTTTACATTGCGTCTGTGGGCTTTCACACCCAACAGTTCAGAGTGCGATTCTGGGCAGTCTCGAACTCGCGACCTCTAGTTGCTAGATCTAGTGTGTCATCACTAGATTAAACGCCTATCCTTTAAGGACATCTCGGCAACGACTATAAGGGGAGAGGAGGGGAGAGGGGGAAGTAAGCAATAATATTGAGCCATCCTAAAGCTTATGTGGCAGACAAAAAGCGACCAATTACTAGACTTGAATGAGAAGGAATTCTACAACCCATTATCTTAATCGAATCTAGTTGTGAATATTCATCCAAAAAGCTAGTATACCTCCCCATTCCTAAGTGAGATGTATTTTTTCCTTTGATCTGAGACTGTGGTTTAGTACTGGTGATCAGGAGCTAGTTAAGCCAGTGTGTAGCTTTGCCAGTATAGCCTTTGGGAGGTGGATCCGATTGAGTGGTTAACTATCGTATCATAGCAAATGTACAAACATAATCCAGATTTACATGTGTTCCAATATTTTTGTATGTATTCATCAATTTTGTATTGCTATAAGAGCCAATTTCCTTGAATCATAGCACATCCACATGCACATGTATTAGCTTCTAAGCATTTTTCTTGTTAGCACCTCTTCTTAAGCGTGCCTGCTTCTCACAAATTTCTTCTTCAATTGGGTATGCTTCTTGCCTTGGAGCTTTCAGATCCATGACCTTTTTCTGTTTGAGAGTAATGGATTTTGCAGCGTAATTGACAATGAAACCCCCCATTATCTCTCTGTACACTAAGCTGGACATAGAGGCATAGTTTTTTACTCCATTCCTAGATGGACGAGTACAAAGATAGGGGTGTAAAAATAGAGGCCTCCAAGAAAGCAATCGCAAGGTGTAGCTTTTTACTCCATTCCTAGATGGACAAGTACAAAGATAGGGGTGTAAAAATAGAGGCCTCCAAGAAAGCAAACACAAGTCATTTCAAAAAGAGCCAGAGAAGAAAAATGGTCAGTTTGCTACAAGATCTGAGTTTTGGTTGAATGAGAATGACATCCAACCACGTTGCAGTAAGCAAGAAAACTTATGCCCAAAAGTTATGTTGCTTTCCATGTGTATATCTTAAAGAAAAACTAAAATACGCATAAAGATTTGTGCTCGATACTTTCCTACTTCTACCTACAGATATACTTCCACAAATCGACAACACCAGAACTACAACTCACCTAAGTCAACCACATACAATAAGGTCAAACCATAGTGCATTGGTACTTTTTTTTTTTAATGATTTTAGATGATAGTATTTGGTGGCCTGCTTACCGTCTAGGGAACTCAACCACTTGGACTTGAAATCAAAACAATATCCAACTTGGGTGTGGTTTTATTGGGATGCATGAAACTACACATGGGAGGTGCCAATAAAGCGTCCATTTAAGGGTAAAAACTTTATCATGATGGGTTTAATTTTTTTTTTAATCTCCTATTTTGATAAAACATATTGGAATCTCAAAGTTTAGCTTTCAAATGATACAAAACACGAGTCATCCTGACAAATTGGAAGCTCATTATAAAGACTTTAAGTTCTATTGTTACTTTAACCCCAATTGACCA
Organism: Isoetes taiwanensis; assembly: GCA_021234155.1. Classification (NCBI taxonomy): domain Eukaryota; kingdom Viridiplantae; phylum Streptophyta; class Lycopodiopsida; order Isoetales; family Isoetaceae; genus Isoetes; species Isoetes taiwanensis. Next base: position 3,921,257 of record JAJEKV010000043.1, read on the forward strand.
CCAAATGCCCTTCAATAGACTACTAAAGCCCCTTCAGCGGACTATCAAATGCGCACATGACCTGCCCATTAATAGACCATGCATCTAGTTCAATTTCAATTACTTCTTAAGGTGGGCTATTAAAGGGCAAAGGTGGGCTATTAAAGGGGAAAAATGGGCAATTAAGGGTCAAAAAGTGGGCAATTAAGGGGGCAAAAAGTGGGCCATTGAAGGGGTGGGTGGAAGAAGGGCACTCTCCCCTACACATACCAAAAATATTTCATTCATTTATATTGTCGAGACTATGAGTTGGGCAAACCGTTCAAAAACAAAAATTCTTGCTTGTCACGCATTGGATTGACAAAGTGCACGACATCAAAATATGGTAGGTGAGTATTAGTTGAGGTGTCTGTGGTGTATGGGCATCAAATTTTGTTTCTTACGATTGGCATTGTTACCCTATACTTATATATTTGTAGATTTAGAGTTACAGTCCATACCTTTTGTTGTTGCCCCTAGCTCCATTGCCCCCAGGGCCCTCTCTTTTATGATAGCTTTCCTTCTGCTGTAATTTACGGCTGGAAGGATAACCATCTAGCAGAGGGCATGGCGACAACAGACCTAGGGCCTATGACAAGCATATCTTGAAGGCAATTTCAAAGGCTTCTATAGTGGAAACATTCACATTAATTGTCCATAAAGAATCTCTGTATGTTCTGTAGTTACTTGTCAATTATGAGGCTGAGGGGTTGAATTTCAATTCTTTTAGGATCCTTATATGCATCACCAAGGACTTAGAATTTAAATTTTACTGCAGGACTACTCTATCAAAACTTAATCCTTTTATTGCAGGACTACATTTCAATATTTGTCTAAGGCATATGAAGAAAATTGCAACTAAAATTCAAGCATGCCTTGATTGTCATTTGAAATTGTATCATGCATGTTGCAGAAGATGGCAGTTGATTATGAGTAAGCTATGCACTCTGTAATTTTTTATGTGCCTGAGTTTGCTCATTAGTGACCTTTCTTTTTAAGTAATGCAGGTAATGGATGAAATAGTGCGGTCTGGCAAAGGCGATCATGTATGTTGAGAAAGGAATGCTGATGATACAGAGGAGTAAATTGTGTTTTGTTATGGTAGTGAAACACGTATAATTGCAGATAGGTGGCATGTTAGCAGAGCCTAATAGAAAAATTTGGAAAACCAACAGTTCAGTGCAGGGACAAAGAGGAGCATGCCTGTTCTTATATAGTATATGTTGTATATCATCTCAGACTAGATGCATTTTAAAGAACCTTCCTAACTCGTTCTTCTTAGGCTCTGTGGTTTTTGTATTACATCAAATTATGACAAGAATAATTCTTCGCAAGTATATGCATAAGCTCATACAAAGCCCACAATTCTTACAAGCTAATTTGTTAAAACATCATCTATTGATAGACAAATTATTGCACTGCAAACTGTGGTGGATTGTCCATTTTCATTTTTGCAAATGCATATGCTATACAACATGTAGTTCATTTTATAAGAAGTTAACTGTTAACATTTGTTTGTTTCAAAGGATACCTCAATTTTTCATCCTTCAAGTAGCAAATTTTCAAGTTGCCAATGAGGAAATGAGATCTATATATACAAGAAATTTATCGCGGCGGCCAAGGCCGCCGCGAACATTTCTTTTGTCCAATCTGCTGCAAAAGAAGTTTTGTGCTAAGTTCTGGACATGCTTGAGATGTGAGAGAACATGCAGGAGTTGAAGCTACACTATTACCGTCTGTTTTGTGCCCGTAGGATAGATAGATGCTATAACCGACCACCATGGGATTTCCATTATTGTCCATGTCCTCTTCTTTTGGCATCTGATGACAGCCAGTGGGTTTTGGGCCTGGATGGGGTTGCCCATTACCGATGGCTTGACCACTAGGCTGTAACCGCGATGTATATTCTCTTCATTTATTTCATTTTATCTTTGCATCCGATGACAGCCAGTGGGTTTTGGGCTTTGGATGGGGGTATTCTTTTATATGGACCGCCGGGAACGGGGAAGACACACTTAGCAAGGGCCATGGCTAAAGAATTGCATCTCCCATTTGTGTTTTGCTCAGGTTCCGAGTTTGGAGACTCTGAATTTAGTGGAGCTGATAAACTCAATGACATTTTCTTCACAGCTAGGGCAAATGTACGACTCTAACGTGTTCTCCTATTTTGCTTAGTAGAAGTGCTAGATGTGATGGATCTAAGTTTTTTGAACAAATAATGGGACCTAAAGATCGGAATGCCATGAACATTCCTACAATGGGTCCCAGACTTCGTTTTGGTACCAACTCTCTTTAAGGCGATTTGGAGCTATTCTATATTGGCTGAAAGAGTTCCTTTTGAAAAACAATTTGTGTAGGCAATGATTTCTAAGAAAGTTAACCATAGTGATTAGGACTTGTAGAATTTGGTACAAAGAACCCAAAAGGCAGAAGAAATTGTTTGCATTCACGCTGAAGAAACCTGTGGCAAGCACGCTGTTATAGATAAAATATGGCAATTAGCCATTCAAACTCCTTCAAAGATTGATATGCCAACCACACGAACTATAAAAATGCAAACAAATCAATATCTGGGTAAAAGTATGCTGGTGGGTATCAAAAGCATGCGTCCGGACGCATGCTTTTAGCACCCCTGCTTCCTGCTTTTTTTTGGGTGCTCGTGGGTGCTGGTGGGTTCGCTTTTTTACACTCTTCATTTGTTAAGAGGATTCTTCAGCCAAGAATCATTCCACATTGCTCGAATTTTCCATCAGATTAGCATCGATTTCATTAGATTCGAAGTCGACTAATGCTGTGAAATGACCCAAACTCCAAATTGGCATGTGAATCTCCAATTAGTTGCTCAATCCATCATATCTTTTTCATAAAACTTATCCACCAAGGTAGGATTGTCATTTCGACCATATTCAGCCTAAAAAAGCCCCATCTAATTTTGCTTAAATTGGGTGACTTAAGAGATTTCTCACTGTTTTTACAAAAAACTGTTGCAAGAATGGTTTTTCTTTAATTTTTCACTCAATACCCCAAATTAGGTTCTGAAATTTTGCACATAGGATATGGGTGCATGGCCGATTATGAAAATCAGAAAAGCCCCAAATGATTTAGCTTAATTTGGGCTGAATTAAAAATTCTTCACTGTACCAAAACTGCTGCAGAAATAATTGCTCACACAATATCCCAAATTAGGTTCTGAAATTTTGCACGTAGGATATGGGTGCATGGCTGATTATGAAAATCTGAAAAGCCCCATCTGATTTAGCTTAATTTGGGCTGAATTAAGAAATTTTGTTCTGTTTTACCAAAATTGCTGCAGAAATGGGTTTTCTCTAATTGCTCACTCAATATCCCAAATTAGGCCCTGAAATTTTGCATGTATGATCGAATTGCATGGCCGATTATGAAAAACAAAAAAAAAAAGTGCTGGAAAGTGCTGGGTGCTGCAGCGCGTTTATTTGATACCCACCAGCATACTTTTGCCCATCTGACAATTTATAATAGAGCACACTTGTATTCTCATTTAAGCTCATCAATTTATAAAAGACCATGCTAGATTTTTAAATGTATTACTGTAACTAGAAATGATGTTCTAAAATTTCTTTTGACTAGAAATGATGTTCTAAAATTCCTCGTGACACAATTACGCCTAACCCGCTCTTTGCAACCTAATGAGGCACACTAACTATTTGAATAATCGTGACACAATTCTGCCCAACTGCTCTTTGCAACCTAATGAGGCACACTAACTATTTGAATAATCAGAAACAGACATGCATTTGTTCCAAAATACATTCTACTCACATCTTCTAAATACTGCTTTGAGCTCCGAATTAAATTCAAAAAATGAGATCAAGAACTAATCTAGAAGAGGGTTATGCATATGTTCTTTCTCCGCCGTAAAACAATTAATCCAGCTTGCTTTGGCATGCCTAGACTATTTACGCAATGTTCAAAATGATAGGATCCGTTTAACATTCGAATCTTTGAAAACGTCCGTGGTGTGCAAGCGTGTGATTGCAAACGTTGCAATTATCATTGCAAACCTACCATTCTGCATTAACATTGCCTCTTTGCAAACTTGATGTAACCTAATTGCAACTCCACTCAGCCCAATTGTAATAATCTAAAGATGCATACAAAATAAATGGATCATGAAATCCAATGCTATGATCCTAAAAGGGCGTGGTCTCAATCATTCAAAAAGAATGTATGTACTAATATGTTAAGGCAACCGAATTGCATTGGTACACAATCCATGTTCACCTCGGTATTTATTAGTACCTAAAAAAATACCATTATACAACGGACACAATGCTTCCCAATAAGTATATTGTCCATTTCACGTAAAATAACATGTTTGACAACCCTTGTTCTCATATGGGCAACCTAAATATGAAGCAATTAGCAATTTGCCAATGGTTCAAATACAATATGAACAACATAGGCATAGAATATGCAATAAGTCATCAAAATGCAGCCTATGCCGAGGTAATGTTCCAATCAAGGAAAGGTTTCTTAAATTTAAATGCCGGCAGTCCATACATAGGCTCATGTGTGGATTCCATTGAAGTCCGCTTGAGTAGTCATTTAGAGTCCGCTTCTTTGCATTCAATTACTTATCTATCACAAGCAATGCACAATTGCATCACAATGTTTAAGCTCACCATTATTTAATTATCCAAAACATAATCCACAAGGCATAAACATATCCAAAGCGGCTTGAAAAAAATGCATTAATAAAAGCTTGAAAAAAAAAGGAAAGCGAAACGAGAATCAAACATGAACAAAAAGAACTAAGGGGATCGGTTTCGGGCTTAGATTTGGATCGGTGACTGAAACTAGGATTTTATATCACCTATTGACCTACCATCAAAACTAAGTTAATATGCACATCAATAAATGGATCTCCTCTTATCTCTCACTTCCCTGCATTATCAACCATTCAACCTGAGTCGGGAAGAAGAAAGCGTGCTTCAAGATCCGATTTTAGCCGAAATCTGTACAAACCGATTTAAAAAAAAATTTGAACCTCGTGATCTCATTTCTCATCTACGGCAACAAATGCAGAGAGGGCAATGCATGTGGCTTATGACTAGGCTACCGGACACAAAATAGCATCTATTTGCCTCACAAAAAATTTGTCCACCTTGCTAAACCAGCCCTGTTCAAAATTTCAAGTCTAGGCTGCCGATCTTTATACACGTATTTTATAAGAAGACGAATCATTCAACACTAAGGATACCATACATCCGGATTGGACTAAATTTCTGGGCTCCAGAGCCACTTTAAAAATGCGATTAGAATTAGCAAAAACGAAACTCACATTGCGGAAACCTTGACATGCTTCCTCTTGCTCATATAACTTGCCTCAATAGCTTGAACGTAAGAAGTAAGAAGAAGAAACCGGAAAGCTTGAGCTGCCGTAACAAACCTTAGCATCCAGTTTAAAGTAAATTGGCATGTAAATCAAGGCCCGTGGCAAAATATTAAAGAGCAAAAGTGGCCTTCTCTTCAATCCACAAATAAAACCCCAAATAGCCGTGAATGGCTTTTCTAGATGGCTGAGATTTTCCATTTGATTTAGAAGGGTGAGACTCTTTTCCCAAAAGCAACTCTCTACAAATTCCATGAATCGAAATTGCTCATGCGAGGGGGCGAAAATGGTTTCGATGATTGGAGGTAGCCCGAAGGTAAGGCCGACCCTGATTTGCCTAGTATCGGTCGGATTTCAAGATTGCCACCGGAATTTAGAGATCCATCATGAAGAACAAAAACGAGTACACAAAGCCGATTTTGAGGCCCATCAAAGTCGCATTTGTTGCTATCGCACCCGATTTCATGATTTTTTTAGTCAGTAGGCACATCATCCAATCTGTAATAGCAAGGCAAATAGCAAGCAAAATAGACACTAGAGATCGATTAGATAAAATTTTTACCAGCGCTCTACCAGAGAAATTGGAGAAAGCAGAGCCTGAGGAAGACCACTTGACGGAGCGAAGTCCTCCAGAGAAACCGATAAGATCAATTCCAGAGCCGATAAGATCAATAATAACGTGGCATCCATCGAAATTTTCTCACAATTATTTTTTCTTTCTTAATTTTTCCCCACTGGGAATCTAGGCATCGAATCTTGGTGTGAATCATCTTATATTATAATGTTATTGTGTAAGTGTTGGACCCAGCCCTAATTTGAACGGCCCAGATTTGATGAAGCCAACGGTGCAGATGATGCCACGTTAGAAGCCCTTTTTAGCTCAAAAAAGGCCCTAATTTGAACGGTCCGGATTGATCTACCCAACGGTGCAGATGATGCTATGTTAAACGCCTTTTAGGTGAAAAAAAAAAAAAAAAAGAAAGGGTTTTGGCGTCACCGCAACTAAAGCATTCCGCAGCTATGGTGAATGCTTTAGTTGTAGATGCAGATCTGAGCTCCCTTTGATGCGGCTCACATTGGAGAAGTGAAAACATGTCTTCAAAGCAAAGGTAAAGATGTGCTGGTCCGAGAGTTGGGATGTTAAATTAGGATCCGAGGGGCCGGGAACTATAATAGAGATCAGTATTTCCTTCTCTCTTCTCTTTTGCAAAGATTGCCACAATCATAGGGATGATCTGCGTAAATAGGGCTATTGTATTTGTCATTGTTCCCTTCCGGAAGGTTTTGACGATCTTAGTTCTTCAATGAAGGCACCAAATAAACGCCGCATGAGTGGCCATGAGGTAAGATACTTCAGAGAAAACATTTATGGCAAGGGATTTAAGTTTCACGTAGGTTGTATTATTTCGACAATGAAAGGAGCAAAGGGAAATAACTTAAGGCTAAGAGAAACGTAAGATCCGCAACCAAATACATAGAAATTTATACTGGATCGGGGTTTTATTCATAGATGAGTATGTTTTGTGGAGTACCGAGCAAATAAGCGGTTTACATCAACAACATCTCTCAAAGGGCTTGCAAGCAGTGTTATCCGACAGAGGATCCGGATCAATAATCTCGGCCACAAAACCTTGCTCAAAAGTGACCGATCTTTACCGAGGTTTGCCGTAGATCCGCGTTTCTTGCATTTTCTTTACTTATTACCTCGACTATGGCTTTTCGATTACAGTAGTATATCTTGAATATGTGTCTATCCTCACAGCATTTTGCCCTCTCAAAGGGCTTCGAAATGACCGCCAAACATCCCCTGGTAATTTTCCCTTCCTTCGAAGCTTGCCTTTCTTGATATTTAGATCCGTTGTAGATGTTAATTGATGCAAGATTTGTGCGGAATTTGATGACAACTTCCGCGGATGAGGGACAATTTTTAGGATTGCTTCTTAAGATCATCAATACAATTAATAGTCTTGAGATTGGGGTTTATCTTTGGTTATTCTCCGCTTTTAGCTTAGCAGTTTGCTCGCTAGAAGATGGTAAGGTTTGTCTTGAAACACTCGGGCTTAAGTTGCTTTGAGTAGAAGCTTAAATACCGGTCTGCTGCGAGTTATTGCCATGGATATCAACAGGGGAAAACTCGAACTAGGTTATCCATATATGGTAGAGGCACGGGTTGATCACAAGATAGATTTCTCTAAAAACCGATGATTCGTGGTATGATTTATACATGCCTAGATTGGAAGGGACATCTCTAAAAAAGGGAAAAAAAAGATGCAAGGGCTGCCATCTATAGAGTCTATCCCTCATCTTACATAATCACGTCTTCTTCAATCCGGGCTTTCCTTCTCCTTAAATGGACGCTTCATTTCCATGGATTTATCCAATTTTGCTGAATTCAATTGTTTTGTGGTAAAAATCCCCGCAGATTGGCTCACGGGTTTTTGTAATATAATGGGGTCGATTCAAGCGTCGTTAGATTCAAGGGAATCATCTGATTCTGGACATTCATATGGAATTGTTTTGATGCATCGAGAAATGCGAGTGTGGCACCGCTTTCGCCTTCGTTTTACTCAGATAAATATGAGGTCCCGCATTTGGTTGCCTTAATATTTGTTGCAAATGCCGGCGAATGATGTGCAACTGTTTAATGTCGAAAAGCCTCGGAAAATTCGTCCAAGCACCTCCTTCCGGCAGTCATTTAAGGAAGAGGAAGATTTTATTTATATCGTGCTTTGCTCGACCGTTGGATTTGTTGTTTGCTGCCCCATATTTGCATCCCGCTTCTTATCCACCGGTTCTAAAGTCCTTATAAGGGGACCGTTCTTCTTTGTTCTTGGATGATTTACTTGTGTTAAGTTTAAAATGCATGTTTGTAAAATGCCACAAAGATGACACTATCTCATGGAGTACAATGATCAGAGCATATATGCACCAGGGGACATGAAAGCAAGGTTTTTTGTAAAATGCGAGTATATCCTTCCGTGATGAATTTAGTTATTGGAGTTCTTGATGCATGTGCTATGATAGGCATTTCCAATCACCAAGTCAACGAGAGATGGTTAAAACTTTGATGTCCGTGGAAGTTTTTACAACACAAGGAATTTCCATATCTAGAGATCTTGCCTACCACATCATCCATGTGTGTACAAATCCTCGAAGAAAGATTTTATATTTGAAAAGAATCTCTATTCTCTTATTGTATAAAGTGGCCTTAATTGCATTGGGGTGCTAGCAAGCCATCTTATTCGAGTATTCACTTCTTCTGGTCACTTAGTGGAAGCAAATGTTGCCTTTGCTAATCTGGTAAAACCATGTTAATTGGAATGCAATTTTCGAGGCTCATAACGAACATGGCAATGAGAATTTGAGTCTACAGCTTTACAATAGCATGAGCCAAGGGGACTCCATGCAAAATTATTTCACATTATCAGTCATCTTGAAAGCAAGATGTCTAAACGAGATGTTATATCTTGGGCCGCAATGGTAGGAAGTTATGCAGAGCATGGCAAAGGTGCACTTGCACTATGGCAAAGGTGCACTTGCATTAAACTGGTCCAAGAAAATGCAAGTTGAGGGTGGGAAACCAAACAATGTACAATGTCACATTCCTTTGTTTCAAGGAAACGCAAATTGAGGGTGTGAAACTAAACAATGCCACATTCCTCTGTGTTCTCGCATGTAAGCACGTTGACTTAGTGGATCAGGGCTCTTGGTATCTGGTATTTCGCACAAATCAAGTGGCATGGTTTTGAGCCAACCACGGATCAGAACAATTGCATGATTCATCCTGTAGGCCATGCCTGTTATTTCAAGGAGGCAGAGAATATATTACAAGCCTTCAACAGAATGTATGAGAATGTGGAACTAGAGAGAAGATGCACCAATTTACAAGCACCAAAGGCCTATTGATATGGAACCATTTATGGTGTCTTTTACATATGGAGAGGACCATAAGATTGCCAAAAATATTTGCATCTGTAGTATTCTCCATGATTTGTGTTTTATTGATTGTCCTTAACTTGAGATGAGAAATGTTTGTGAACAATTGTAAACTAGCCATCATATTTGGCTCAAACATTTGAGACTGGAAAATGCAATGACTTACATATTCTAAATCAGGAACTAAGATGCATAAATGCATAAATCTAAATCAGGCACCAGTCCCTGCTAAAAGCTGTGAACCTCAATCTCTTCATAGAAGAGGAAAACGGAAAGAAAAAAGTCCATCAGAAAAGGGAAAAAGGGGAAAAGACCGAGAAAAGGAAAAGAGGGAAAGGGTCAGAAAAGGAGAAAAAGGAGGAAGGAAGGAAGGAAGGTATTTTTATCGTCCACGGAGACCAATCGGTCTATGGGACCGGGAAGAGGAGAAGGGTGAGAAGCAAGGAATTGAAAAAGAGGAAGGGGTAAAGGGCACGAAAAAAAAGAGGAGAGAAAGGGTGAGGAAAGGGGAAAAAGAGCATGGGAAAAGGAAAAAGAAAAAAAAAAAAAGAGGAAAGGGAAGAGGAAAAGGGAAAAAAGGGAGAGGGTGGGGAAAGGAGAAAAATAGGCACATAAGAAAGCTAGAGAAAAGACAATGGAAAGAGGCATAAGGAAAGAGAAAATGAAAAAGAAGAGGAAAAGAAAAGGGAAAAAAGGTACTGGGAAAAGAAAAATGGTGTTGAAAGAATGAAAAGGGAAGGGAAAGGAAAGGAAAAAGAAGGCAGAAAGGGGGAAGGGAAGAGAAAATAGGCACGAGGAAAAAGGGGAGAGGGAAATGGGAAAAGAGAAGCGTAAAATGCCCATTGTTGATAGGCTGCAATGCAGTTGTAGAGCTATAGACAGTTGTTGATCATTTCAATATTCTAAAATTTGGTTTCATATTACGGATGGTCATTTCATGATAAACCAAGCTGTTATTTTTTTTTTTTTTTTTATTGGCCAACTTATACAACCTTTTTGGCAATTGTACAACCTTTAAAGGAAGTCTAAACTGTTGTAGACAAAGATAAGGCAACTTCAAGCTCAACCTCAATCTTTGTTAAGGTAGTCAATTGAAAAGTGTACAATCTATCAACCTCAATCTTTGTTAAGGTAGTCAATTGAAAAGTGTACAATCTATAAATTCCCATGGCCTAGCATAAACACATAGTGAAGCAATTGCATGACTTAAGTTGAAAATAAGTAAAATAGCAAAATAGCTCAGAAGGCTATCAGACAGTCTTATTAAGGGAATTGTTGGACCATAAGGCATTTGCTAGTCATTGCTACATTGTAATATATTGGTCCCATATACGATATAAGTTGAAGAATGTCTTAATGACCTTATCAATCAATAGACGATTGATGTTCATGCAATACTCTTGCAGCTAATCTGAGACTTTAGCATCTTTCTATAGCATTTTTAATTCATAGCAACATGGTTCGAATACGGAGGATTTTGAGAAATGAAATGCACACCATGTTGAAGTAAGAAAAATGTTTCAATATTAATTGCCCTACCACCTACATAATCATAGTTATAAAAGCAACACATTTATAAATTTTCATCATGAATGTTCTTTGAAACAAAGGATGTGTAACATCAATCCAATACTTTACAACTGGCTACATTGTTGTTTGTCAAGATCAAAATTACTTGCATGCGCAACTGCACAACACTCTTGCATGTGAGGGAAATTTCTTAATGAGCAATTGTATATGTGAGGGAATCTCTGAAAATTTCTTGTTTAAGAATAGAGACCGAGAGCATGAACACCCTCCACTTGGATGGAACTCTAAGCATCATATTGGTTTAAACCATATGGAAGGAATCAGTTCCTTATTTTAGAATAGCGTATTTCAACGAAACTCTGCAAATCCTCATGGTCCAAATGCCACATGGTCTGCATATTTCAAGTCAAATTAACAAGATATACATTAAACCATCCGTTTCATTCTATAAACTTTGTATTTTTGGCAAAACCAATATCAAAATCCACACCAATAAGAGGAGCCAAGAAATCAACATAAGAAGTTCTAGATCTTTGTTCCTTACTAAGCTTAATCTTGCTGCTCTTTGCTTTCTATCATGGAAACTTAGGCATAAAACAAATGTTCTATCTTTTTTGAACCCGTATTCATAGGATAAACCGCCGGATCTAGTTCGGGCTCATTTGAAGTAGGAGCCAAGGTGCCTGCTAATCCGACACATAAATTGTCTAATTATTTGGACATCTGAGCAACATGAACTGGATCAAGGGAAGCAAAAGTTTGGTTCTACAAACTATATCAATCAACAGTAATAAATTCCTAAAGAAAAGGCTGAAATAGTCAATGCTTGGCCCTTTCACATTATAGAAACCACTACAGTTGGTGGATGTTGGCTGCATAAATCCTTTGTCATTAGAAATCTATTCTGCAGCTCTATTCAGTCCTTCTGCAAAATATGGACCTGTCATAAATTTATATAGGAGTTTAGATGGTCTTACCACTGCCTCAGCCGTAAGGCAACCATGTATCTACCATCGATTATCTCTGGTCATCTATATATACAAAATGAGTGCAGTTAAACAAAGACTGCAAGTACTTGCAAGTACTGAAAGAAGTAAAGGTTTTCACAGATCCAAACACAGAATGGAAGAATATAAAAAGAAAAAAACGACCCCAGCCTTTCAAATTCAATGCTATATCAGTTCATGTCATGGTCCTTGACAATATGAAGTTTGTAAGGAATGCCAGATTCCTGTAGGGGCTTACCAAGATTAACACTTTTCAAAGATGTCACTTCAGACTTCTTTCTTTCCTCATTGAGAAGAGAAACTTGTTCTGCTGCTCCTCCATCTGCCACATAAAGTACACTTGTGGGTCGCAAATAGTTCTATCTTGCCCATTTTACGAAGATATGCACTCTCATCATCAAGATCAACAGCAATTGCAACTTTCCTTCCTCCAAATGTCATTTCTCTCTATATGAGCAAATATTAGAATGCCTCCTTCGTGAGAAGTTTTGCCTGACAACCATTTGGGCTCACTATAAGAAGCTCCATGCATGAATATGATATGACTTTTAACTTTGCATTCCTCTGTCCTGATTAGATAGTAGTTCATATAAATATGAGATGTTTGTATATTAAAGCCTAAAAATAGCCGCATCGTTAGAAAGGACATAAAAACGAAATTCTAAATCTCACACAACCGAATATGAATAGGGTTTGCTGCCAGCTTCCAAGAACGGTTTTACAAAGACCAAGTCTATAGCGTCGCGATCAACCCAGGATGCATGATTCACTACTTTCGCTCCACTAAAAACCACTCTTTGGCTAGGCCTGACTAAAAAAAACATTAGGAATTGGAGACGGCTAAAATTACGGGACATACCTTGTTAATAGCAGATGCATAAGAGGTGGGCGTGCAAAGCATTAGCATGTTGGTTGTTGGTGTGAGACATACCATAGATGCATGAGCTACGGCCGTGCAAGGCATCAGGAACCGTGGTGTGAGACATACCATAGATGCATGAGCTATGGTCGTGCAAGGCAGCAGTGATACAATCCTCGCCTAGAATGAACAGCCATTAAGAAAACTGAGCCTTTCTGAAACTTCTCTAGTGTGCCCGAAACTGTCATGGCTACGGCTATGGAAAAGAAAGAAGGAGGGAAAAGGGAAAAAGGGGGAGAGGGTACGGGAAAAAGGAAAAGAGGAAAATACGAAAAGGGAAGAGAAAAATGGAACATAGAAAAAGGGAAGGGAGAAAGGGTGAGGAGATGGGAAAAGGGAAGGTAAAAAGGGCATGGAAAACGGGAGGGGAAAAAGAAAAAAGGAGGAGAAAAGGACACCCAAAAAAAGGAAGAGCGAAAGGCTGGGAAATAGAGGAAAAGATAAGGGAAAATAGGCATGGAAAAAAGCGAAAGACTAAAAGATTGAGGAAAAGGGAAGGCATGGAAAAAGGGTGGGGAAAAGAGAAGGCATGGAAAAAGGTGAAGGGAAAGGGAGAAGGGCCCATCGCGGTAAATGTCGGACGCTGACATGTTATACCCACGGGCATATCCGTGGTATATCCGTGTGTTTGATATGTTATAGCCACGCCCAAAAAAAATTACACGGCATTTTTGTGGACTTAGTGGATAGGCGCGAGAAGGGGAAGGAGAAGGGGAAGGAGAAGGCGCTCTCGAAGGGAAAGGGAAAGGGAAAGGGAAAAGGAAAAAGAAAAAGAGGAAAAGGGAGAGAGGGTGAGGAAATGAGGAAAAGGGGCACATACAAAATGTGAAGAAAAGGGAATAGAAAGAGGCATAGTGAAAGAGAAAATGAAAAAGAAGAGGGAAAGGAAAGGGAAAAAGGACATGGGGAAAAGCAAAAGAGTGGCGAAATAATAACAGGGAAGGGGAAGGAAAAAGAAAAGGAAGGCGGAAAGGGGGAAGGGAAGGGAAAGTGGGCAAGAGGAAAAGGGGAGAGGGAAAAGAGAAGCAGAAAAGGGCAAGGGATAAAGAGGAAGAGGATGGGGAAAGGAAGAAAATGGGCACATGAAAAGGTGGGGAAAAGAGAACGAAAAAAGGGCATGGAAAACGGGAAAGGGAAAGTGAAAAGGAAAAGGAAAAGGAAAATGAAGGGGAAAAGGAAAGGAAAAAATGGGAAGGACGAGCAAAAGATGAAAAGGGAAGGGAAAATTCATCAGAAAAAAGAGAAGGGAAATTGAGAAAGGGAAAAAGAAGGGAATAGAAGGGGGTAAAAAAAGGAAAAAAGGGAGAAGGGAAAAGGAAGATGTGTAGGAAAAATGAGAAAAAAGAGGGAAAAAAAAAAGGGAACTATGTAGGAAAAGGGGAAATGCGAGATAAAGCAAAAGGCAAAGGGAAGAGGAAGGATGTCGAATACACAAAAACCTCTTAAAGCTCAGCAATGCTAGGCTTGGTTTCTATTATATTAGATTTATGAAAAAGAGTCTGAGCTGAATAGGTTTTCATCCAAAAAGATTCCCAACTTATGCCCAGCAACGCTGGGCACCATTACTAGTAACCATACTATAAGTATTGAGGTATTGAGGTATTGTGTCTTATGTGTATAGGTTTTTCCGAGGAGAAGCGAGCACCAGTTTTCTCTTCCTTGTATAAACCGAGCGGCGGATGAAAGATCTTTGTTCATCTTATATTTCCTAGTTTCTTCGTGCTCTCGATGATTGTTTAGTTTTCGGAGCATTTAAATTTCAAGTTCGTTCAAGGTTCTACCCCAGTAGGGGAATTCAATTTGTATTCAACGTTTTCACAAAGCTCAATGAGAATACCACTTCACTTTCGGCCACTTATGTGTAGATCAGGACCCATCCTAGGAATACAATATAACAATGAGAGAAGAGAGCAATAATAATAAAAAATTACTCCATTGTTAAAGCTGCAAGTTTCATTCTTGGGCGTTTCTCCCTCTCATGCTACTCATGCTCATCGCAAGGCTCCCCTTTTCCTTTTCCTTTTACTTGTCTTCCTTACACGTTTTACTTTTTTTTCTTTTCCATCCCCCAACCCCACCCCCACCCCACACCCCCTCCCCAACCTGGCTTCCCTTTCCTTTCTTCCTTTTTTCCTTTCTCTTTTCTTAATGGACTTCTTCTTTTCCCTTTACCTCCTTTTCCCATCCTTTGCCTCTTTTCCCTTTTGTTGTGTTCTATTTCCCTTTCCTTCCCCCTTTCCCCCTTCATATCCTTTTTGCTTTCACTTTTTTTCATGCCATTTTCAACACATTTTTCCTCCTCCCATTTTTCAAGTACCCTTTTTCCTCTTTTCCCTACCCTTTTCCTTTTCCTCCTTTTTTTCCCCTTCCCCTTTTTCCCATGCCCTTCCCCCCTTCCATTTTTCCGTTTCTCTCTTCCTTTTTTTGTCGTGTCCTTTTTTCCCAAGCTCTCTTTCTCTCTTTTCCCCTCCCTTTATCTTTTTCCTTTCTCTTTCCCTTTCCCTTTTTCCATGCCTTTTATCCCTTCCCTTCACCCCACCTTTTCCTTTTCTCTTTTTCTCCCCTCCTTTTTCCTCCTTTCCCCAACCTTTCTCTCTTCTCATTTTTTTGGTGCCTTTTTCCCCTTCCCTTTTGCTTTTCACCCTTTCCGTTTTCCCATGCTATTTTTTCCTTCCCTTTTCTTCTTTCCTCATGCTTTCCCTCTTCTATATTTTTGCCTTGCCCTTTTTCTATTCCCTTTTTCCATGCTCTGTTTCGCTCCGCTTTACCTGTTTTTCCACCTTTTTCCTCTTCCTTTTTTTCCCGTGCCCTTTTTCTCTTCCCTTTTTTCATGCTTTTTTTTGCTTACAGTTCGTGAATTTAATGATCAAAATTCAATGCTTTTTTTGCTCCTTTATTGTCCCTTTGTTGTATTTATGTAGTGATTTTCTCATTAGAATTCAATGCCTTTCTGCTTCTTTATTGACCCTATATGTTGCAATTTTGTAGTCATCTTAAGTGTTCACATGTCCAAGTGTTGTAGTTGATATGTTGAAAGTTTGCATCATCACTGCATTGTTTTACATAAACTCAAATTTCATCCAAACTGCTCATGTGGATCATCACCATGATGTTTATAGGCCCAAACATCAAGTTGTGAATTCACAAAAGGTTCAAGCATCAATATGCCAATCCAATCCTCTTTATCCGGTCTTTTTTATGTTGACCAAAAGTAAAGGCTCAACTTTTTATGTAGATGACTCTGACAAAGGAGCATAACAGGTACAAAATATAATGAAGGGCAACTTGAGTAGATACAAATGTACATAGAACACTCAAGTTACACATAACATCACAAAAATCTGCTACCTCTGCATAGATGAACTTTTTCCCTAAGAGATCTATGCAACTAAGATCTCCCCTCTTAGAGAGGATATGGTGTACTAAGAGCTTTCATATTGTTATCAGACGCAGGCCATATGATGGTTTTCACAAATGTTAGTGTGAAGCATAATTTCACCTTCACATAGATAAAATGAGTCAGCATGTACACAAACGACTATGAAGCTAAGACTATGAAACAACTATGTATCGGGTAGACCTATTGAAGTGTAGCATGATGATACCAACTTCAGTGTGAATGAGTTAAAGATTGAGCAACAATGCTTAGCTTACTTCTAAACAACACAACAAACCATTGTGGATCTTTATAGTTGATAGCCAAAGTTTCCTACACTTCCAATCTTTCTCTGAAATCAGAACATCATTTACAAATATTATTCATAATAATGTAAATTCCACATAAACTCAAGACTCCAAAGAAGTAGAATAATGGTCTTAGCATTATTATCTCCTCCAACATGTCGTGTTCTAGAGAATATATAGCATATATGAGGGTCTTGAACAAAGATTTACTTGTGAATAGACATACCTGAACAAACACACTTGAACACACCTCAACATTGTCTACAATAAGCTATGCATTTGATTAAAATTCTCACCTTTGTATGATTAACAACGAAATTGCATTCAGAGGTAGGGATAGTACTCACTGCAACAACAACAGTATTTTAGTAACCGACTTACAGAATAAGCAGATGTGCTCCTCTGTTTTCTTTGCTTGTGAATATCACATACACAATAAATACATGCCTCCTGCAGAATTCATCTCAAATTAGATGCAACGATTGAAATTAGCCTAGAACCATACCTTAGAAGGATCTCCTCTAGAAGACCCCCACAAAAGCCATGGTTATAGGATCTAAAGCAAGTTATGTATAGGTACACAAAACGATCTTAAATTCTATGGCACTCCATTGCATACTTTCTCTAGCTAAGAATTGTTTATCCTCCTTCATTGCATACTTTCTCTTATGGGTGTATATTTTCAAGTCCGTTTGTTTGCTATATTGCACATATAATTTCTGTTTTCTTAGTAATGTGTTGCGCCTGCAGGCGATTCTTTGGTGTAGTTTGCTTTCTTGTAGAAGGATTTCCGCGATTGTGCGATAAAGTTGTAAGATGGCAATGCCATACAACAATATCTCAAGACTTGCTATTTATAGCTCGAATGCTATATTAGAATCTCTTAAGGTATGCTGCATTAGAATGTGCTAAGATATGTTGCATTAAAGTCTCTGGATTACGTTTGTTTTAAAAAGTGCTTCACTCAAATTGCAACGGTTATATATTATGGGGTTCTAACAGTTTAATAGTTAGTGTGAAAGCCTTCAAAAGGACCTTTGGCATAAGGGATGGTGTTTCTGGATGTTATAGTCCATGAAATTCATTTACTAAATAAATGGTTAGAAACCCAATGTATATGTAAGCTTTTTGTAAGACAATGAAGAGGACCACATTGCCCATCCATTTGACTCTTGAGATGCTGCAACCAATGCATATGGTAATGGACAAAAAACTGACTATCTTACTCCAATATTTCCATTTGTGTTTTCAATCATTTGTTATTATTGCAATCATTTTTCTCCTCAAGTTGTTTATTTCTTTTCTAATAATTGCTCATATCAAGGAATTTCAAGGAATTTCCTTGAGCAAAAATTTGTAGCATTTCCCAATCATCTGTTGCTGAATTGGGTTCCCTAAAAAGCAAAGACACAGAAGTGGTGTAGAAGAGGGCTCAATGCGAGAATATATTTTGGTCCCATTATTTTAGAAGTCTACTTCCATTGAATTCTAAACAATAATTCCCCTCACAAGTTTGCACACACATTTCATAATCCACAACGCAATATCTTGGAGTAACATACACAATAACTTAAGCTCATCAATGTCCCCCACCCCCAAAAAAAAAGAGAGAAAAAAAGAAAATCAATGTCCAAGTCTTCCATACAACCCAAAACCATTGAACAACCCTCAGTCACTCTTCGTATATAGATTGCCCTCTAAATGTTGTAATCGCTGTTCTACATTTTGGGATATTCTTTTTAAAGTAATAATATTACGTTTTCTCTTATTTGTGGTGATTGCTCAGTGATGATAACATCAAAGTCCATATGTAAAATTAGCAATAAATAGCCATGTGAATTGAATTGAATTGAATGTATTTTTATTGTTGTTGACACAAAATCTTTATCAAAGCTTGGATATGAACTAAATTAACTCTTATCTTTATGCTCCTCTTTGAAGATGCATTTCTAATATAGAAACAACATGCTGACACAAAAACTATATCAAAGCTTGGATATAAACTAAATTAACTCTTATCTTTGTGACACAAAATTCTAATGCTCCTATTTTGCATCATAGAACTACATGTCATACCAACCTCGCACCGCCTTAGACTCCACAACATAAAAACCAGTATTGGTTGGGTTCTATAGGCTTTTAATTCAATTCAACTCTACAGAGTGGTGAGTAGCAGAGTAGTGAGACTGGTGAGTGGTGATCATTTATAAGTTCCCAACTTATGCCCAGCAACGCTGGGCATCGTTACATAGTGATCCTCGTTTGTGGGGTATGCATGTACAAGTTTTTGTATACTGTATATTGAGATTTGCAAAATACTATAAGGTTTGAGAGAATGTACTTAATGGTGTTAATTTTATACATGTATTGTATATATAGTTTTGAGGCTCTCGCTGCCCTACGTAACCCCCCGTGTGAATATGCACCCAAACCAAAGGGGGTTTAAGGGGGATTTTAATTTAAATGTGTTAAATGCAATGGTTTGTGTTAATAATGCTAATGGTAGTTGTGTGTTTATTGTTATATTAAAAATTTTTTTTGGGCCCTTGGGGCCCTAACTAAAACAAACATAGGAAAACTTTATGGGCCTAAATATTAATTACTAAAAGCATAATAACATCAAGACAAACAAATTATTTCCATTGCAAACAACTATGAGTACATTTTATAATCTCAATTCCACAGATCACAATGGATCACCTTAACATCACGATGAATATGTCCATGTCGATGAAGGTAGTCCAAAAACTTTTAAAGATTCTTTTAAAAATGTGGCAATAATAGTCTCCTCGAAATGATCTAGGTATCTTTGCCTTCATTATGTGCGAGACATAAGCCTCCCAGTCATATATGGCATAACCACCCAAAGGTTCTGATCTACAACAAATGAACAATACGACTTTACAACATTGGGATGATTAATGAGGCTCATTGTTTGAGCCTCCCTTGGATGTCATCACGCAAATCAAGAAATGACTTACATAATTATTGGCCATCAATGCATCATCCATAAAAACTATATCTTTGCCGCATTTTAGTGCCTACTTTATAAATTAAGAAGAAAAATCTTCCAACACCTATAAGTTACCATGTATTTTAAAACAAATGTTCTTACAAACCAAATGCAACGAACTTGGCTAAACGAACTTGTCATACATGGGCGGAGCAACTATGACAATGGTTAGAAGATTATGAATGTGTAAGGAGATACTTTTGGTCGTGCATTTTCATTCCTTAACTATAAGGTCGTTAAAACATCCAAAGCAAACATTTTACATGTTTGATACCAAGAAGTGTGCTTAGAAGATAAGCCCCATCCATCGAAATTACAAAACCGCAAAATTTAGCATCTTAGTTATTTATTATTATTAGAGGAAGTAAGTTACCAGATTGCTTTGCATCTCTCTAGATCGAGACTTTTAAGCGCAACCACTTCATTGAATGGAATGCATAGTGCTCTCATACACCCCAATCGCACCGAAGCCTTGTCCTATTTCCTCTAGAATTTTACACTCAAGATGATCCCAATGGATGTTGTCTTGCCGCCACAGTCAATTTATAAAAGCTGATATCTAAAATATACCACGTATAACATGCTCCACCTTTGAATGATCTGCTTTTAGCGGGGATCAGTAACCCTTTCTAAGTTTAGGACACGGATGTGGAATGTTTTCATAAAAATTATCTAGAATAGGGCATCGCTCACATCCACAATCTGGCTGATATACGGTCTTTAGACTTAGCGGATGTAGTTTGATCAACAAATGCATCATCGGAGAGGCTCGGATTTTAGCATCTACGTAAAATGAGTCACATTGGAAAAGGACTTCAATTTCCTCTGTATCATCTGCGGGCATCATGTTGATCACTTAGATGTAGGTCTTCCAAGCCGTCTTCACTAATAATCGGCATTTTTAAGTAATGTAAAGAGATAAAGCAAGAAAAATACCGATTGAAAGGCCACGGGTTTTGACCATCACCATTTCGAAATAGCTGTACAAAGGAAGACATGAACCTCGAAGCTAGATAGGAAAAAGATATCTGAGGAGCCGTTGCTTCATCCCCTCGCAAAGCAAAGAAGAATGATTAAATACTGCGTGGAAATTGCGGACAAAGAAAACATTAGCCAAGCAAAGATCCGTGTTTGTTATACATGTCAACGAGAGCATTGCGAACAAAAATATCGCATCCAACAAAGAATGTCTTTGGAACTCCCGAAAATAGCGTACAAGAGGGGAGACAAGAAGTTGGAATCACGGGGCAAAAATAAAACCGTTTAATCTATAAAACATGCATTCTTGCACAAGCATACTTCGACAGGCCAAGGAGCGAGCAGTAAATTTGGCGAGTCTTGCATAGGCAATTCCCCGCAAGCAAAGAGAAATATGTACTTGCATTCCCGGGATGAATTATGCGTGTTTGGACTGATTTTTGAACCCGCGGAATGGGTCATCGAGGGAAAACGTCTCCTTGCTAGCCTATCTCTGGCCGCCGATTTGTAAGAATCGCCATAAGCATAATAAGAAAGTTCAATAGATCATGGAAGCAGCCACCCGAAGCCCTTTTAGAATTAAAAAGGCTGTCTTAAACACCACGAAATCCCCGCAAGTTCCGACCACGTATGCTCTGCAAAAACAATGGGAGACATTAACTTCTGGATCTGTTATAAGGATTTGCCCGATGAAAACTCAAGCCCATCAAGAGAGGATGAAATTGAAACTTGTTAGTGTTGCGTAAGAACAGCTTCGCCGGGAGGTCTTTCCAAGAGAACCCTAATTCGGAGAACCCTAAAGTAACACCTCTCGAGCCTTGCATGCCATATTCCATTTTTTCTTTTTCAATATATTACATTTTTTTTTTTTTCAAGGGTTAGACCATTGTCTAAGTGCCATAAAAACAATGAAAGCGTATCGCACTCTAGATATCGCATTAGTACGTCAATGGAAATACACCACAAAATCATAGCAAAACCTTAGTAAAAAACGTACAAAAATACAACAGTAACCCCCTGTTATAATGCTACATATTGCACACTTTCCTCATTGCAATCAAAACATTTATAGACTTCGAACTTATGCCCAGCAGCGCTGGGCACCCTTACTAGTAAATTATATAAGAGTAGATATATCTTGCCACAAAATTCAAATCGTCACATTTCCAAAGGTGCATAAGAAATTAAACATTACTTGTGGCAAAATATCAATAATAGTCACATTTGCAACCAAAGTAGCGCCATAGCTGCAGTAGCATTTACAATAAAAGCAACACTACTGGTAAAATTTGTAGTAAGTTGGAGGAGGGGTAGCAAATTTCTTTAATAACCCCAATCTTGGTTTTGCTTTGTTTGAGGACACATATACCAATTTGGAAACTCTATTAACTTGTAGTATATCTCTCATTCGTGATAATTCATGGCATTATGACTATTGGTATAGGACGATCAAAGTAGAACTCCTTTTAACTTTCTTGCATGGTTGGTAATGGCATTTTTAACAAACTCACGAGCTTGATCATAGTGAAGTGTATTCCAACACAATGGCTTGAATTGAATTCACAAAGTGCTCTTTTTGTCACCCTTCTCTGCAGAATCCAAATTACTTATCATTCCTAGGATGGGTTCTATGATACAACTATTTGGCTCCCATTGAGCTCTTTGAAACACTTACACATTATTTCCCCTACTAGGGGTATAAATATTGAAAAGCTTGAAAGAATGCTCTGAAACTAGACAATCATCGAGCATGATGAAAAATAAAGACTACAAGATAAAAGATGAATATTCGTCGTATAGGCTAAGCGAAGGTGAGAAGACTAGTGATAGCTTCTCATCGGAATAAACAACCCCACCCTTCTGGGTTTTTGAGGAAAATTCTAATGAGAAACGTTCACCAACATTTGAGAAATGCCTGAGTGTCTGAAGAAGAATGGTAATAACTTGAAATATATCACCCCAAACCAAGAGTTGAAGCATACAAAAGGGGAATGCTTGACACCTAGCATATGTCAGCCGAGAATTCTCCGATAAAAAGGATGGCGAGGCACTCCCAAGGATGACGTGCGGCCCCTTACCTTGTGACAACCAAGATACTCCCAAAAGTAACCTGCAAAGTCAAGGTTGAAAAATGAGAATGACCCGTCAAGGAGTTTAGGCATCTTACACTATAGTACAATATAGTATTAAAGGAATTAGGCTCAGAGGTTCCAGATCCACATCGAGAAAGAAACAATAGTCGACCAAACGGGAACCATCTGCAGAATGACCATCGCGGGAAAAAACATCCGGTTAGTGTTGCTTCGGAGGCTACATTGCCATGCCCAGAGAACATGAAAAAGGGAATTATGTCTCGGATGCTACAATGCCACATCAAGAAAGAATGAGATGATAAGTCTACCTTGGAGGCGACAATGCCATGCCAAGAAAAAATGAAAAATAAGAACATATGCACTTTCAAAAAAGAAAATATGGAAGATATCGGAGGCTGCAGAGTGACCCCAAAAGTATAGAACAATAGACAAACAAATTAATAACTAACCAGCTAATAGGAAATGGAGCAACTTCAACAATGGAACGTAATATAAAGAAAAAGAAGGGAAATCGAAACAAGCTCATATATGATAGGGAGAGAGGCGGGGGAAACTAGTAGAGTCAAAACTGAGTAGCATGGAAAGGATCTCAAGAGACCACCGATGACTGAAAATGAGAAAGAATGCAGTAGAAATAGAAGATGCAAGGTAGGACGTCTTCAACCAAGGAATGTCAGTTCTATTATGAGCAATAGAATCGTGACATAATGTTTACTTCAAGTTGTGAATCTTGCGGCTTCTTTCTTATGAAATAGATTCTCAAATTCATAAGTACGGGACCTGATACAATGCTGGAAGTCCACTTGGTGTATAATTATACTTGAAACTGCACATATTATACTTGATATAATGTATTAATCATGAACATATTAAGTGTGTTGAGAACTTATCTTCATGTGCAGTTCTTGGGTATTTTACTGGTGGCTTTTTAGATTTCTCAAGATTTCTCAAGCTCATATTAAGTGTGCTGAGAACTTATCTTCCTGTGCAGTTCTTGGGTATTTTACTGGTGGCTTTTTAGATTTCGTGTTTGGGGATCTCGGCTTTTGAAATGCCTTCAACTTCCTCCTTTTCAGTCTATCAAGTTGTTGGCAAAAAACTTTGTTCTTATTATCTTTGAAAGTAGTGATGCAGTGGATTCTTTGGTATCAAGAGGAATTGATCCACTCGGTGGGGAATATATAATGTATCAGTATTACTCTCCTGGCTTTACACCAGATATGGTTCATGCATTAAAGATGCCTTGCTGGTTCTCATTACCTAATCTTCCTCCTGATCTAATGGCTCATCAATTTCTAGTTGCAATTGCAACGGGACTTGGGGTTCATATCTCACACTCCATCATGAATGGTCAAAGGATTTGTGTTTCTTTGCCAGTGGACTCGCCTTTACCAGATTGTATGGTTGTGAAGAGTGGGCCTTGGTATAAGAAGTTGGATTTTAAGCTTCTGAATGGTCCAGAATTAGCCCGTTTGTTTCCTAATAAGGAGGCTTTTGCTAGCTTTCGTCGAGGTTATCGTGCATCTCAGGCATCTGTTCAATATTTTTCTCAGGTTCAAGCTCCCGTTGTTGTTTCTTCATCTATTCATGATCAGCCTTTGCCGGTTGCTTTGCATTCCTCGGCTATGGAAGATGCGCTACATACAGTTCCGATGGTGCCGTCCTTAGCACCATCAGCTGCAGATATAGCTCCTACTACTCTCCACGCTGTTGCTTCTGCTTCTCATGATTCTGAGATTGTTATGGCTGATAGTCCTAATCTTTAGTGCACGAAAGAGTCATGGCAACAGGTCAATTGGAAGAAGGCAGCGAGGAAGAAGTCTGTTATGTCATCTCATGAGCCTATCCTACCTCGTACTATTCAGTGGCATGATACTTTGATACCTGTTGATGATCATCTCGATGTCGCAGACCATGTTGATGGTGATGAGGCCATTAAACGCCTCAAGGTGGCACAAGGAGTATGATTATATACTGTGTATGGGTGGTTTTGCTTAGGGAACTATTTAGATCCCTCTTGGTTTTGAGTCCCATGTCACGAGGTCCTTGTATGTATCTTGATTTTCCTTGATAATAAATTGTCGTCCTTCAAAAAAAAAAAAAAAATCATGAACATGTCCCTCAAATTAATATAATTTAAAAAGTTGTATAATTCACCTAGCATGTAAATTTTTATCCCCACGCTTGTGAGAGAACCATGATATGCATCAAGCATTTAAGTGGTTTAAATATCAGAACCATCAAACTTGATATATTACCAATAAGATTTTTCACCCACGAGTTGTCGAAATTAAAATCTTGACATGAGATTTGTTGTATTTTTATGAGGGTCCTTATAGAACTAATTAATATGGGATAACATGCAGGCTCTAAATAAGTGTGAAATCCACTACCAATGGCTTTGCATTCATTGAAACAGAGGAAAGTCGTTTTATCTCTTGAGGGTCCAATTAGCCTAATCGGTCACACATAGCTTCAAAACCTGTTACTATTAAGTAGTCAAATTGACTTGAGCCATTAATAGAGCTCTATGAAGAACTTGCTGACTAGTTTTTCCATCTGTTGGCTTTTCTAATAGGTAGTCTTTGAATGACACTGATTAGTTCCTTTCCAGCATCCAAAGATAGCTTCCGCGGTTCAGAGTCTTTGATATGGTTGCTATCTTCCAGACTAGTTCCATCATAAAACTATTTAGCAAAAAACATACCAGGGAACTTTTCTTGTAGGGAACGACATAATGCGTGGCCGTTCATTCTGATCCTTCTTGCATGAAGAGTTGAAGCATTATGGACACTTGGGCCTTTGTTTAGCTAGTCTTTGGATCCATGCCTTTGTTTATAAGGCTCAAGCTTTCGTTTTAGGTTGAGTTTCTCATATTTATCGTTTAAGCATCTTAAAGCCTGTTGGAAGGAAAAATTAGCTCAGTGGTTCTCCCGTTGGAATGCGCAGGACACAGGTGCATATAGGTCCAAATTCCATCACCTGAAACAGTATTTTGATGCTTTCTTCCTTAGGAATCTAGGATGCGGATGCCCTTGAACCACGGATAAGTTCAATAGTGCATACATTTTATATTTAATACATATGATTCGTATGATACGACACTATTTGGCGTATAATACATTAAAAATATGGCAAAAAAAAAACAATGCCCAAAATTTTTTTTATCGCGAAACCAAATAAACCATGTATGAGAAGTTTTTTCGCGTACATGAACATTTCAAAATATGTATCTGAACTTGAACAAAATTTGCATATATGAAAGGAACCAAAATGCGCATGCGAATTTGTTTCTGCACATGCATTTTTGTAAAGTTTACAATAAGTGTTTTTAACCATTTGCATACGCAAAAATAACTTCACGTATGTGATTTAGTTGGTTTCATGTACGCGGACACATGTAAAGCTTTTTTCCCATTTGCTTAGCAAAAAAAAAAAATTGCGCACCTATTTGGTCTATTTTGCTTTTCTCTAATATTATATATAAGGAAAATGTGTTTATCCTAGAATTCACCTCAAATGTTGACTACCAGATCCTAAAATGCCTATTTGGGTCAGTCCTAAACTAACTGGGTCAGTCCTAGACTCACTAGGTCAGTCCTAAACTAACTAGCAACTATTCCAAGAACTATAAGATCCTAAAATGCCTATTTGGATCAGTCCTAAACTAACTAGCAACTTATTTCATGCTAAAAAGACATCTAAAGGTGCAAATATGGGTAAACCAGGTGGGTTCAGCCTTGAAAAGTGCGTCAGCGTCTTGACCTTGAGCGTTTAACGCGGACTCACCGGGTTGGCCGTTTTTGCTATTTTAGATATTTTAACAAATTTAAAATGTTACCTTTGCATTTCTAGACAATTTCTAAGCATTCTAACGGATCAATTTTGCCCTAAGTCAAGTGACTTCGGGTGGGTTCGCGCTTGAAAGCGGGCTTGCGTCCACGAAACCTTGAGCGTTTGTGGCGGACTCACTCCGGGTTGGCGATTCGAGCCAATTTTTTTATTTCTATGTCAGAATTTTATGCTACTTAGCCAATTAAGAGCATTCTAAGTAAGATGCAAAGGATTCTACTATACAAGAACATTTTTATATCTTACAAGCAATTAATTTACAGAAGTAAATTTATTTTTATAGATAATGGGTAAAAAAATGTACGGGGAAAAACTTATATTTATATAGTTTACTAAAGCGGGGGCTCTTCCGCGGCTTCTCCTTGCGAATCCTCCTCGCCCGGTGGAGGTCTTTGGACATGATTTGTCACCCGCTTGGCATGGATGCAGCGAGGTTGCCTTCTTCAAAAGTTGTACCAGGCTCGCCTCTGGCGCCCTCTGCGAGGGCTTGACCATCAAGGATCTGCGATCTTGGCCTCCTCGACTTTGGCGCTTCTGGCGAGACCCACCGTCGTTGATGTGGCTCGGTGAGTAAGTAGCCCATCTTGAACTCCCGTGCATAGACCTCCTGATGTAGGCACTCGAAAAGAGACTTTTTGGATCATCAGACTGGTACACTGTTGGCAATGCCAAATATGCTGAGCAGCTCTACTATGCTGAGAATTTGGCCCATGGCAAACCTTCTTCGGGGAATCGAGTCGAGGTGGTGGAGGTTGGCTTTTCGACCCTGGTCGGTTACCTTGTCAGATCCATTGGCGGAGATAAATCTTGCATGCTACCTTTTTCTTCTCGTACTCAATATCTTGCTTCAGCTTTAAATAGCTTCTCGCTGATCTTGCCCTCCTTGGACTGCATTGGATATGGTTGCCGAGCGTAAGCTGCGTCTGTTCTTCGGCTTCCTCCTCCTCTTCTTCTTTAGCCTCTTGCTCCCCCCTCTTGTTGGTGTGGTCTTTCCTCCTCGGGATCATCCTCCTGCAGTTCGTCCGGCTGTGGTTCTCTGATAACCACACTCCCCCTACGCCTAGCTTCCGCTCTTTTGTTTGCTTCTCCCTTGCCTACGTCTCTTCCTTCCTTTCCTTCACGCATTGATTGTTTGCTCCCCGCCTTGCTTTGTTCGTGGTGGGGTTGCTTTCGTTGTCGAGGTTGCTCTTGCTACTTGCTCATCACCTACTCTTCACGTTCTTTGGGGTTGCTCACATTTAGCGAGTTTGCTCTTGCTACTTGCTCCTCACCTGCTCTTCCTATTGCTGGGGTTGCTCTTGTTGCCAAGGTTGCTCTTGCTACTTGCTCTTCACCTTCAGATCTCAATTTTCCCGATCCTTGCGATCATTCACAAGTGCTAAGTCATTGCTCCTTCACGAGGTGAAAGCGATTCATCGAAGACCTTGAGTGGCTAAGTTCATCGTCTGGCCTAGGTCGCAGGGCCTCAAGAATTTGCTTGTCGCCGCCCACCGTAAGTGCTTCAAACGTTCCGGTGCAAGCTGGAGCTTCCAACCTTCCTAGCTACTTGTTTGGTCCTCCCAACAACTTAGCTTCCTTGATGGTGGCCTCTTCGAGCGATCTTGCCTCTATCAATGGTCGACTATGTCTATTCGCTCCTTTGGATCGATCTCGTCATTTGTTCATTTGGTGGACACTCTTATGGCAGCTTCTTGAGATTAGCTTATAATTCGCCTTACAAGGGTAAAGGGAAGGTTCAAGCTATTATTTGGGAACTTCTAAGGAGTAGAGGTGCTTCCCTACATTTAATAGCTACTTTTCTTAAGAGTAATTTTATTATAACTATGGGTTATTAATTAAGGTACTTTCCCTAATCACTTAACTATTTCTCAAATTTTCCTAATACCTTTTGGGCCAAGTAGTGCTCATTTCACGCCATTTTCTTTCAAGCTTTCTTTTGAGCGATTTCTCGTTCAATTTTCGCTTGAAAGGTGCGGTTCATGAACAACTTGAGCTCAATTTTACTAGAAGGTTTCTTTTGACTATATTATTTCTACCACTTAGACTATACTTAATCTAATTTACGATCCCACAAATGGGAAAAAAATTTCTCCCACATTTCGCGGTTCAAGACTGGAATTCTCATTCCATTCCTTAGCTAGGTCAGTTAGTCTACCTATTCAGGGATATGGTCAGGGCTAGCTCTTGGTCAACTAAGAACATTGCTCTGATACCATTGTGACACTCCCTACAAAATATACGGCACCCGGCGCGTACACTCGTAAAATCCCCATCTGGTCCTCCGGCCACGGGGCCCTCCATCTATCCCTCTGGGATCACCTTAGTGCGGGAAGGGGACCTGTGAAAGGTGTCTTGCAGCCCTTCCCTATGGGCTCCTATCACAGCGGAAGCATAAACAACGTCAGAACTAGCAATAACAACACATCATACTACCTCGAAGGGTAGTCCATCCCATATCCATCTCGAAGGGTAGTCCATCCCATATCCATAGCTACAAAGAAGATAAACATATGCCATAAAACATGAGAGCTCCTACCCATGGCTCCGACTCATGAGGAGGTTGACTGACTTGTTAGGCCTCAAGATAGAGATGACCGAGTCATAACAATGGCGGGGCTGGCTATAGACAATGGCTAGGGTTGACCACTCCATCCGCCCCTCCTGTGCATACTTTACAGATGGGCTAGATCGGGCTCTGGCATGACTCTAGCCTTCCGGATACGCAATCCCATGGTATCACCCATCGGGACTACTCGGGTTGCATCTCCCGGTCCGTCCGAGGCGGGAAGGGTTGCATCTCCCCTTCCCGAGGTCTAGAGGTTCCCGCAGGCGGCTAGAGAATCGTGGCGACACCGCGACTTCGTGCGAGGCTTAACCTCCCAAAACAGGAGCCAAGCCGACACTTGCAACTCATGAGAGGCAGGGCGACACCATTGCCCCAGGAGGTGTCAGACCCATGCCCGGCCCACACAAAGTGACCGACCATAGGCCTAGCCCGCTATGGGATCCCCAGTAGCCACGCTCAGCAGGGATCCTCCCTCCCAGTGTGCCTCTAGCCCGTTGTGTAGTGCTGAGTCACATCATAGCCCTCATAGCCCGGTGGGCTCTTATGCACAGGCCGCATAATAATAGGAACTAAAGGGTCTAAACTAGGAGCATCACTAGGTAATGGCTACTAGGTCTCTACCCCCCTTCCCAATACAAGAGGAGCAAACATGATCAACCAACATCACATATCCACATACATGATAATAATGAGAATAACATCTAAACCTAATCATATGTATCTAACTTATAGTTAGGGTTCATTAATTATGGTTTAAGATCTAGACTGAGGGTTCTCTGAAGGCTTTACTAGAACAAATGCTAACTCATCACGGAGTCCTAACTTCCGGATGATCTACAAAAAATCTATGCGAGAATACACGCTCTCGAAGAACTCCCCCCCACCTCCGGCGTCTCCATGGTCTTGAGGGTGTTAGAGTAGCTCCCACTCCCGCCGATGCACTCCGCAGAACAGGGGCTGCCATGCTATCTTTGTGCCCTTGTGACGGTTCTCGAAACGGAGTTTAGTTGAGGTTCCCATTTGTTGGAGCGAGAAAAGGGCCTAGGGTTAGGGTTTAGGCCTTTATAGGTTAGGGTTCACATGTTATGCCACGTGGCTCCAATAGGGTAAGTCCGGTGTGGCGGGTGCCCAATAGGTTAAGGCCACATGGAAAATGGTCTTAACCTAAGGTTGGCTAAGTTATATGAATAACTTAGTCATGCCCCCTAGTGCCACAATCTATGGTATATAAGGCTATAAAGATAGACTTGTATAGTAGTGAGGACACGGAAATATCATTATTTATGGCGATATATTTCCTGGAACGTCACAACTACCATCATAGAATAAAAGCTATCTTCTAGCTATCACCATTGAATCAAATCCCTCATCTCCTCCTCCATGTCACACATTGATAAAAAAAGAAAGGGCAAAGATCTGTCCTTGTCTTCTCTTAGGAACCACGTGTCACTTCAAAGCCATTTTAAATTGCGGCGGAGGAATACGACAAAATAATACATACATAGGTAAAACCATTAGAGATGCTCGATTATGATTAATGCAAACATCTTTGTGCTCTATAAATCGTGTGGCATACCCTCACACAAATACATCAACAAAATCATATATGAAAACCATAGAAAAATGGCCGTGTAAATATCGTTTTTTAGCGATGAACAATTTTTTGTGATATTCAATTCAAACAAAATTTATAAATTGCATTACGTCTATAGGATAATCCTAAAATTGCCCTTCTATTATAAGCCAGATACGACATTCCATAAAAATGTGCATTTCTCCAAACTTTAATTCCCCTGTTCATTATATCCACACCCTAAATCTCTTCAATCCCAATGGTTTCCAAAATGACAAAAGAAATCTATTAGCTTCGGTTCAATTTCCTAGATCATCCTTGTGGTCAATCATCAAAAATGAATATAGAACCTAAGCTAATTGAACTAGGGAGGGTCACCAATATTGAATCATGGTTCAACTGTGGACCATGGTAAAATAGTCAACTCAGTAGTGGATCAATACAAACTTATTGTCTCAATCTATCGTTGAATGAAGTAGGTGAGAAAAGCGGGTTTAATCTTCATTATTCAATCTTGATCCAGAGAGTAGGGTTTCTGTAATTCCTACTATTTAAAAATCGAATGTACTCATTTTTTATTCAAGAAAAGTATTAGAAACATGCTCTAAAGAAATTATGAGCTTTAAAACACGTGTAATTTTAGAATGATTCGCTGTGTGTGTTTAGTACACGTGTCCTTATCCATAATTCTTCAATCTTGTAAATAAGCTTATGAATTCATATCATTGTAACCATGTCATGGGAAAGCTAACAAGTCTTAAACTCTTTGTTTGTCTTAGAAAGGCTTGTGCGGAAAAATCCCTCAAGAACTTAGCGGTTGGAACCTTGAGGAACTTGTTCAACCAATCAATTAGGAGATGATTAGACCTCATTGGTTTTGCAGAAAAGGGAGGTGTAAAGAATTGCCAAGGAATTATCAAGAACTTAACAAATTTGAGAAGTGAATAATATCAAGAAGGATCAATAGAGTCAATGATTTTCAACCAAGTATAGGGTTGTAGCTTGCCTTTCCATCTTAATTCCAGAAAAGAAATATAATCTTTCCTATTAGAAATAAACATGAGTTTTATTTCCGGAGTACTTATCTCTCAAGGAAACCATGATTGGTTGCTCTCAGAGAATTTAAGTTAAGGCATTGTGTCCTACATCAATGTTGAACTTTGACCAGTTTGTCATCAAGCTTTTTAGCTTATCAAACACAACAATCCAAATTTATGAAAGGTACTAATTTCATTGTACTTTTCCTTTAAAGCATAACATTCAAAACACAAATTATAGGCTGACAAATCACATCAAAGGCCCTCAATGATGCAACTGAGTTGTGTCAAGCAAAGCAGATTTGGCTTATGACAATAAGAAGATGTATATAAGGCCTAAGGAGTATGAATAATGAAAGTATATAGTTTGCTAGTTCATGAAAGCGTTATTTTTATAACATAAGGTTTACATGGTTTAAGGGCTGTATTGTATAAAAAAGAGTATGAAAATAGGGCAATAAGGAATCTTTAAAACCCCCATTTTTAGGGAAGGTTTTTTTTTTTTTTTTTTAGACCACCACCACCGAGTTCTAAGCGAACTTATTTTAGAAAGTGAAAGGAGGGTTGATAACGGGTATGTTATCAGCCCTGAAGAAAGGGGCAAAAAAAAAGTCGGCTGCATCATCGGGCTATGGCGACGACCTGGCGGCTAGGGCAGGAGTATTAGGTTACGTTTAGTAGGGGCGAGAGTGGATGGCGGGGAAGAAAAGGCGGAACGAAAGGGAAGATGTTGAAGCGGATGCATCTTGGGTTGTTGGACTAAGCGCTATATTGCTTTTGTTAGCAATCCATATCTGCAGTAGATGGCGATTACGGCCTCCAGCTCTTGCTTTCCAGGACTTCAATAAGTTTGAAGAGCATCGCTAAATGCACGGATTCCTTTTTTTTTTTTTTTTTTTTTTGTGACTAGAGCGGAGGCCTAGGTGCATCCGAATCGCATTAGGCATGTCTGATGGGGGCTGTTTTGCAAATGAGGAATGAGGAGGTTTCTTGAGGATTTGGTGGCAATGATGGCTATTCTTCTTTGGAATTTAAGCGGGACAAGCATAGGTTAGGCTCTTGATCCGGTTCAATACCAATGACATATGTTAATGCTACTGCTCTATTCACTTTGGAGAGCTCCATTTTACATAGTTGTTACACCTAGTTGATTGCTCCATATTTCTCTCAAAGATGTTAATTCTTTAGCATTCATCTGAACGTTAAGCTTCCAATCCTTAGGCCTCTTTTTGTGGCATTCTGGAAATTTTCTTGTCGAGCATGTGAGCAAGTTTCTTGTAGGCCATGAAATCACTTGTGATAGTTCTTAATTTCTAAATTCTAGTTGTTTTTCCAGGCTGCTCGATCTTTGCAAAGAAGGCAGTCAGCTCTTCTAAAAGTTGTTGCATGCTAACTTCAACTCTCCCGTGGTAGTCGCGGTGTTTTCGTTTTGCCTAGAATGCTTGCATTTGTATTTGCATAAGTTTGCTTGGAGTAGCGCCAATCTTGTGAGGGTTCGAATCCCCGACTGTTTCTTGCTTGTACTTGCGGATGGCGACTTTTGGCATTGGCATCTCGTCACGAGGCGATTGGAAATCACGGTCTTCAAGGCTTGTATAAGGCTTACAAATGATGGCAATGCAATCTTGAAGGCCTTGCTTGCAAGGAATTCTTGAAGTGGATTACGGCATGGTGTTAAACGTGTCCCTAGCTACCTATCTATGGCATGTCTCTATCATTAGGGGATTGCACCATGAATATAGCTTGATTCTATTTTGGAGTCAATGTGTATTAAATTTGGTTTTCAATGGTGGTTAAACGCCTTAAGAATAGGGCCACCTAAAGCGTTTGACCCCATGCCTTCTTTGAGGTGTATGCCTAGGATGGCCCTAGAAGGAATATGCCAAGGAATATTCCCCATCCAACGCTTGGGGGTTGGCTACAGAGGTTCCATCAACGATAAAGAATGTAGTTATAATGAAAGTATAAACCAATAAGGCTGCAAAAAATGATGAATCTATAAACAAAGGATCTAAAATAGCTTGTATACAATAGAATAGTGTTGTTATGCACTACATGATAGAAGAGAGGAAGATGATATATACCAGATAGAAATAAGTTGATCTAAGTTGTAAGATGTTATAATTTGGTCGCCACTCTTCCTTCCCTTCCGTTGGTTTGTTATGCAAGATATTGATCCTTCAACATATATTAAACATGGATTAAAATACTACTTGATATTATTGCATGCAAATCCCTTCACATGTTTTTTCATATAACCATTGTTCTATTAATCACAACCCACATATTTATATAATTACTGAGATGGAAGACCTGATCATAATTGGCTTGAAGAGATGGAAATTTGAATGTATATTGCAATCCATCCTTTAAGTTCCACGTTAAATTTTGAAGGAGTTTCAACGAATGAATGTTTTGATTCGGGACAAATGCATACACATTAGGAACATGTGCAATTTATTCTTATAGTTTCTCTGCGTCATAAGATTGTTGAAGACGAAGGCATTCTATTAACCAAGAACTAGAGAGGTACTTATATATTCAGGAGTTTATGTTTTGGAGGTCGAGTTTTGATTATTTGCGCTGACAACTTAGCTGAGAAGTTCCAATTAGATATGCATGACTTTTTGAATGGACAAAATGGAATTTGAATCTTAACCTCAACCTGATTTTCAATTCGAAATTACGAGCATTTTCTACAATAATGAAGTTATTTAGTATCATTTTATGCGACTATAGGTCTAAATTTTATTTCTTTAAGGGTAGTTTCCCACTTTCTTAATTAGGTTAGGTTAACTTAACCAGTTGGTTATTTCTTAACTTAATGGAAAGTAGGTTGTGATTTCCCATTAAAGTCATTAAGTTAAGACTAACTTAAAGGATTGTGAAGATATGCATTCACACTATACCATTTATGGACCGCTTAGGTTAAGCTCACGAAATCAACTTAACCTAACCTTTATAATAAGCTTGTGCTTCACACTAGTAGTTAAAAAGTTTTGTTAGGTTAGAGATAAATGTGTCCGTTTCTCATTTCAGTTAAAAGATATACGGTTAAGTTAAATGGAAGATATGACTTTTTTTGTTGAGTTACTAATTTTGTGAATTGTTTGACTACCTAGTAAAATCTAGTAAAGTGGTTGACTCTTTAGTCAATGAGTTGACTTTTGGTTAACTTAGACACTTTCTCGCCAATAAATTGACTTGTAGTCAACTCTTTCCATTTTAATACTTTCTAGTCAAGTACTACGTGACCAGTCAATCAATCATAAAATTCTTAAAATCCACCTCCCATTTTAATGTTTTTTATTCAATCTATCAAACTAATAAGACACTTTGTCAACTAGCTTCATTTCTCACTCGTAGTTAAGTTAGCTTAATGCTTAACCAAAAAGTTAGAAGTTAAGTGGACCTTGCTTAGGTCACTTAACTTTTGCACTAGTTGGTTAAAAAAATAACTTAACTTTTTCTAGTGAGAAGGATGCTCCTATTAATGTTAATGAGCAGTTAAAAATTAACTGGAATTAACTTAGTTGGTATTAACTTAAAATTCGATGGGAAAGCAAGTTCCATTATTTGCCCTATTTAACTTAACTTAATGGCAAGTGGGAAATGACCCTAATAGCCATAACTTTGCAAAAAATGCTTGTAACTATTAGACCAAGTTACCCATGCAAATCACAAGATCTTATCCTCGAAAGATAGAGCATGTGAGTTACTAGGGTTTTATAGAGTTCACATCGAGTTTTAGCCGGTCAAGATGCGAAAATTTGTGAGAATTGGATCATTTGGGTCATGGCTTTGCAGATTTAATTCTAACAGCAGACCAAGTTATCCATGCAAATAAACATATCTCAGCCTCTCAAACTTAACCTTCGAGTTACTAGGGCTTTGCAGGGCTTACATTTGGGAGGTCGAGTCTTGATCATTTCATTTACAACTTGGCCAAAAGTTCTAAATAGATATATAGATCTATAAGAGTCCATTATCTTCATCTCGATTCACAATTAGACCTCAATAGCAGTCGAATGACCAAGTCTAACTGTCAGATCAAGTTATTCATGCAGATGACAAAATCTTAGCCTCTGAAGCTTAAACATCTAAGATACTAGGGTTTTATAGGGTTTACATTTTGGAGGTCGAGTGTGGGTCCTTTGCATTGACAACTTCGTTAAGAAGTTTCAACCAGAGATGCAAAGATGTGGGAACTGACAAAATGGATTTTGTATCTACACTCGTTCATATCTTGCTATTAAATGTTAAGAGCATTTTTCCAATCACAGAATTAGCCAAGGTCATTAGGAGTGATCAGTTCCACAATTCGACCATTCAAATGCTGATTCACATACTATGCTATGAAAAAATTAAAGAAAATTCAACATTAGTTGCCCAAAACTTATGAAACTGCGAAGACATATGCCGGCCATCTTATAGAAATGCGAATGTTCTTTTGTTCAGATAAGTTGGATGCTCCAGAAGGACAACGCCATGTCACTCGGACCAAGTTACAGGGCAATACGACTAAAATGGAGACCATCATAGTCGCAACAAGCCCTGGGGGGTTCACCTCTATATAAGGGATATATAGCATGTGCGTTCCTTGGGTCTGGAGAAACCTCTTTGTATACAGCTTGTCATCCATGGAAACCCCTTTGTATACAATCTTGTGCCCTCAAAGTTGGAGTACCATATTCCTTACTTTTACACACAGTTTGATCCTAACTTATCGTACCCTTAACCATAACTTATATTGAGTAGTTTATTCATCTATTGTACCATCTAACTTACATTTAACTCATTGCAAAATGAGGAAACATAGAAATAAGAGTTGAAGTCATATTGACAATATTGAAGGCATGATACAGATGTCCTTTGGCACATCAATGGTTTCTGTGGATATAGAGTAAACCTGGCCTACAGGTACCTTAATAGGGGCCAAGAAAGCTCTATCCACAGAAAATGGAATATCGATCCAGACAGGGCTTCTAGGAACCTGAAATACATGTGGAAAAGCCCAATTCATCCAAAGATTAAGGCCTTTATGTGGCAGCTTTGGCATAAAGCTTTGGCCACGAACAGAAAAAGGTGGAGGCTGAATATGTCGGATTCTAATATATGTGTCAGATGCATGCAGGACCAGGAAGATGAAGAACACCTCTTTAAAAACTGCTTATGGGCAGAATGGACCTTGGAGCTTGCAGAAACGGGACTAAATATTCTGGGTCCGGCCAATATGCAAATAGATGAAATCTTCTTCCCTGGAGAACCCGTGGAATGGAGGAGATACATTCTTCTTTGGAGAATGTGGAAAGGAAGGAATACCCTGATATTCAATGAAGAAATAATCTGGCCTAATGCTATTATTAAGCAAGCCCAATATGACATAAATTGGGTTGTGGAAATCTTCGGGAATCAGAACTAAGTCCTAATCCCTTGTTCTAATGTTAGTTTTTGCCTTGTATGCAGGAAATACTCTGATCATGTTCAAAAGACTGAGGTGGAGGAGAATGAATCTCCATGCGAATGCACAATGGCTGAAACAATTTGGGGTTGAAATACCCAATGAGCATGGAGACAATTGCCAATGTAACTGTGCTTGCACTGCTTATTTGGACGAGAGGAGAAACATTCTGTGTACTGCCAAAGATAAGAAGGACAGATTCAATCCAGGAATGGCCCATAAGTGCAAATGCCCCTACTGCCTGTTCATAGTTGCCAACAAAGGCATGGGAAGAAAGGACCATTCAAAAAGTGAGCCAAAGAAAAGGAGGTACTCGGGCGAACACTGATTTCTGCCCATCCAGAGTTTGATTTAACTGTTTCAGACTACCAGATACTTTTAAAGCTATAACTATTTTTATGCTTTTGGTTAGTTTAATCTTATCAGGGTTTACGACCTACCCTTTCCTAAAGGTCTTTGTTCTAAAAAAGCTCTACTCTTGGAGCTTTTTGATCTATGTACTTTAACATATACTCTTAATACATACTTATGCCTTCAATTAAAAAAAAAAAAAGACAATATTGAAAATTTAAAGATTTTGCCCTTAAGAACAAAGTTTTATGCAAATTTTATTTGGAATTTACACTTAGGTGATCAATTCAAGGTGCTAGCAATGTGCAAACTTGAGTTTCCCCTGAGGAAAAAAAAATGGGAGTAGCACTCAAAAAGTGATAATGGAAGTTCGGGGAGGGATTGTTTGATGATTGCCTTTTGGGGTTTTACTTAGAAAAGTTGTTGGAAGAAGTGCACAAATTTTTATGCTTTTGTCGAAAGATTTGTAGGGTGAAAACTGAATCAAAGTGGGACCTAAATAGAGTCAATGGGCAGCGAAACCAAAAGTGATCAGATCTTGTAATTTCCCAGGGAGGAGGGCCTGTCCTAGTGATACTAGTCATTGGGAAAGGAGATTTCTGACATAAATCATTGTAGACCGATGCCTATAATCCTTTGGCCTCTTGTATTAACTCATGCGAATTGTATAGTCATAAGATACAAAGACTGGGGGATTGGACCACGTATTCTACTGCTATTTTTTGACCAGGCCCTTCAGAAAATTCCATGTAATTACATGTCTGGTGCGAGTTGAGTATCTCCATTTCCATGGTGGGCGCAATATATATTTCACGGTATTGTCTATAGCAAAGTGGTAAATTTCATGGATGCAGTTCTATTATGCTTGATATATTAGCTTGGACATGCACAATTTTTAGTTTACGTTTGTTGCCTTGGATGTGCACAAATGCATAGTCTATAATTATAACATTCGAATTTGGTTTAGATATCTTCGAAGATAATTCGAAGATATCTTGGAGTGATTGGTGGTGAATACACTGGAGCTATCATTCTGCTAGAGATGCAAGCTTAGCTAAATTGCCTTCAACATTTGCTTGGACGCATTTTCAAGGCTGTTCAAGTGTCTGATTTTGTGTTGCCTGTGAGCGGCTTGCTGCTATAGTTATGTGTCAGCTATAAGCCTGTCTAGCAAAGTGTGATGCACGCGCCTTTGTCATTGCCTCCTTATCTAGAGTCAATTTGTCAAACTTGCTTGAGTGGTTTGTCTTGCGAATTGGGATAGAATCTACGATATCCCCGAATATAAGTTTGGCTGCCATGTTTGGCATGTGAGAATAATGCCCGACATTGTGGGACTCACATTTCTTGTTCTATTTATTTAGAAGAAGCATGACTAAATATGTGTAGTAGGTGGCCAAAATCCATCGCTCACACTATCTCCCCCGATCGCTCACACTATCTCCCCCGATCGCTCACACTATCTCCCCCCGATTGGGGTTATTAAATAAATTAGTGGAAACCCTTCCGGGCTTCAACATGGAAACCCTTCCGAATTTTTCCACATCTTGAAGCACAGAAGGGTTTCCATAAAATAATCGGGCGTACTTAAAACCATCAAAAATCCATGGTCGCACACTTTCTTAATATCAAGAAATACTAAATAACCATCTCAAGATTGCTAAGAAAGCCAATACCATGTTGGGTATAATGCGGCATTTCATTATTCCAAAGACTCCTGAATAACAACGATCTTATTTGGGATTTAGGGCATTTCAAATAAGGTCTTTGAATGGATTCAAATCCCATTTATCAAAATTCAAGCATTGCGTATAATTTTTGCTATGCGTCAGCAATGCTTTGAGTGATGATAACATTTCATATATTGTTATGTTACATTCCTTGCTAGCAACTCTAACCTCAAGTTAAAAGTTGAGGATGAATATTCTTCCCTTGCAAGACCACTTTTTATTGGAGAAATAGCTATTTGGCTAGTTAATTTATTTTCTACTTCATTACATACCTTTCTATAAAATCTTAGATTAAATTCTACACATTTTGTACATATTTTTATAGAAAAAATAGATGCATGGGAAAGAATTTTGTGGCAAACTAACAAACCTGGTAAATATTGTCGTGTTTGAACCATGCTAAAGTTATAAAATAGAATAGAATAGATTTTTTACTGCCCACGAAGATCAAGAGGCCATAGGACCCATTGTATTTTGATACATGCCACCAAGAGGTGGTTTCCAACTGGAAACCGGCTGGCGCCGGGCCACTTTCATGGCCTTGAGTGGGTGGGTGCCGCCGGCCGGTTTCGGTTGAAACCACCAATTGGTGGCACGTTGCCAAATGTAAGCCACAGGTGCCCTATGATTTCCGGACGCGTGTCAAATCCTCCATGTCAGCATCCCTGTTTTGTGAATTCTGGCGGCGATGGTCTGCAGCGTTGGCCTTGGCTTAAAATCGGTAAATGAAAAATTACCAAGAAATAAAAATACAGGAAAAAAAACAGAAATCATAGGGTACCCATGGTTTACTAATACAACCATTAATACTAATGTTAAAAATTGTGGAAAAAACTTTTCTAGTGCCAAGTCCCATGAAATATACCATGAACGTACTATGGGTATGCCGCAGTGTGAATAAAACATTGGTCAATATTTACCAAGGCAAATTAGACCATCGTCAAGTCAAACTAGAGTTGATTGGTGAGGAAGTTTCCAAGTGGGCATTCAAGGAAGTTTCCTGACACATGTAAAGAAAAAATCTAAAAGCGATGGGATTGGGATTACGTTAAGTTAAGTAAGGAATCTCAGATGGGAAAGAGATATTTTACGAGAAATCATATTTTTTCAGAAGATAAGAAGATAAGGATGAGAAACAAAATCAGAATCAATCAATTCAAGTGTACGAGTGAAGAGAAATTAAAAACACGATTAGGCCATGCAAGAAAAGGGACGTGTCAAGAAGTGGGGAAAGGACCAGAAAACAAATGATGAGGCAAACGAAAGGGAGACACAAGGGAAGCCAAGCGCAAATAAAGACGGGAACCTTTTGGAGGGGCAATGATGAAAAGGGAGGAAATTGGGGAGCGTGGGGGATTTTTTGGGCGAGTGCGCAAATGATGGCCCACACGGGAGGGGGCTTGATTTGATGCTCCATCTTTTCTTTGGTTGTTGGTAAAAAAAAAAAGAAAAAAAAAAAAGGGGCGGTTAGGTTCGGTTGGGATTGTTACTCCAAACTACCCCCCTTTCTTTGGGATAATGTGGACCGAATCTTAGACCCTTTGTTCCATCCCTTTCTCGCTTCTTATACATTGTTTTCCAGCCATTGCATGTATTTGCCATTAGCATCCCCATCTTTTCCTACCCGTCATGTTGTATGTTGTATGGTATCAATGTTGCATTGTCACCCAATTGCAGTAGCCGGGGATTCGATCACTACACAATATCCAATGCACCTCTTCCCAACACCTTCGATCATTACACAATATTCACATCGTTCAACGCTTTAAAATTAAATCCCCCCGAAACCCCCTTTGATTTGGGTGTATATTCATATGCAGGTGATTCCGAAGTTCGAGTCAAGTTGCATGACGCATATTTGTGAAGTTATTCTTCAATCTACACCGTAGATAGCATTCTTCTATTCTCATACAAGTTTACGTATACTATAAAACAAGGCTTGCAAAATAATAACAGAATTTAAAAAAAATGCTACCTGCATGCATGGATTGTGGGCTCCAATACAAACTATAATGGGTTGAATAGTTTGCAGCATTTGGCGTGACCATAAACTTCTCATGGACATGAATCTCTTTTAGAAAACCCCGTTACTACCCTAAGACTAACTTTGCCATTTCCAATTTCCACTTGAAGACCCATGGTGTTTTAATGTTCCAACTAAAGAACCATGGATCAGTGCAGTGGACGGTAATATTGCAGTTACAATATATTAATACAAGCACAGTCCTTATACATTTACTAGGAGACCTCCTTCGCTACTATCACCGGCAGCATTACAACAGCACTAGGTTCATTGAAGCATATGAACTAATGACATAAGGCACCCCTCATGTCCTGATTTGATGGTATAAATCTTAGTTAAGGCCATTAAAAGACTCGTGGATATACAAATCTAATCCGTCTCAAGCTGGAAGTCAAAAGCAACAAAATACATACCTTTGCCGACCTATGTTGTTTTGCAAGAGGTCTTCCCAGTTGACGACCTAGCCTCCTTACCCCTCATGGAAGCCAATCAAAATAGAGATTTTCCATTTGA
Organism: Isoetes taiwanensis; assembly: GCA_021234155.1. Taxonomy (NCBI): domain Eukaryota; kingdom Viridiplantae; phylum Streptophyta; class Lycopodiopsida; order Isoetales; family Isoetaceae; genus Isoetes; species Isoetes taiwanensis. The sequence goes on from JAJEKV010000043.1 coordinate 3,962,912, forward strand.
GGATTAAATTCTTGCCCCTCCTCCCTCTTCTCAAGTTCAAGGGAAAAGAGAGGAGGCTCGAACTTTGCATGCGTAAGGAAAAAAAAAAGAAAAAAAAGGGGGGTGGGGGTGGGAGGAGAAGAAAATGAAGAGGGTAGACTATTAGAACATTGATTTTTCATAAAAATACAACGCACAATCTAGAAGTACGGATTAGTAGAGCTCTTGCAATGAGATCACCAAATCGTATAAAAACACATAAAAAAATTTAAAAATACAAAAGAATAGAATAGAATAGAATAGAATAGAATAGTTTTTTGAACGTCCACCTGTTATTATGCTAGATATTCCACAATAGAAATATTTATGTTGTGCCAATGTAACTAATACTCCATCTTGTCTTTATAACCTTTTTGTTGGAGGTGAAGATCAACCAGTCAGCACGCACCATGCCAGCCACTTGGCAGCAACTGATTGAACAGACAATGCAAGATATTTAAGCCCACCTATGCTAAGCGAGGTCCTCGCTCCCATTTCATGCAAGATGACTTAGGTTGATCTAGGGTTCAAGATGTTTGCTACCTATCAAAACGTGCAGTCGCTCAAATTCTATTCCCATTTCATCTCATGTTCCCATTGGATTTTCTTGGGACCAAAGCTAAATTGTTGTGGCAGACCCGCCATATTCTGGATCGAAGTACCATACTTCATCTCTACATGTACGCTCATTGGGGCCCACTTCGTTTGAAAGGATACCACACTTCCTGTCTTCATGTATGCTCATTGGAATCCACTTTGTTTGCAAGGGTACTATCACGTTGTTTTGCATGGACTACTTGGCTAGTGGAGGGGATTGAGCAACACCATGTCCCTGAGAAGCTAGTACAACCAACTTGGTGACCTAATGCACCAACAAAGCTATCAATGCAAGACAAGTTCATTGACCTTATAGTAGGGTTGATATCTAGTACCCTAACAAAATATTTGTCAAATCTACTGCTTCCATTCACTACAAAGGTACTAGCAATGGTGGAATAAAAAAATCCTATTGATCTTTGAATTACATGGCTCAATAGACTCCATGTCGTTATTAGATGTCCATCTCTCTTCGAAACAAGGGATGGGAACAATCACTCATCCATACACTTCTTTGACTAAGCACTCGACATGCAAAGACTAAGAATGCAATATAACTTGGTCAAGAGGGCTATATTAATAATACTTAGAGGCCACAGGGCAGGTTGTATGTTCTACATGGAAGTCATCTCAAGGGCACAATACTTCTCCGGTGCAAGGAGAACATACCCATGCACGCTAACCAGGCGATGTGAGGAGTTGTGCAAGGTGCGAGAGAGGCTAGGCTCCGAAAGAAGTGGGCGCCTATAGGGGAGGCGTGGCTCTTATTTGTGATCAATGGCCTCGAGAACACCGGGTTGGATTATGTTTAGAACCCTCTTTTTCTTGTTCTTGTTTTCTTCTTGCCTCTTTTTTTGCCACATATTTTTGTGGGGGTTTTACCTCTAGTTTCTTGTGGACTTAGGGTGTGACGCCCCGTAATATATACGACCCGGGACGATACATACGGGACTTTCCTCCCATGGCAATCATCTCACCATGAGCGGGGCCCTCCGCCTATTTCGGGCCATCTATGAAATGAGGCCCGAAAGAAGGACACTGAAGGGGTCATTCGCCCACGCCTTCAATGGGACTCCTACGCTATGGAAGCATGAATACAAGGGTTAGCACACGGATGAATATACATAAATAACCACCACGAAGGGTGGCGAATCCATCCAATATACCAACAAAGACGTAAATGCATCTAATCCTAAGAAAACACCCGAACCCGGGTTTCTACCCCTACCGGCTCGAGACTCAGGGTGAGGATCGACCGACGGCACTGGGCCTCAAGGGATCGCCAGGCCGAAGTCTTGGCATGGCGCTATCGGGCATAGAACATTGGCTAGGGTTGTCCACTCCATCCGCCCCCCGTGCACACTTTGCGATGGGTCAATTCACGCTTATGGCTTCGCTATAGCCTTCCCGAGACGCAGTTCAAGGTATCACCCCTCGGAGCCTACTCCAGTTCATGGCGCCGGTCCGATGAGGCGTGCCTGGAAGCGTCCCCTTCCGTAATCCGCAGTGGTTCCATGGGTGAGCTAGAGAATACGCGGCCGCATCCGGCTGACCCCGATCCGCATCTCGGACTTACTCACCCTAAATCTACTCAAAGTGCAAGGTGCTCCATAATGGATCACACCTCTACACCCGTGGGAGTGTCGGACCCATACCCGCCCTCTACGTGACCGGCCATCGCCTAGCCCACTTGTAGGAGTCTCGTGAGCCTTGTATGCTCGCAAGACCCCACCCCTCATGTCACCATCGTGTTCCTTGTCCGGTGCTAAGCCGCACCATAGCATCTAGGACCCTATGGGCTCTTGTGCACAAAGCCGCATTTAATGGGACCGCATGTATGCCATCTAGGAGCATACTACAATACACAGTTGCAGGCCTCTACCCCCGTAATCCCCGCTTTGAGTCGATTAAACAAAGAACTAACAATCCATCCTTTTCGTGAGTAAGAACCAGAATTGAATATAAAGAGAACTTGTTTGTACAATCAAGGGTTAGTTTCTATGATTGATTTACAAAGAGAACAGAGAGAGACGGACACAACCAAGTGTTAACTAGAATTCACATAGCCACCTACCTGAATTCTGGCTGGACTCGTTTCCATGGGGCGCCTCCATCTTTTGGGAGTTGAGAATTCAGCTGTTACTTCACAGGGACGACTGTTATGGTGATCTTCTGCAAGTGTCTGATGGCGCCCTGCTCCTGGCCTTCCTTGGTCGATCTTCAGGAGTCAATCCCAGGGATAGGGGTCAAGTTGGCATCCAAACTTGGCAATCCCCATGCTGCCCAATCGATTGGGGCAGGTGGCGCCTTCCCAAATGGTAATTAGCCTAATTTCCTAGGTTATAGGTTATTATTATTAATGTGTTAAATTAGCATAGCTAATTTAATCCTTTTTAAGGTAACCCCCTAGGTTGCAATTAAGTTCCCATACCCCCATGGTAGCGTACCTTTAGGGAGTGACGTGCTTGTATTTGTACGTGTCCCGTATAGTAGACCGTATAAATACGTGGAACGTCACATAGGCCCTTTGTTGGCTTGTTTCCCCGTGCATGTACCGTTCCATAACCCACTTCGGTTCCCATGAATGTAGAAGATTAATCTATCTATCTATCTATATCATAATATATATAAGGTTTTTAGGATGAGGGGTTTTATGCATACCCCCATCTATGCATGCCCATGGATGGGCCTGCTAATCAACCATCCGACAAAAGAAGTAGTGGTACAGATAGAGCCATCTCATGATGTGTCATGCATGGGCCATGCCACACATCTCTAAACTGTTGGATCGAGAGGGGTAGGCAAAAACCTGGCCATTGAGCATATCTAGGATAGTATTAGGAAGGTGCAGGATTTGGGGCTTTATATCTAAGCCATTGGTAAATTAGGGCTTTTATCTTGGTCATCCATTTAAAGAGGATTAATTTTTAATGCCAAGTTGATAGCATCGATCCGAGCCATCAGATCGCCATTCTGGGAAGGGACGAGCTACTATATAAGGCCATTTCCTCTTTCGGACCGGTTATCGGCGTCTTCTCACAGCAGCTCTTCTTCTATTCTCGTTGCTTCCCTCCCTTCCCGCACCTGCTGCGTGGGGCATGAGTTTGCTTTTCTCTCACCATTCACGGGTGTTTTTTAAGGGTTCTTTGTGTTGCTTGCAGGTTTCCGCCGTCTTCTGGGGTCCTGCTATATTTGTGTTCGCCATCAATCCACCTCCTTCTGTTCTCCACGCAACACATTCAAGGATTCCACCGTCTTCTGGGGTCCTGCTATATTTGTGTTCGCCATCAACCCATCTCCTTCGGTTTTCCAGGCAACACATTCAAGGTTGTTGGCGACCATTTCTCATTAGGGTTTTCCTCGAAAACCCGAAAGGGCGGGGTGAGAAGTTGTCGCCATTATCCTTCTATATTGCATGCGCACATTTCTTTTTACGAGGTAGTCCGATATTGTTTCTATGGTCGGCTACCCATCTCTATTCTTCAAAACATTGTATCTTCTTTGCTTTGATGAATGACAAGCCTATCTATCGGCGGTTTTGTGTCTCTTGCGAGTCCCTTCCCAGAATGAGGTGGAAATGCATATCTATATTACGTAGCCACGTTTATTATAACTCGTGATTTTGGCAAGCAAACTTTATCATCAGCTTCTCTTCCTTCTTCCCCTACATCGGATCTGCCATTCTGCCCATCTCCATTGCCTTTTTCAATTTTCCCCCTTCAATTTGACCCCAAAATTGGCCTATCCAACTTCGGTTTGGCCTTCTCTCACACCGCTGCTCGCACTATGTTTGAAGCATTTCTTTGTAGTGTTGCAAATCCTGGCAACCTCTTACTTGAATCTAGTTGTAGTGCGTCCTACAGCTTTCTGAGGTGCTTGGTACATATTTGTGGTTCAATATTGATTTTGTTGAAGAAAATGGAAAACTATACTCCTCGTATCTGTAATGGCATTTCTCAAGGATTTTTAGACCAAAGGGAGGGAATTCTCAAGGCCCTTACTACGTAGCGCTTTACATTACCGAGTTGTTTGAGTTTTTTATTCATGGGTCCCGGTCGCCTTCGTAATCTTCGTAATCCTTTTGCCTGCCTTTTGCATGCAACTTATTTATTGGGTTTTGTTTTTGAATGGATGTGGGGCTCATGTTGCAAAAATGTGAACCAGTCAACTCCAACTTAGATGTTTTTTTAGTGGGTGGAGCTATGCATAGAATCATGCTTGATCATTCCCTCTCTTCTTCCAAGGCATTGTGTTGAGGATTTTGTATTGCGACACCAGATGTATACTAGGTAAAGCAATCATTACTCTTTTCTTTCCAGAGTTAGAGTTCAATGCTTCGGCCATGAATTACGATTTGCATCCCTAGTTTGACTCCAATTGTTATTCATCTTTATTTTGCAGCAAGGGTTTGACAGAATCGAGAATTGACATTCCACTGTGCATTTTTCAGGTAGAGGTAAAATGCCTCATCCTTCTACCAAGTATGCATTGTTACAAAAACATCGTTCAATTGGTTCTACGTCCATTTTTGCAGCAGGTCATTTGTGATTTAGGGTTCTTAGAAGGATTTCAATACCTCAACTTATTTATTGAGGCGTCTACTACAATAACCGTTGCTGCGTGGATAATGAGGTATACTGGATTTAGGGTTGCATTATAAAATCTCTTCTTCTTCTTCTTCTTCTATTGTTCCTTTTACATTTTAGTTGCTGAAAAATAGAATGAGAATGAGAATGAGAATGAGAATGAGAATGAGAATGATTTTTTATCGTCCACTGAGCCCAATCGGCCTATGGGACCCATAAGGAGCGCAGCAAACTTATTACTGTCCGGGTTAAAAAAAACCCCGCCCCGAATGGTTTTCGAGGGAAAAACCGTGGCAGTAATAAGAATGCCGTCAAACTGTACAAGTATACATCAATGTATATATACATGTCAAGTGTGTGCCCGAGGACATAGCTGATCTCACATGTCCATAACCTCCTGAAGATATGATCCCAGCACCCGTACGGATGCTGTGCTCAATGTCACATGTAACGGCTGGCCAGGCCTGACCAGCTCAGCGTATCGTGTCCGAATTTGATCATATGCTGGGCAACTTTGAAGGGTATGAGATTCATCCTCAATGACTCCCATTTGACAAAGATTGACAGAGCTTTGTCCCCAAAGCGTGGCTCACCAATCCATCTCGCCTGCCTCAATTCGAAGATGATGTGCCCTCGTCGCGAATGGAGGCAATGAGTTTGGCGCCTTTCATGGGCAAGTGGGTACGCAGGTAGCATTGCGGGCCTCGCGTCCAATGTGGGATTTATGTGGCGCTGGTAGTGTGCTGTCTTGACCTGTTCAAGGGCATTGGCATCCCAAAGCTTGCTGAGGAAGCAAGCGTCAAGATATTGCCTCAAGCTATGGCGATCTGCCTCTGTTTGCACATGTATGCACCTCGTGTTCTCGCACATTCCATCTAGCCAACCATTGAGCTCTCTTTTCCCTCCAAATGGGCCTTGAGGGGCGCCAAGGGCTCCATTGCCATGATATAAGCTAGTTTAGGGAGACGAGCATCGTCCATATTGGCCACCTTCCAAAAATAGACAATGTGGCGATCAAGGGCCGCCCTCAAGAGGCAAGAATCGCTCCTATAGTAGAATTTGATATGGGACCGTGGACTTCACCCCTAGTGCTCGTACTAAGAAGGCTTTCTCGGACCTGCTCCAAGTCATTCCAAGTAGCAAGTGATACTACCGGGCCCCATACTTCCACTCAGTATAAAAGGGACAGCTCCACTAAGACCTTGAACAGTGTGACCGATGGGCCCAATCATACAACTCCGCTCTATGACTATTGTTTTGCATTGCATATAGTGCCTTCCACTGCGCCCACTTTCGTGGTCGTATGGATGTGTCCCAAAGGCATAGTAGAAGGAAACTCCACTCCCAAATATTTGTATGTGGATGCAACTTCCACATTTTGGCCTCGAATCGGAAGGAGGGGACCCTACCGACGTGAAAGATGATATGAAAACCACCTTAGTCTTGGCGGGTTGACGCCAAGATATCGGTCGCTTGGCGTAATGTGTCCGGGGCATCGAGATGTCGTTGCATGTCCGGCTGGTGTGTAAGCTAGGAGGTCTATATCATCGATATATTAACTGTCGATGATCGATAGAGAAGGTGAGCTCCATCGCCCCCATTATCGGCAAGCCCATTTCTCCAATTGATCAATGTAAAGCCCAAACAATGTTGGGGAGAGAGGGCATCCCCCGACGAACCCCGATACTACTATCAAATGGTTGGCTTATCCGGCCGCAACCGACCGAGCATCTTTACATTATAGGTCGTGAGATCGCATTCGCAAAATCTGAGAACCCCCTTTACCGCGCCTTTGCCCATAGTTTTTCCCGAAGCGATGTCAAACGCCGCGAAAAATCCACAAAGCAACAATATAGATCCCGACGGCAGTTCCTGCCGCTTCAATCAAAGTTCGCAACGCGTGAAGATGTGGTCAATGGTTGAGTGTCGAGGTCTGAATCCTCGCCTCGGGTGAGGGCACCTCTGACTTTCTCCACTTGACCCGTCAACTGGCGGCCGAGAATCCCATGATTGTTCGATAATTGGTACAGGCGTGTGGGTCACATGTTTTATATATGGGAACAACTCGCTATTGGTCCACTTGCAGCTGAAACCTTCTGTAATGCCTTGTTGAACAAAGGCGGTCAAGATAGTATTATGGACGCCCCTGCCCACTTAAGCAATTTCGCCGCATACCATCCAAGTCCGGGGCTTTCCCATTGGCAAGATGCTACAAGCCTTGTTCCACGTCCGAATCTGTGATTTCCAAAGATCGGGCCTTCTTGCAAGGGTAATGTTGCATGTGCACCCCGAGGGTCGTATAGGCTGTTGCAAGTATTGTCTCCACCGCCGGGTGATATTCCCCGTGGGTCATCTTGGCTTTCTAAGAACCCTTCGCCGAAGGTCCCGGGATGACGTTCGAGGAGGTAAAACATTTCCCTTTGATGCTTGTTTGCAATGTACCGGCTTTCTTTAGCTTTAAGGAAGATGCGGTCTTGTCCTCGACCGCATGTGGGCGTAAAGCGAGTCTGTGACTTGGCGGAGCCGGCGTTTGTGTTCCTTGCACTCTGCATCAAACCATTGATTACGTGGGAAGGTTGTGTTCGGAGGTCCGTCATGGGCGGCTTATCCCAAAGCACCTCTACGCCAAGATCCCTAAGCACATCCGGTCGGTAGGCACGCCTGCTCTAGTGTAGGATATTGCAAAATTTTTGCCGGTCATATATAAGCATCCGGGCATAAGCCCTGCATGTTCATAATCCAATTGCGGTGAGGCATGTGAGGAGTTGTTGCACCGGGGTTCGCACAACCCGCCAAGCCAACTTCAAGTAAAGTGGTAAGTGGTGCGAGTCGATCTCTTCATCCCTATTAGCCGTTCCCACCGAAAGTGCTTGACGACATGCATATCCCCGCTCGAGGGCACCAAAGACATAGTCCACCACACTAGATCGCCCCTGGTTTTCCTACCTACAAGTGCTCTTTATTTGGTGGAAGGCCCCGTATGCTAGTCCATTGCAGACACCGGTCAAAGATACCGCAGAGCAAAAGCAACTGTCGACCATAGCGCATCACCGATTGTCATCCGATGTCCGTGGCCAAGCTCCTTTCGGGGATGCAAATCGCAATATATCATCGATCAAGGGATCAAATCTCATGGGTTGTTCTACCCGTCTGCCGCATTGAAGTCTCCCAAGGAGTATGACACCGCCTAACCGCTTATGTTGTTTGTATGTCATCATATAGATCGACATAGGGGTCAAATTTCTATCCACATCCGGAGTGGGTGTGATAGAAGTTGCTTTTCAGCATGTGGAAAGTAGCGGTCGCTACAAAGAGGGTCTTCTTTGCCGGTTTTTGCACACGCACCCACCACGTGCCGGTTGTGCTTATGTCCGTCTTGAACAAGGAGATTGATTGTGCCAAGGTTGTTTGGTAGTAGCAGGCAACCCCTCCCCATGCCCCCGCTTTCTGTGCAATCATTGAAGATTGAGTAGTCTTGGTATCCCCGCAAGTCGGGTCCCACGGTCCCTGCATGCTCTCATGTTTCCATGAAGAAGATGAGATCCATGTCTCCGGCAATTGAGTTGAGACTATCTCCCTTCGCCTATGGAAGCCCCGACAATTCGAGAGACCATGCGAGGCACAATTCCTATTTGTTGGCGGTGGGCGCCAGGAGATTCAAAGGCTACGCCAGAAGGGAGGTGGCGTATGGAAGTAGCCCGAGATGTGCGAGCAATGTAAGGTGAGGCAACTTGAGCAGTCTGCGCGGTCAGAAGCAAAGTAAAACAAGGCCCGCCCTCGGGCTGAGGGTCACTGGAGGGTTAGCAAGATTCGTGAGCAGCATTTGGCGGCCTCCAAAATTTGCATCTTGCCCCGATCGGTCCCGCAGCTCCTCCCCGGCTCTCCGCGAATGCTTTTTAACTTTTGGCCAACTTCGTTACTGCGGGTCTTCTTGTTGGGTCGGGGTCGTCTCGGTCAACATACGGGCAGTTCCCTTTAGTCGCCTACCCCGGGCGCAGTAATGGTTGCTTTCATCTTGATCTCGTCTTTGTGGAACATGACCACCCGCGGGCGATTCGGGTGTTGGACGCCATGGCGTCTAAGCCCTAATAATGTTCTTGGCATGGGGAATGTCATTCGAGCAAGAATCAACATTTGGAGCTGGTTAATGAGGTCCTCCCCGCCTCTTCTGTAGGCCCACGTACCACCACATTGTGGCTTCTCCCTCGGCTCCCGGAGCTCTCGGCTGTTGGGTCAATCCTGCGACTGCTTGAGTTGTTTGTCGGCGGGGCATAGGCCGTGGCTTACGTTAGGGCGGGGGTGGCATGGAGCCGCTTGGGGTGCGTAGTAGACGGCCCCGGTGATGCCTTGCGAGACTCTTGGGCGTGGGACTGGGCGGTAGGCTGGTATAGTGGTCTCTCCTTCCTCGGCAGGGGCTTAGCTCCTGCTGAAATTGTTCTTGCCTTGTCAATTCACGCATGCACCGTTGCAATTGCTCATTGAGGCCCTTGCCTTGTTCAAAGAATGGTTGCCCTCGACTCGCATCTTACGATCTTGGGCCGCGGAGCTATGCTCCGATTTACGCAGCGAGAGTCCAAAGATAGGTTTCATTGCGGATGAGGCCATTTCTTGTGTCTCGACCCTACTTTGAAGGGCTCTCAATTGTGATTGGCTCTCTTCAAAAGCGACCGGACTTTTGCATCACGATGGCGGCCTCCTCGACCTCTCGATCGAAGAGATGGTTACCATTGTCTCCCCTCAAACACGTTGCTTGTCCTGTGTCATGGTTTCCATGGCGGTATACAAGGAATCTATGCGGCCTGCATGTCGCCAAGACTCTTCTTATCCTTACGCCTTTCAAAGTGCACTAGGCGAAGGCCATCTTCAGTCTTTGTATCGCGGGTCTCCATCTTTGGAAACACGTTATTTTTCAAAGAGCCGGTACCTCTTGAGCAATTTGGGTGCGGAGGCACATTTCCTCCGCCAAGCAAGCAATTCGAAGCTCTGTTGCCCTCTTGCCATTGCTTGAACTTTGTTTCCGTGCTCCTCAACAACTGGTTTGGTGGTGGTGAAGCACGGATACGACTTGCCGCTAGGCTAGAGTATCACATCATATGCCCGCCGAGAGCTATGCTTGTTGCCGCGAGACTTTGCCCACGCTTCTCTTTTTCGTTATTGCACACATCCAATTTTGCGGTGTCATCCGGCTGCGATTAGGGATGGCATCTATGTACTCTCCGGTAGAAGTTTTGTTGCCATGTAATGCAGCTAGGTAGAGGGGTCGCATATCATCACCATCCACATGCATATCGTACCGCGGGGCTCGTCCGGCTCTTCTATCAATCGGAGTTGCCATGAATAGGGTGTCACCTTACGGGCGGCTTGTCCGAAAGCCTCCAAGCACTTTGATGGCGCACAACCTCGTCCCTCTACGGACACCGTGCGAAAAGCTTCCACGATGTCGAGGAGCGGTAGCGACTTCCAAGTGCAAGAAGCAAGTCGCGGGGCTCTTTCACCTTCTGGACACATGCGAAAAGTGTTCAAGTGCATAAATCAAAGCGCGACCTCTAGTGCAATCTCGCCACCTTACGGGCGCTTGTGCGAAATGAAAAGAAGCAATGGTTTCCCCTTACGGGGCGGCCCGCAAGGCTTCAACATGTAAATGCTTTAAGCCAAGATGATTGGATGGTATCACACCCTCCGAATCCCGTCTTAAAATCGGGTTGCAAAAAACTTGTTGTTTTCTCCTCTCAGATCTTAAGCAAATGTGTACAAACCATATGTCTTTATAATCATCACAGAACAAGAATTCCAATGATATGCATTGCTCCCAAAACAGAGCCGCAAATCAATAGATATGAAGAAAAGTATATAGTCTTTGAAAAATCGAACAATGGAAACCCTAAAGCCCAAGACTCAAAAATCTGTTGTTTTGCTCAAAATCCGCCTAAACATTAGCAACATAAAATATCTTTGAAAGAACTTTAAGAGAGCTTTCCAAAGATATAAATTTCATGAGAAACCGAGTCACAGAGAGCTTCACCACATATATGTCCAAGCTTGCCATTTCATTTGGTTACAAGAAGAGAATAGGGGCTAAATCTGCAGCATGCGATTGTGAACTAACAAGTTTGTTAACATATCAATAGAGGGGTGAAGATTGTGTCACAACTTGAATGCACTTGAGAGAGATCTGTATAAGTCTTTGCAAAATGTCAGCATTTATAATATCGAGATTCGTGCAGACCTCTAGACATTGATATAGCCATTTATGCCCAAATTTCATTGAGATAGAGAAGAGCTAGAGTTTTGGCATGCTGACTACAGATAGTGCACGACGTGGATGGCATGGTTGATCCAGCCTCTGAGTACTAGAAGAGGGTAAAACCCCTTTTTTTAAGTTATGAGGCCGTATGTGAGATAGGAAAAGACGTATATAGGGAATTTTTATGTAATCTTGTGCATGCACATGGCATATCCCACGTGGGCAAAGCTCCATCCCTTGGAACTCAGTCCTCTCGAACAATAATGTTGACTTCAAATCTTCATTTACTTTAATGCTATTATCTTCGATCAGGTTGTACTCAGGCCCATCACCAAAAGCAAGTAGAAACTTGCCAAGCGGGGCGGCCAAAGAATATCCTCATGTCTAACCTAGGCCTATCATATTCTCTCTTTTTTTTTTTTATTCTTAATTATAGTGTGGGCACTAAGACACATAAGTAGATGTGACCAACCTAACTAATCAAGACATAGACAATTCTATGGGGCTAAAGCACAATGCAAGTTGATTGTTGTTGTCGTATAAAGCAACTATTTTCATGTCTTCTTTATTTTTGGGAGCAACCTAGTTGTTAAGCATGTCGTTCTTTTAACGTGATAGAATCATATAAGAAAGATAAGGAACACTTTTTATAGATATTAAGAGGCTACTTGGTCTATAAGAGTCATAAGTGACACCAGCAGCATTGAGTGAAGCATATATTAGGAGAAACTAAAGATAAAGGATAAAACAAATACAACCCTAAGAAGGTCATGATGGATAAGATAAGACCAATATGCATTAGTCAACAACATAGACCTAGTGCTTATCATGGAATAATTTAAGGGCTAAACTTAGCTGTTTGCGATTTTTTAGCACATTTTCAAAAAAAATTGGCTAAAGTAAATGGAAAATATTGGGAAAAAAATTATAATTTTAGCTTAACTTTTTTCGGGACTACACCAATCCTGAAGCTCTTTAGCCAAACGCTAGAAAGTAAGTGAGTGAAATTTTATACCGTTTAGCTAAACTATAGAAACTTTCAGAATGAATTTCGGGCTAGTTCAGCTAACTCATTCTAGTTTATATGAAATATATGATTAGTAGTTTAGTTTTTAGCATTATTAATTAATTTGAGTCCTAGACTTTGCTAGTTTGCATTATTTTAGAATGTTTTCATAAAGAAAATGACTAAAATAAGTGGAATATATTGAAAAAAAGTATAGTAATTTGATTTAATATTTTCTGTTGGCCACACCATAGAAATTTTTGGGATGATGTTTGGGTTAGTTTAGCTAAATGCTAGAAAGTATGAGAGGAAAAATGTGTAGAGTTTAGCTAAACCACAGAAAGTTTTGGGATTAATATCGAGCAAGTTTAGCTAAAGTCATTCTGGCTAATAAGAAATATGCGATTAGTAATTTATTCCCTGGTGCTTATTATTTGTTTGCAAAATCAGTAGTTATAGCTCCTGGTTTATGACCTTTTAGAAAAGGTTGAAGGGACATCTTAAAAGAGTTCATCAAATTTTCTACTTTATTTTAGCATTGAATTGGTGTTCATCTTTGGTAAATAACAATTGCTGCTTCATGCAGGAGCTAATATAAATGGGTTATAGATTGATGTTTATAATGTTAATCGTGGGCCTAATATAAATTGGTTATCAACTGAATCTTTTCCTTGATGACAAATCAAGAAGCGTGATTTATAATTGTGCGCATGTTAACATTATTAATTAACACAGTTCAAAGAGACATTTCACTCATTGCAAGGTCCTAAAAAAGAGTTAAAGGGCGCTCTATAGAGAAGGGGTAAAGTCATAGATATAAATGAACATGTCAATCAAATACGGCCAAGATATGTCGAAGCTACAGTGGTTGAAATGGCAAGTCCCTAATTAATTCCGAGAGTACACCTACAAACTTCCAAAGTGTTGATACTATGTACAATAAATCATGCATGTATAGTCATGGTCCAAGTTCATTCCCTACAAATAGGTACATGATGAAGTTCACTCCAATGAATGCATTCACAAGGTGCTCAGAGATATCTGGTGAGGAATTATGCTAGGTGGATAGAAATCATTAAATAAAAGTCTAGATGCTGTGAAAAAGTATATGTATACTCTGTTTGTCGTCTTGCGAATTGTTTATACACAAAAGACAATACTTGCATCAGTTGATGAGAAAGAATTTGCTAGGTTGTAGTATACGTGCTGCCAGCACAAGATGGAGGGAACCTTGGCCAGGTCAAAATACGCAGCAACACCACATGATAATAGGTATTGAGTCACAGACGAAGACAAGGCAATTACGAGGAAGAAAAAAGGAATATGCGTGACACATACGGGTGCAAATTAGACAAGGAAAGGTTATCCGAAAAGTCACCGAAATGAGGAAGTGAGCAGACACAAAGTGTATAGAGAGGATAAGAAGTAGTTTTAACGTGCAGAGAGTCTGAAATGGTCTATTAGACAAGGCACCTTCCTCTTCAATTGAAGGAGACTGTATGGGCAAAAAAGTTTTTTATATCCACTAGGGCAAGGAGAAAACTTCAGGCAAGAGACATATACTATAGTTGTATTTTTAAAGTCCGCTCAAAACCAGCTTGGAATAGAATACAAGGGACGATTGAATCCAACTTGAAATAAAATACAATGGACCAGTAGATCTAACTTGAAATAAAACACAATGGACCAGTAGATTTAACTTGAAATAAAACACAGTGGTGAGATAGGAACTAGCAAAAGAAAGAAAGAAAGAAAGAATGAATGAAATACAATATAATGTACCATAACTTCTTGCTAATGACCAGTATTTTACGTGTTAATGAATTGAATTGAATGGTTTTTTTTCTGCAAAAACTGCGAAAACCAATAGGCTTATGTGGCCCAAAGAAAACACAAAAAACGCCTTACATTGTGAGATAAACATTGTGAAAAAAAAATGTCCACGTGTTTAAATGAAAGTGGGAGCCATTTAATTGCAAAGCCAATTAATAAAACAAATTCAATGACGTGTCTGCAGCATTTTATTTTGTATATTCCAATTCCAGCAATGCTGAAAATATTTTATATCTAAAATGACGTGTCGCTTCTCACTTCCCTGCCCTTTATATTCTTCCCTTTCCTCGGCTATTTTCTCCCTCCTCCGGTCGAAGATTTGAGCGCTTCAATCCGCCGGATCTCCATAGCCAGAGCTTCGCATTCTGCCACAGATCGGGCGCACCGCCTCTTCCTTGGGTCCAAATCCGTTTCGAAAACCATACCCTATTCTGCCAGATCGTCTTTCCCGTTAAAACTGCCCAGAAATTTTTTCAATCCGAAGATAAAGCTTCTAGATCCTTCTCAATCCATTCTTGGTCCCCCCAATTCCTTCATCCTCGCGCTTGCCGGAGCAATCCCCTTTCCAATTCATAAGCCCTAAAATATTGAATATCAAACCACCGGATTTGGATGATTGTAGGCGAATTTTTACTTGATTTTGTTTATCAGTTTAATAATCAGCAAGATTCAGGGCAATTTGTGCTTCCAGTTCTTCAAGGGAAGCCAAAATTGCAAACCGAAGTTTGCAGAAGATCATGCCGGGGATCCACTACGGTGGTCTGGTAATCAATTCAGAGCCGGATTTTCCTTCTGTAAGAAATCTCCATTTTGGTCCTTCGTATGAACCAAGTCCGGCAGTTGGGCGCCTTCCGCTTGTGCCAATCCGGCACAAGGCCTGTAGACCTAATCATTTTCCGGCGCCATGGCTGGGCAAAGAAGGGCACACACGTCTTCTCTTCTCAATGCAGAGCCGCGACGATCCGGCAAAGAATCAGAATGGGCCGGGAAGCAATGAATCCGAAAATGATTTGGCAGCCATGGTGCACGAATTTATCGAAAATAATGGTAGCTATGGCCACGATGGGAACGAAAGCAGTGATTCTGATACCGGATCGCCCAGCATTGCCAGGCTTTCCGATACTCTGAAGGTAAAATTCGAACTGGGTTTTGAATTATTTACCTAATTTGGACGGAATTGAGGATCAATATCTTAAACAGAGCGCGGATTCTTGTGTTTATATAGGTTTTGGTTTCTTCGGCTACACCTTCAGAAAGGATTCTGCAGAAGGTCGTAGTTCAATCGATTGTGAAAGAAAAATCAGATTCTATTTGCGAAGATAGCGATGCAGATTGCAAGGGCGGATGTGTCCGGCGGCTTATTGTCAAGAATCTAAAATCTGCCGGATATGACGCCGCAGTTTGTAAATCGAAATGGCAATCCACAGCAAAAGTTCCCGGAGGTAAACCTCCATAACCATTTTCTTCTTATGTTTCCGTTTGAAGATAGAATCTTTCAAATTTCTGTTTGAAACAAAGAACCCAGTTCAATCCGTCATGTTTTAAACAAAGAAAACGGTTTTATTTTTCTGATTTCTGTCTGAATCAAAGACCCAACTATTAAAACAGACTCTTGTTCTGTGAATCGGAAAACCCTAATATGGTTCTGGCAATGCTTTTGCAGGGGATTATGAATACATCGATGTTTTGCTTAACGAGCAGAGGATTATTGTGGACCTGGAATTTAGATCCCAATTCAAAATCGCTCGCCCAATTCCGCACTACTTATCTGCGCTGAAGCAATTGCCGACTCTGTTTGTTGGGGATGCAAGCAAATTGCAACAGATATTGAATTTAATGTCTGAAGCTGCAAAATGTTCTCTCAAGCAGAAATCTCTGTATCTGCCTCCCTGGAGAACCCTAGATTATATGAAAGCGAAATGGCTTTCCGTCTGTGAGAGGCAAACGCTGCCGGACTCGAATTCCCCAAAAATTGGGTCTGATTTGGATAATTTGAAGCCGCCCTGCCAGCAATTGAATCGATTCAGGGCCTCTTTCAAATCGGAAAATAAAAGGGCTTCTACTTTTGCATCTGGCAGATATGGAGCTCCAAGAGTAAACCGAATTAGCAGAACTACTAGTGACAGAGAAGAAAATCTACTAGATCCTCTGTTAGTTTGAGAAATGGTTTCTTAAGAAAACTTTTAGTCCCTACCATTGCAAAAAAAACTGCTGTTCGGTGGGTTTTATATACAGATCGAAGCAAAAAGTTCAAAAACAGAGTACTCAAGTTGTATAGTCCGGCCGAATGATCCTTCGTTCTTATCAGAGAGGCGAAGCTTATTTATTCTTTTTAGTTTGAGCAAAACAATTGCCGCAGAGCAATTTTCTGTTTCTGAGGATTGAATTTTTGTTTGTGAGAAGCTGGGCTTGGCAGAGCCCCATTTTCCTACCGTATAATATGTGAATTTTTTTTGTCGATCTCTTGAAACATAGAAGAATCGAGCAGACCATTTTGTAGCAGAGAATGAATATGATATAAGCTTTTGATGTAAAAGTTTTGCATTTCAGAGTTCTTGATACAGGAATTGCCATAGCTGGTTTGGCTGGCATGTTTATGTATGATTTTTCTTTTGATTGATCTGTTCTTTTGCGGAGTTTGAATCTTTTGGGTGTTTGCGAATCAGAAGGCAAATACCTAGTTAATCTAGTTTTTTGGATTGAATTGGACTCTGATAAATAGGGTTTATTTTGCTCCGAGCCAATTTGGGCTGTTTTTGGGCTAAAAGTTTCATGAATTCTTGCCGATCAAGAGGTAAAATTATTGATCTGAGATAATTCTTAACAAATCATGGGTCAATTGAGCTTTTTTCTTTGATCAAACCGTTTGGATTTAGGATTTATGAACTGTTCCGAGCCCAATTTTTCTTGAATCACACGATTTTGTATCAGATTTCACAGATCTGATGCAGCAACGACAGGTTAGATTGAATGGTTCGAAAAGATATTGGATTGGAATTTGAGGAAGGGAATTGATTGACAAGACTGCAAATGTTATTTCTGTGGCAGGGAGGCAAAAACGCGTTTTGGGTAGTTTTCTTGGGAAATACGTTACCTAAACTTTTTGCCTTTGCCGTGAAGGTGGGGAACTTTTTGGGTTAAAGACTTGACTTCTTTTTTTTAATTTATTTATTTCGCCCTAAGTCCATGTTTGACAGCTTCGTTTCTTCTTCCTTCTTTTTGGGCCACATGGGTTTTGTTTTTGTCCATAAGACTTGCCAAGTCTTGTTGTCATATTCTGACCAAGTCTTGCTGTGGCAGAATCATAACCGTTGAAGATTCTACAGGACAGAATCTCAACCATTGACATTGTACTACATCAAAAGTAAATTTAAATTTCACCCTTTCTTAAACTATGATGGTATATCACTCTAAGAAATTGCATCACATAAAAACTGTGTCTTCTTTTTCTTCTCTATCAAATTGAAGAAATTTAGCCTTCAGTTCTTAGTCAAGCCTATCCTTATCCTGTACAACCATTCAACTGTTCAAGCATATCCTGTTTTTCCACTAAATTGCTCCCCTTCATTTCCTCCGACCCTAAGCAATCGTTGTTGATTGCGTGCTTATCTACATTTATGTATTTCTGTCCACCATACTTCAAGTGTGTGCATGTTCACTTTTGAGTTTGAATTTGTATTCCTTTTCAAATCAATTGGGTTTTTGCTTGCTCAAATTTGGGGTTTGTTTTGTCCTTTGAACTTGCCTAGTCTTGTTATCATATCTTAACCAAGTTGTCCTAGTCTTGCTGCTCAAAATATTGTAATATCAAAGTGAAGAAATTTAACCTATGTCTTCCTCCTTCATCAAGATTTTATCCTGTACAATGGCTCAAGCATATCCTGTTTGTTCATTGATTTGCTTCCTCCAAATTGAAGCAATCATTATTGATTGCACCCTTATCTATAGTTCTGTATTCCTGGGTCCCTAGTTCAATTTGAGTTTGGGCATGTTCACATTTTGGGTTTGAATTTTCAAATTATCTGAAGCAAATTTCTCTACTATATTTCTTATTTTTATGGAGATCTAGCAAAAAGATATAGAAAGGTCAAAGTTGATTTACACAACCAGTCAAGGATTGGCGTAGATTGGATATAAAATGTGTAGTAAACGGGGTAGTTACTCAAACAACATGATGTTGTTGAGTGTACGGGTAACTCCAATTGATCTATAATCTCTTCTCTTTTTTCTTCAATGACATATTCACAACCTCCACGGTCATCAAAGCTTTAGCATGAAGGTTAGAATCTAAATCCCTAAAGTATATCTACAAAGCCTAGAAAAAATGATCTAGCATCTTAGAGCAATCTACTCGTGCACGAAAGCACTTACAAAGCCTTGAAAAAATAATTTAGAATCTTAGAACAATCTAATTGTGTATGCTAAAGCGCCTTTAATGAGAAATGGGTTGTTAAATAAAATGAAATGGATAAGCAAAAAAACATTCATAGATATTTTCTTTTCTCTAACCAAGCCTTCGAACATCAAGATCTGATAGTGAATGCCTTACTAATGGTAACCCTTGTATTTTAACAAATATCATTTCTATATATTTGCGTGTTTACTTTTGTCATCTATCCCTACTGGAACATAAACGTAAGTATGTTGCAAATCTTAGCATCATAGTATCTTCACAACAATCTAATATGTTTCTTTTTGTGGAACCCCACAGGAACAAGTAACTGTATTAGAAACATGGAAATTTACAAAAACAAAAGTTCAAGTAGGAAATCACCAAAGGAAAAAAAAAACTTGTTACACAATAATGTTATAGCCAATCTAATTGTTTCGTACATCGTCTCAGTCTCAGTAGTTTAACTTGAATTAGTAAAACTAAAAATTATTCTTGTGGGCCTTGAATGATAATGACCGGCCACAGACTAACATCCAAATATAGGAGTATCTTAGGCATGGCAGAGTCCACTTTATAGAGCCCAATGGTTAGAACAATAGATGGCATCCCAAAAAAGAGAAAAAAAAAAAAGAAGGGAAGGGAAAAAAGGAAATGAAAATTGATGGAGCACAAGATGAAGCAATTTTTATGGGCATCCTATTGGGGTTTTTTTTTTATCTTATACCATTTTACAATTTCACAAGCGTAACATATGGTGTGGCACTTTTGGGTCATGTCAAACTTTTGTCACAGTTGTATGGTATGCTCAATTAATTATGTTACTGGAAAAGGACAAATTATGTTGTTAGCACATTGGAAGATGAAAAGAAATTGAAGAATATTGCATGTGCAAGAAAAGGTCCAAAGGGTAGGGTCTATATAGACAAGAATAATCAATTTTGTTCCATTTACCAATAATGGGCCCCTGGTTAGCATTGCCATCTGCGCACATAAAACATTGGGGATTCAACTAGCTGCAGATCCCATATTTGGGGATAAATGTATGAAATTAGTCTAACATGTGCTTAATGGGTCCCCTGTTGGGTTTCTAGTGTTAAATGAAGTAAATAAAACGTATTTATTAAGCTCCAGCTTTTCATGAAGCTATGTTCAAAGAAGGTTATATTATATTCATATCAGTGGTTAGTTAATCAGGTTTAGTATATCGTGTTTTTTGTTGACTTGGGATAAAATGCAACAAGATTTGACATGGTCCCTTGGCATGTAGGAGACAAGTTCTACCTTCCATTAATAGAAAGATGAAATGTTTACAAACATCAAGGAATTATTAAATATGATAATTAGGAGGACACGCTTGTGTAAATCAAGAAAATTATTGCTTTATAATTGTCAACATCGTTACTTATGATACGTGAGAGTGATGTGAATTTGGGGGAGAAGAGAAATATGTGAAAATTAATAGTAAAATATGCCATCTAAACCAACTCTTTATGTTTTAATAATCTAAACCCTTGAACTTAATACATGGAGCTTAGCTTACACATCAAAGTCAAAACAAGACGCTTACAAATTGCAATCCTTATCTCTCCCATTGGGAGGATATCTATGTAATATGAAAAATAACGTTTGATGTATTCTCCAATTTTGGTTCTTGCGTTAACAATGAACATGTTTTGGTCACAAATTGTTTTCGTTGTTTCACCTTCAGTTGGATTGAATGACCATAATCACACTACATTCAATATTCAATGTGTTATCACTAAACCAAACTCCAAGAAGCAACACCATTTAATAGACAATTAATTAGCACCACAGTGTGTTTTGGATATCTTAGTACATCCCACTAGCAACATCACCGAATGGCCAAGCTTCAATAGTATAACATAGAATTGTACTTCCCTTGCTTAAATATTCAAAAGTGCAAGATAACTTGTGTCACATGTTGAATCTGCTTCCCCAAGTTCTATAGGTGACTTTTGAGCCATTAATTCTTTAGAAATAAGTTTTGCATCACATTAATATGTACAAATATGCAAATATACAATTCCTTGCAAACCGTAAAAGTTTTCTCGTGGAAACCCTTCCAAGGTGGGTTTCTTAATCCCAAGCAGCAAACCCTTCACAAGTGGGTTTTTTAATACCAAGCAGCACAAATTATAAAGGTTTTCCCCCTGGAAACCCTTCCAAGGCGAGTTTTTTAATCCCAAGAAGCAATTGGTGTGCTGTGCTCTATCAAGTCCCATACACCTTTTAGTCCCCGTGGACTATAAAATTCAATTCTAAAGTTTCTATGTAGACATCTTTCTCGCAAAGTTTCTATGTAGACACTCATAGCACTTTATTTAGGTTGAATATAACATAGGTAGACAAATATGGCAATACTTGAAGATCTTCCACAATGAGATACTCCCAGCATACCGTTTCAACCTCCAAAAATTGTTTCGTGAGTAAGCTACAACCTTGCAAAATCCACATGCCATAGCTTTTTTGTTTAATTACAATTTGGTGTGCACCATGGTATAAAAACAAATATAGTAAGATGCAATAGTATGCACGGATCAAGCCATAGCATGATTAGTTGCCCATGCCTCACAAGTTGAAGCTAATGGGGTTGGCACTTAAAACCATTTTCTAGTAAGACTACTATACTACTGAAGGTGTAGACAAGTCAAGACAATTGAAAAATTCAATATTACCTCCTCTGCTTATAAGCTGCTTTTTGAAACACATGTTTGTAACGTGGCTCATCTAAAAGCACAAGGGACTGAAAAAAGATTAGACAGAATACCAATAAATGCAAATTCCAGTGTAGAATCTAAATCATAATAGCACATAAACGTACTATATACATTTTCCATGATACTTTGTCATGAGTATGCAGAAGTTATAGAAAAAAGGGAAAACCTGCTGCTGCAACCTCTTTTTCCTGCTACAGAAAAAAGGCCTCAGGAAGGAGGAGAAAATTTACTGTGGCAATTCAGATGCCAAAGAGGGCGTTACAGATGGATGTAGCAGCACGGTTACAGGGAGTAAAAAAGGAGAAGAATTGTAAGAAAAGAAATAAATATTCACCTGTGTGTAGATCATAATGCCCAGATCAATAATGGTCTTCAGTAACAATCATACCCCACACCATTTGCCTTAAATTCCACGGCTGGGATGTGTGCATCATCCATATCTACTGTTCCTGAAACCGACAAGGGGACCCGTCTGCAGCCATGTTGGGGATCTCAGAAGATGCTCTGCATATCAACATATGTGTCACTTATCTTACAAATCCACATTAAAAAGGTGCTACTGGAAATATATTTTAAAACAAGGATCAAGGATCTCCTCCTGTCTGAGACACTGGAGAAATAAAAATAAAATAAAAAGAAAGAAATAAAAACTTAAACAGCCAAAAGAAACACTCTTTCTTTTAAGTGCAATATAAATGTTTTATTCTGGTTGCTGAATATTGAAACAAAAGCCTAGTTAATCAACCATCAGTAACACATTTAACTGTAATCTCTCCAAAGTTATTATTCAAACAAAACCTAAAAGGAACACATTTAGCTGTAATTATAGCCAAGCCTGCCTAGAAACTATTCTCCAGCATAAACCTACTTAAAAGTGAAGAAAACACACTTAAAGTACTTAAAGCAGTTTAAATATTGGTCAAAGAATAATTCAAACAGAAAAGCTGCTTGCCTGGAGAAAAAGAAGACACAGTGTGATGCAGGTAAACGCATGCAGTCCGGCTTCCTTGTGCGCGAAGAAAAGATCCAGATGATTCCAGAATCAGGAATTGGCCGACCTGCAGGCCGTTTTGGATGCAGTTCCATGCAGAGCAAATTTGCAGGCAGGATTAGAAAGAGACAGGCCAGAATAATGGGGCCGTTTGTCTTGCTCACCTTTTTTAAGGATGATGATAGCCGGCAGCTGCAGCAGAGCACGGCCCTGCCAGAACCTCCATAGCTGACCTTGTGACGCCAGCCCTGCCGCCCACGTGTATTGTGTTGTAAAACCCTAATGCTTTCGTCACCGTCCCACCACTGGCGAAAACAGGACAAACAAATGGTGGTTTGCCGTTAAATGTTTATTTACAATAAACATAACATTACATAACATTATAATATAGGATAAATTTATCCGGGTGGCTTTTAGGACGCCTCACATGTCACCGGCAAGTTTTTGCCCGACGTCAAGCCGCTCGAGACGCTTAGGTGTAAACTACTCCAGCAGTTCAGGGGACGAACGGCTCCAGATGTCAAACCGCCGTCTCGTGATCAACTACATGTGAATAGCTAAAAATTTACATGTGAGGCGCCTCTAGAGCCCGATCACATGCCATATCGCCGGAGATGGGCCTGTTATACCCTGCAAATTAAGGATGGTGGTGACGGTGGGAGTAAAAGTGTGAGGCATTTTACACGATGGTTAGGGGCTGGGTTCAAAATAACCATCGTCGAAGAGAGGCCCCTTTGCCCTCGTATTTTGGTGCGCGTAAAGCTTGCCTTTTTACGTGATGGTGAGGGTTGCCATTGTGTACGGAAACGGTTTTATGACCAAGCGATCACAACCCTCACCTCATGTAAAATCTCTCGCTATTTTACGTCCACCATCACAAGCCATCGGCCATTTTATACGAGGTATAACAGGGCCTCTCTCCAACGACTGTCTCATGTGAACCGGCTCTTAAGAACAATCCGTCACGATCATTTCTATTTTTTTACACTATATGTAGAGAAGTAAATTTACTACTCGAACTTTGCCACGACCATTTCTCTTTTTCAACACCCTTTGTGTTGGGAAGTAAACTCCTCCTCGAACTTTTGACCAAATTCAACTGAGAAGTAAATTACTCCTTGAACTTTTGACCAAATCCAATTGTTTCTACTTGTATCTCTTAGTCTATCCATTGGACCAGCTGAATTTATACAACAGCAATAACATTAACATGTTAAGATGATAAAGTACCTTTTAGTATATACTAGATGCATGGTAAGCAAATGAAATTGAGCAGGAACACATAGAAGCATTGCATCCTGCTTTCTTGTGCCATGCCATTATGCAACCGAAAAACTAACTTTAAGTTAAACCAAAGATGGAAAGTCTTAACCCTCGCTTTCAGGATTAGAGCCCATAAATCTACAAATCAGAAACAACCTAAAAAAACAATCTAAAAAGCAAAGAGCACAGTAGAGCCAGATTTGAGTCAAGTCTGAATATTACAGCCTATTGTAGGTCAAAAAACTCCATTTTTAAGGGCTCAAAGCTATCACATATGGCCTAAAGTAGCAAAATTATCATAGGCGTTAGCAGATATATTTACTATCGTTTCATGCATTGAATTCTTATGCATGTTTTCATATCCTCTTTATCACACTGACATTGAAAAACTATTGCAAACCATTGGCTGCTAACATAAAGAAAAAACAGATGAATCTACTACCGTGGCAATGTAAATTTCAAATAGGAAAAGTGATGTCCTATACAGAAAAGCCTTCTTACCTGAGAACAATGTAAAACGAATTGTAAGAGCTAAATCACATTTCATGCACATGGGTTGTCTGGCCTGAAACCTTACTCATCCATATGCATTTATTGTCTTTCAGTTGCAGGTCAATAGGAGGTGCAGGAAAATAAGCATGAATTCATTAATTAGAGAAAATGTGTTTTCTCGTTCGAGCACGAAATAGGTCGCAGACAGTGCGTAGACAGGGATTTAATGTCCTTTTGCACCAAAATGAACTAGTACAGAACGCACTATCGACCGAAACTTTAATTGAGCGCGAGATCGAGCATTCTTTCTATAATTAGCGTGCTAAATGACAGCATTAGACCAGGCATGTCATTATCACTAGTGGTCCAAAAGATCGCGGTGGCGATCTTTAAATGGTCGGGCATAGCCTAAAAATCTATGAACCTGCTGTGGGCAGCTGTAGCATTTGACAAAAAAACCTCCCGCTATTAGCTCAAGGAAATCGCGGCCGCGATTTCTTTTATTGCTATTGTGCTCGCAGATTCATAAATTAATATTCTCTTAGAAGGACACTCGACAAAAAATTACAAAAACTTAAACGATTATATTTCATAAAATGTCTTGAAAATAAGCTTCACATTTATGAATGATAGTGAAACATTACATTTGCATTTGAAAACAAAGTTTACAAATGGGTATTACTGCGTCTCTTGTAATCGAAGTCCGAGCAATTCCCAATTCATTCTCCATTCGCCACATGTTCACTTTGCAATAGTCTCGAGAAGTCCATTTCGTATAGCCCGTTGTATCCGGGTATATCAACGCTCATTGCAACACCTAACCGATGCAAGTGGCTCCGCCTCATAAGATTCATCATACCGGGTGTTCCATGCATCTCGCCCAATTTCATGGCAAATTCCTCAGAATCATTGCTTTAAATCTTTTGTGGAGCTGTCCTGCTTAGCTCCACGCTGATTCGAAACACCCATATATTCAAATTGTTTGCCGACAACAAGGGCATGACATTATCCGCACTCGGGTTTAGTGACTCGAAGCTTTGGAATTGAGGATCCAAGGCATCAAGTGTTTTCACGGCGCCCTCTATCGTGTCTCGGGTCTCTTGAAGGCTCGCTCAAAACCTTTCTCGCCTAGCTTATCCAATAGTTCATCCATTTTGCTAATATCCGTAGATGCCGAAAGTGATATTCAAACCGCTTCTCCGAAGTTAGACAATACATCCGGTTTGTTTTCCTCAACTTTTTCTTCCACGCTTAGGGGTAAGCATTTTCTCTAGGGTCTCAAAGAAAGCATTCAAAAACCGACGCATCTTTGTCGTCGAATTCAAAGGCTACTGTACGCTTTGCCTTGCATCATTGTTACTTTTGAGGTCAGTCCCCCGAAAAGAAATCAAGCACGCACCCATCTACTGGCACTAGTTCTTTCACCATCTGGTAGACATAAGAGGTTTTTGCCTGTGATTTAAGCACAAAGTCTCCTTCAATACCTGCCCAAGTATACTTTGTTTGCCGCTGAAGTATTGTAAATATACTGCTGGTTTTTAAGGCCCACTTCCTCATTGCCTATTATTTCATATTTAGGAAGCGGGTGCTCTTCTGGCAAAAGGACCCGGTGCCAGTCGGAGTTCCAACTTGGGAACAATTGGTATTACCCGAGGCCCATTTCTATTGACAAACATATGTGTGACGTAATATTGAAACTCTTTCACATTTTTTTTGTTGATCCATCCTTGCTCTTCATAAGCTCCAATTGACACATGAGACCCACCTCGACGAGCCTCGCAAGAAAGATGCGCCCGGAAGTTGCGCCGACCTCATAAAAATTACAAGATGATATACTTTGGCCGCTGTGATCCCCTCGCAATCTGTTAAATAAATCCCCGATATTTTTTACTTCCCAAATTGTATTAAAGGCGCCGCATGTCAATAAAGACCATCGCTGCATTTTCTTGTGCGTGCCGGATGGGAATGCCCGCCGAAGTTACATGATGCACGAAGTTTCTTTTTGGTCTTCGCAGAGCGGCTTCCTCACGATTATAGATCCGATTGCCTCCAAAAAGGCACTAGGAAGATTACCCCGACGTTTTCTTTATTGTAATTTGCCTTTATGTATTCAAAAATCAGATTCCGAGATGCTCAAAAGCCTATCCTCGGTCAAATCTGGAAAATGAGACACCAACTCTTCGAAAGTGGCATATTCTTTGTCGAGCACACTGTTTGAATAGGATAGCACTTCGCGGCGCATGAGAGATAGCGTCCTAATATCTAGGGCTCGATGTCCAACAAATAATCGCCTCAAGATATCCTTGCTGAACCTTCAAGAAGGTTTTGCCTTCCAAAATTTCGTCCATCAATAAGGAAACTTCATCGTTATTCATCCCAAGGAGATACCTAAGAAAGGTCTTATTAAAGAATTCTTTGCTGGGCTTATCTGGCAATTCTCCATGGTCGTCCTTCAGCTTACATCCGGCCCAATGAGCAACAACTTCAGTTAGCTTCGACCAAGTCGATTCCCCGCGATAAAATGAATTGCTTCTCATCTTTTAATTCTTTGACCTTCAAAGTAGTGGTCGCAACATCAACAAAATCTCAAAAGCGATGGTTAGGATCGCGGCCGCATCTTCCAAAGCAATAAGAGCGAAATAAAGCAAAGTGTAGCAAAAAACCTTCCAAGCGGGTTACCGCACGTTCCTTGGCCTTGTGGTTGGCGTACCAAAAGCTTTGTGCTGATTTCAACCGCTGGAGTTTTTTCGATCGAGGCTCCCTCAGAACAAAGACGCCTATTATTTCGCTATAATCGTATAGAGAGCCGATATATTCTTTATCCGTGAGATTTCCATTCAGATCCCGGACCTCCTCCTCGATAGGCTTTCGCAAACTCTAGACATTGAGCGAAGCTCTCCTACCATTGAAAGGAGAACCTCGCTACAAAGAAAGATGCCGGGGTTTCCGTGATATAATATAAAAATTTTTCCAACCGCATCCTCCGGCTTTGACCGTTACTCGCTTGTCGCGATGAAACATTAAGTGTTACCGCCGACCACACCTAACAAGAAAGCAAAGATAGGATCGAAAGGCACCAAGTCCGCAGTGTTAGAACTTCGCTTGACATGTTTTGAAGCTCTTGACCAACGCGGTGCACATGATCATTGGAGCGAGAAGTCAGGTGTCATATTAGCTCTAAAGTATTTCATAATAAAAATGCGGACACACGCCATAAACCGGTTTACACCCATAGGATAAAACTTTTTAAATTGCTCCGGCCAGTGGTCGCCGTCAGCGAAGTTTCTTCTCTTCTTCGATTAAATTTCAAAGCACGGAATCCTAGCTACCGCTCGGCCCATGTCGAAAGCGATGATGTCGCATTGTGTCTCGCCGATGACGGCGGAGTTGTGGATGCGGGATGGGATCTCTACATTGAATGATGGCAATTTTATTTTAAATGGTTTGATTTTCTTAGACGGGAGGATCAACAGTGTGCCGCATAATCATCTTTGGGCGCCGTGGGATCGGACAACGCAGATGCAAAGGCGATTAACAGTGTAATGGGATCTTCGAGCTCAACAGGAACTTAGGAGCGCATGATTCGCCGTAGCTAATGGGATCACGGTCCTTTCTTTGTCAGTCACTGCAACCGCTTGGTATCCATCCTCTGCGGGTATCTTGTTATCTCTTCCGGCCTTGATAGCACAGATCTGAGGTTTTTGTTGGAGGCTGTTTATTTCTCGCGATTTACCAAGCCTACCAAGATATCCCGCTTCCTTTAATACCGACAAATACGAATCATAGGAAGGAGGGTCCAGCCAAAACCCCTTTGCGCTTAGTTGGTGCCCCTTTACCACCGAAGGTTTGTTCGCCTTGCTTGCAAGCATCATATTCGGTCATAGCTTTGCCAGCAGAAATGTATTCAACAAATGCCAACTGCTGGTGTCCTCCACGCCGCAGATAAGGGCGCCCCGACGCTGTTCTTCGGCCCTTCCCACATGGCTATGACGATACCTATTTGTTCGTAAGATTCAATATCCTTGCCATTCCTTATAAATAGGCATAAATCCTTTCTTCGATCACCCTTTGTCACCGCAGATAGCCCGCACAATTTCTATGCACCACTTACGGGTAGGGCCAGAGTTACTATGCGAATGGGCTCCACGCTAGCCACGGACAACCCGTGAGCCGCGTAAAAAGGTATCAACAAAAATATTTGGAGGCATAGACAACCTAAGAGATAAAGAAAATCACGCGCCGAGCATTCCAAGCACTTGGAGTTAGGCGCTTGATACTATTGACAAAACAAATTTAATCGTGAACATTATTGACGGTTCTTCTACAAGGAAGCGGCCGTCATTTTGTTCAAGAGCCATAAACCATAAAGTACTAAAAAGGGCGGCAACCTAACCATTTAGAACTAAACAAAAGCGCTATGGCGCTTCTTACAAGCACACACAGTTATTACCTACACCTCGAAATTGTTAGGAGATCACTACCGATCCTTCAACAAGGCCCTGTACTAAATTTGTGGCAAAGCGGGTCGCGATCGTGTCGAAGCGTGGCCGAGCCTAAAACTATGTAATGGAGTGCTCGACTCAAAGATCGCTAAAAAGAAAGCGCGAAAATACCTTGTTGAGGGCAAGTCGGCGAAATATGATGGCTACCGATTCCTCGACGACGCTACGGATTCCCACGAGGGCGCTACTGAAAGTTTCGCCAGAGAATTTTAGAGAGTGAATATAAATAGAAGTGAATTTTGCGACGGCGCTGAATTAATTACTTCGGCAAAGAACGACGCCATGAACATTAATGACCTGCGATAATGAACCAGATTAATGACCGACGGCTGCAGATATCGACGACGGCCGCCATTAATGAGGCATTAATGAACCATATTAATGACCGATGGGGCTTATTAATGACCTGACGGCCGCGGAACATTGTGGGTAAATTAGTGAATGGGATTGACAAATCGACGGGCTAATATTGGGGTATTAATGACTCCATTAACATCCGCATTAATGATTCACGGGATTTATGTCCGGACTTTAATTTTACGCTACGTAAGGACAGATAAAATTGACGGTTCCGGGCCTCGATGTTTTATGTCGAATGTAAATAACGCCAAGGTAATGTCGTGAACCATAATTACTCATGGAGGACGACATAATCGCGATTTCCTCGGATTCAAATTCATGCATTTTCGACTTTCATATTCATACACGCTTCCAAAGACATTATACGGGCCCCAGGACGATATCGCATCGCTCACACGCCGCACACGCCACCGACCGACGCGGTACGCCAACGGATAGCCGTAAGTAGCCCTAGGGGCAACTTTGCTAGAGTGTTCATATATTATTAATGTGCACATGTGCACATTAATGTGGGCACACCTTTCCATGTTGGCATATTTTGCCACCCTAGCCATTAAAGGCAAGTGGGGCCTTCCAATTATCCCACATGCCAAAATGGGTAATTGGAAACCCCAGCCTAAAACCCCATGTCTATTTAGGGTAGGAAAACCCTAGCTTGCTAGTTTTTCGGCCCTTAGGGTTTTAGAGCTCAGGTTTGGCACCCTGGAGCCAAACCGCCTCCCCAGACGCCCAAAGCCGAATTGCGCCCACGGGCCTCGAATTCGATCAGCCCAGCAGGATGGTTGAACTCAGTCGAGGAGCCACTCAAGGATCAGGTATTTGGTCAATTTAATAGCTTAAGACGCCTTCTAGTCATAGAATCGCAGGTTTAGACTATTAAGTTGCCCATAGCAGCTATTCAGATCTTAGATCTTGACACTAACTAAAGAACCTAACTCTATGATTAGATCTAGTCTTTAGTTCTTTCCGTGATGTATTTGGATGATGTATTTCTCAGGAACTCCTTGTATTGGGAAGGGGGTAGAGGCTCTAAAGCTTGTAGTTGATGCTTCTAGAGTAGCCTCTCTAGCACACCGTAGATCTCGCCCTGTGGTACAAGAGCCACACCCGGTTATGTGAAGGGGCCAGACCGGCCGAGAAGGAGGTTCATGTTCTCGACTCTTGAACGATCCCTCGGTGTAAAAGCCTACCGGGGATCATTGTGACTAGGCCTAATGGCTTACCACCGAAAGCGGGTAAGGCATGGGCTCGACACCCGTGAAGTGGTGTACACTTTCCGCACTTCAATGAATCACCGGGGCCCTCTAGTCACCTTTGAGTCGATGTAGATCTCTCGAGGAGATCCCTACCTGCCCCATCTGGATGGACTGGGATGATGACCTTTCTCAGAATAGCCCATACCTTCGCTATGCACCCGGGAGGCTACAGTGGACCCCCTATGCACTTTTCAGCCTCCACCGTAGTGTGTGCAATGGGAGGCCCAAGATGGAGTGGACAACCCTATGCCATGTTCTTATGCCAGCCAAAATCCATTGCCATGAATTACATGCAAAATGAATCCTGGAGGCCCAAACCGTTAAGCCGCCGTTCCTTGAGTCCGAGCCTTGGGTAGGATTCCCTATGTGATGTCAGCTGATCATTGTCTATGCAGATAAAGTTGATATACCACCCTTCCGTGGATGGAGGATTTCGTTGTGTACCGACATGTATATTTACGCCTTAGCCTAGGTAGGCCCTCGAGGGAGATAGAATGACACCTTCACTCTTCCCACTGACTCGTTTCGGGTGCAGTGATACATGGAGGGCCTCAGACGCTGATGGAGCTGGTGGGAAGAACTCCGGTTTGTGTACCTGCGGAGAGCACCGTCAGATACTTAGTAGGGGACGCCACAAAGGGTATCGTGAGCAATGTTCTTGGAGACCAAGACCAAAAGCACCGAATTATGCTCCCAGTAGTACTAACTTGATAGGATCCTCAAGCTTCAAAAGTGGGGAAATTTTTTTCATCTTAGTAGTTTATGCTAAGTTAGTAACAATTAAGTGAATTGGAATCTAACAAGATTAAAAAGAATGAGCCAAAATTTTCCAGGAGGGTGGTCTCACCGCTACCGGTCGCAGTAACTAAATTTTAGTTTTGAAGCGAGGCGCAAGCTGTGAGACATCGAGCCAAGAACACCAAAACATGATGAATTTGGGAAAAGTAACGGGTAAGGCTAGTTCTAAGGTAGGAATTAGTTAGAATAGCATGTTTTAATTACCCAAAACCCTAGAAATGGGAGGATCTTCACAAAATATACCGGTCGCAAAACCAAATTTTAGTTTTGAAGCGAGGCGCTAAGTCGAGACCAATAGGTAGAAAAATCTGAAATAAGTATAAGTTTTAACTAAGTTGGTGCCTTAGCATGTTAAATGGAGCAACTTGAGTTTTGACCTAAAATTCCCCAAGCTATAAATAGATGTAGAACCCCTCATTTTTTCGCCCCAAATCTAGAAATCCGCTTCTTCCCAATTTAGGCGATCTTTGGGCCATCCGATCCACGATCCGTAGCATGGCCCGAACCAAACGATCAAGAAGGAAGCGCCGCCCCAGCGAAACCACCAGCCAATCGGAGACGAGATCATTCGAAGATGCTTCGTGAGGAGGCTCGCGAGGGGGTCATTCGCCTTCTGACGAGGAGCAGATTACACATCCGAAATGATCGATGTCTTCAATCAGCAGCGCGAGCAGACGAGGCCACATCACCGACCTCCATGGACGAGGAGACGAGGGAGGTGTATGAAGAAATAGAGCGGAGATCCGCAGCAGTGAACGAGCAGAAGACCATCTGCTGGCTACTGAGATCCTCGAAAGGTGATGAGCAGTGATGTGTCCGGAGCCAGCAGAGGTAGCACCTTAGAAGGTTCATCGAAGCACGAAATAGAAAAGAGAAAGGAAGACAAAAAGAGGAAAAGGGAGGAGGAGAAACGTATGCGTAAGAGAAAAAGAAGGCGAAAGGGAAGTTCGTGGCTGGCATAAGGAGAACGGCGGATCGCCCGGAAAAGGAAAAGCCCGAACCCCAAGATCGCCATCAAGGAGCCGCAACCCGATGAACCTCCAACCCTCCGACGACTCTTCCGATGAAGATTTTAACCCCAATGCCGCAGGGAGCTCTTCTAAGCACCCAGCGACGAAAGCGTGAAGTACCCTCGAAAGCCAAGACCGAAAGCAAAACCAAAGAAGATCGAAAGCGCGCGAACCCCGAGTAATACCCAGAGATGGGATAGAAAGAAGCAACCACGACCGCCCGAAGCCTACGCCGCCGATGTGGTGAAGATTTATGAGAGGAAGATGAGGGAGCACCAAGCATATATGAAGAAGTGGGAGGCCTACAAAGAAATACTATGAAGAAAAACAGAGTTGCATTCGCCGAGGGAGGGCCACCAACGGCAAAGACCCTAAAGCCGCCACCACCGGGCCCAAGGTTCCCAAGCCACCACCCAAGAAGAAAGCCGACAGGGAAGGAGGTGGAGAGGAGAGCCTAAGGGAGATTAGGACACTTCCGCAAACAAGCAGCCTACGGCCCTAATTCCCCGCCCCCCCTTCTGGCCGGTGCTGAAGTGATGCAGCTCTACTGTAACGCACTTTAGAGTCACGGACGAGGGCGTACCGGCAATGCAAGAGGCTACCGAGGCAAAGATAGTGCAACATTTTGAGGATTCAACAAATTTTGCACCGCTCACGCCAAGCGGGTAACTCCTAATAATGGGAAGACATGAGTCTTATGAAATGTATAAAGGGAGAACGTTTAGAACTTGTTTTGTAAATAATTAAAATTTTTGTAATATAGAGCAATTTTGTGTACCTTGATTACATAAACTTGATTAATTAGAGTAAATTAATAAGTTTTAGCTTTTATTTCAGTGAAATAGGACATTTGGTAAGCCGAAAAGACATGATGTCTCACACCGCTACCGGGTCGCAAAAACTAAAAGTTAGTTTTGAAGCGAGGCAAGTCGAGACTCGCCCAAACTTGACCAAAACAGCCCAAATCGACCAAATAAGGGGTCAATTCTCACCTGATTTGATGAGCCCATCACCCTTACACCATTAGTTTACCAAAATTAGACACCTTTTGATCGAATGACCGATGTCTCACGCCCGCTACCGGTCAAAGAACTAAAAAGTTAGTTTTGAAGCGAGGCTAAGCCGGAGACCTCTTACCATTTCTTCACCAGACTTGTCAAAGTCACCTTCAACCTATTGCATAGCATCTTTTAGGTAATCTAGCCTTGTTCAAGCATCTCACATAGTCCTCAAACTCCCATTTTGACCTCGATAGGCTAGAATTACCTAATCCTAGGAAATTTTCAAGTCATCCAAAATTAGGGTTTTCCCCTTTCTATAAATAGGACCCCCATTTCGGATAGCACCCTACAAATCTGCCCCGCCCCCAGCTAGCCGATTAACTCGAGGCGCCTTTGCAACCGCTTTGTTACCTCTTCCTCGCAATTAATCAATGACAACTTCGATTTCCATAGATGGGGCTGGGGCAAATACCATGCAGGTCGAGGGCCGACGTCGAACAAATCTTCCGTGATTCGTGAAGGAGGTAGATGTCCAAGCAACCTTGCACGCACCCCTCGCCTTTTAGTAGAGTCTTGACTGAGTTCCAAGCTAGGGTAGAACCAAATAGTGCAAACCCCCTTGTGTAGGCTATTTTGTTCCTAGACACCCTCGGAAAAGATTAGACGATCCCTAACATCGCCAAATACCTCACAAACAAGGCGCGACCGCACACTCGAGCCAATGGTCCTAATCACACCGACTGGCACTTCTTCAACACCGCCTTGGCAATCTTTCTCACCCAATCCGGTGTCGGTAGAACACCAGGGAAACCTCCATTCCCCATGGACGGGACCCATTAGCCATAAAGCTGGTAACAATGGCTCACGCATGAACAGGAGCAGAAGGGAAGGAAGAAGACCTCGATGAACATGAATCCAAGAAGAGGAAGACTATGTCGCAGCCTGCTGAAATTCTTGAAGTGGGAGGAGCCGGGCAACAAGCGTAGCAAGAGTGGCAAGACTGAAAAGAAGCCTGGCAGACTCTCTAGGTCGCCACACCCTTGGATTAGCATCACAAGCCCAGCTCCCATCATTGTCGAGGGGAGGAGTTTCTGCTCCTAAGCGACATTCAAACCTCCTTCGAGTGCGGTGGAAAGGGAGTACCGACCAAGAGTTGCCGCACCAACCTCGAACGGACTTGGACGACTCATCGGGCCCCGGGGAACTACCCCTCCAAGTAAGGGAAGCCGACTACATTTGGAGAGTTTACCTCCACATCCAAGCCTACAAAGAACATCAGTGACAGGAGGCATAAGGCTTTAGAACAAGCACGACGGAGGAAGAGTTCTCTTGCTCTCAGAACAGATGGGATCCGCTGGTGCGACTCAAATATCCAACGGGAGTTTGCCCGCGACCTCTCCCCGGAGGACAAAGCGGAATTCGACCTCGTGGAGGGCTTCATGAATAGTCGAGACTACAGAGCTTCACCACTGCAGTGCTGAGCGACCCCGTATGCATACAAGGTCGGATACCGAAAGTGGTCGAGGACCCGTCTCAACGGTATTGCCAGTGTCGCTACGATCTTACCCCGCCATCGGCCGATGGATGGAAGAATAGCTTATCCACCGCAAGTTCACCCCCCCGAGGCGAAAGGAAGGAGTATCGCTACTGATTGCACCTCGATTCGCCCATGCCAGTTGCCCCCATACCGGTATGCAATCCCCGGGTGAAGAGAGCGCAGAAGACTCGACGCCTTTCGACCGCCATACCTTACAAAGTGGGTAAGATCCAAGTGATAGCAAATTTTATACCTCCCACCACCGCTAATAGAAGATTTGGCAAGAGCATTACAGGTGGATCTCCACTAATGTCTTAGGAACTTGGGCCATTCAAAGGGAACAAACAAGTGAAAAGTTCCCGGAGGATAATCCATCTTAATGGGCCAAGAAGCAGGAATGATTAGCAAAAGAGTTGTAATTTTTGTATTAGCGTAATATAAAATATAAATATATATTTTTTTGCACTATAAATGTTTTGTTGATATATTTTGTGTCCCCAACCATGCCAACAAACATAAATAATGCAAGAAAACAAGGAAAACTAACCATATAGCTATGGAACCACTTGTGTATGCAAAAGAGGCCTAAGCGCAGAGAACGGCAACCTGGAACTTATAGAGGAACAGAGTCCGCCTGTGCCACGCCCCCAAAGGATCCCGCTTGAAGAATTTGGACAAATGACCCCGTGAAGAAGAAATATCGCAAATGAGGATGGACTTAACGATAAAGGCCTTTGCTAGCCGCTACAAGAGCAGCGTTCGGGGTAACGGCCAACCCCGCAAGCAGCACCGAGAACAGAGACAAGAAGAGGAGCAAGAGGAGGAAGGTCCCCGAAACGTACCTGACGACCAAGCCTCGATCTCGGGACCCATTCCTCGGGAGGGAAGAAGAAGGGCGTAACCAAGTCCGGAAAGCATCAAAAGGCGTGGAACACCACCGACGACAAAGGGACAGCCAAGCAAGAACCCTCGACTACCGTAAGAAAGTAACCCCGTGATTGGGAAACGCGGCTGAGTCCAGAAGCTCGGCAATTCTGGCGAACGCAGTCGCATGGAGCGAGGCTTGGCTTCGACGAGATGAGCTAATACCGCAATGCCTATGGTATGAAGGATAAGGATAGCGCGGTGGCAACAAATAACCCTCAAGGGAGCAAAGACGATTTTGGGAAGGGCTATGCCAAGGCTCATGGCTTTGCCAGGATGCTTGCGGTGTTCAAGAAGTTTGCTAAAGCCTTCAAGCGCCCATTACGCCCAAGAGAGCACAAAGTCCAAAGATGATGCAAAGAAGCTTACAAAAGTGCTGCGAAGGCAACAAGTCGGGATTAAATACACCTGAGGAATTCATGAGGCTAAGGTTGTATGTGCAAAGTTAGGGGAGAAGCATGGGAAAGCTACATTGAAGGTCCCGAATGAGGAGATCCGCAAGCTTGTAAGGGCAATAACAAACCCTAGAATGATAAGAAGCGAGTCCAAGGCAATAAGCTTGCAAGGAACAGACCTCATTGAAATAGGGCAAAGGGCAGCAAGATACCAAGATAAAGGCAAGGCAAAGCGCTTTTTAGCCCGAGGACAGCCCAAATCTGTGACTAGCTAGAGCCCTATAGTGGCAATCAAGGGAAGCAAAGCAGGAGAAGAAGCAGTGTCCTTCAAAGACAAACAACAGAAGGGTCAAACTACTCCAGCAAAGTATCCTTTCTCAGCCATGCCCAAGGAAAAGAGGCACAGGAGTGCATAGAAAAGCGCCTTTGCTTCGTGTGTTTACCAAAGTTATAGACAAACAACCCGCCCATATGTCATGAGTGCAGCGCCAGCAGAGTCGGGAGATTGGGACACTCATTCGACGACGACGCGAGGAGGCCCGCTGACTACATTCAGGGTGTGAGTGTCATATCTTTGCCGTAATAGATACAGAAAGCAAAGGGTAGGAGCCAAGAGGTAAAGTAATTTCCACAGGGGAAAGGCCAAGGCCAAGTCATTTATAGTCCGATAGATTCGAAGTAGCCATAACTTTGATCCCTAGAATGGTTCAAAATGTTGAAGTTGAAACCATTAAAGTCGTGCCAAGGCCCGTTGTCTTAGCAAGTGGAGAGCAAGAAG
This sequence comes from Isoetes taiwanensis, assembly GCA_021234155.1. Lineage (NCBI taxonomy): Eukaryota > Viridiplantae > Streptophyta > Lycopodiopsida > Isoetales > Isoetaceae > Isoetes > Isoetes taiwanensis. The sequence goes on from JAJEKV010000043.1 coordinate 3,999,634, forward strand.
GCATTTCAGTAAAAGAATCAACTTTTGACATCGATTTGCCGGATTAAGATCCGGATGGGGGCAGAAGTAATGGGCACTCAAGAATACGACTTGATAATAGGTATGGAGTACCTTGGACCAAAGGGGCCATTATTGATTGTGGAAAGCGGGAAGGTGACCTTCCCAACACCCGACGGCAAGATCATTGAGATAATAATAAAGAAGTTGTTCCCATCATGCAAGTGTATGTCTTCTAAACGACTATTCAAGTGCATCAAGAGGAGCAAGTGGCATACATCTTCAAGCTTGAGATTAGTGAGCCTAATTGGAAGGAAGCAAAGAAGACAAGATGCTCAAAGAAGTTGTCAAGCAAATAGCTTATATCGGGGTTCAAGTCGATGAGATAGCACCTCGAACCAGAAAAAAATTAACAAAAAGCCAACAAGCAAGGCTCCATATAGAATGACAACGCAGGAGTTGCCTGAGCCGAAGAAGCAAGCCAGAGAGGAGCCGACCTAGGGTTTCATTAGACCTAGTGTCTCGCCGCTTGGAGCCCATTCTTTTGTCAAGAAGAAGGATGGATCTTTGAGGATGTGCATAGACTATAGACAGCTTGAATAAGCACACCATTAAGAACAAGTATGCGCCCAAGATCGCATCGACTTGATGGATCGCCTTCAAGGAGCAAAGATCTTCTCCAAAATCGACTTAAGGTCGTTATCATTAGATACCTGATAAAAGGAGGAAGATATCCACAAGACCGCCTTCGTGACGCTTGCATGGGCATTATGAGTTCACTGGTGAATGCCTTTCGTTTATCAAATGCCCCCCGCAACGCGCTCATGAGGCTCATGAACGATATCTTCGTGGAGTTCCGACACCTTTGTGATTGTTTTGATGACATTTTGGTGTATAGCGCATCCCTTTGAAGAGCACCTGCAACACTTGAGAAGGGTGCTAGAGAAGTTGAAGAGGCACCGGGGCCAGACGCTGTTGTCGGCGCCACTTTCAATGTAGAAGGTGGAATACCTTGGTCATGTGATCTCGCCATAGGCATCTCGATTTTACCCCCCAAGATTGAAGCAGTTGATTCAAAGGGCCTACAACAAGAATGTGCACGAGGTCGAAGTTTTCTGCCAGCAGTGGTACTACAGAAGTTCGTGAAGAACTTTTGCTAAGATAGCAGCGGTCTGCTAACGCACTGACGAAAAGGCAGAATGTGAAAGATTGGGTAGAGCATTGGCACAAGAAAGCCCAAAAGGGGTTTGAATTGTTGAAAAGAAGCTCCTCGACGACAGCCTCGCCTTGACCTTACCGACCCGAGAAAGATAAGCTTGTAGCAACAGATGCAGTAAGATAGCTACAAAAGTGCAAGTTTATGCAAGAAGAGCGTGTGGTAGCGTATGATTCCGTGAAGATGAACGACGCCGGTAGACGCGCAACCCAACGCACGAATCGAATTGCTTGCGGTTGTCGAAAGCATTAAGAATATGGAGGCACTATCTCTTGGGAAGGAAGTTCCAATCTGATACCGACCATTCATCCTCCAATATGTATTCACGCAACCACACCTTTAATCCGAGGCAGTGGAGATGGATGGAGTTCCTAAAGAATATGACTTTGATATAGTCTACAAAGTCGGGGAAGCCTTAATGTGGTAGCGGGTGCGCTCAAGGCATCCCTCGACAACTAGAGTGCATTGTAACGCAATTTCGACGCCTCCAAATACTTTGGTAAGAAGATTGAAGAGTCCTTGCCAATGGATGTAGATTTCGTAGAAAGATGGGCAAAGCCTCTAAGGAGGCTAGAATGTGAGAAAGAGCGGAAGCCTTCAAGCATTTTAAGAAGGAGGGCAACCTATTATATCATAGGACAAGGTTAAAAGTACTCGAGAGTCACCGTGGGTAAGGAAATTGATCCTCCACGACACGACAATAACAGCCCAATAGCTGGCCATGCGCGGATTCATGAAAACATATTTCAAAGCACGCCAGCTGTTTGGCTATTGGCCAGAATGAAGAAGCAGTAGTCGCTATATCAAGGAATGTCACCATGCCGCCAGACGGCGCGAGCAACTGAATTCCAGGGCTAGAGCCATTAGCGGTGCCAAAATGCCAAATGGGAGGTAATCAGCATGGATTTCATCACAGACCCCAAGAATGCAAGAGGCAAGGATGCCTTTGATGGTAGTGGTCCATAAGTTGTCGAAGATGGCACATTTTGTGCCTTTGCAGACTACGATACAGCCTATGGATACAAAGAAAGTTTCACCAAAGAGATCTTCGTGATTCATGGCATGCCAAGGGAGATTATTCCCATGTGATCCAAAGTTCATGAGTGCATTTTGGCAAGACCTTCTTGGTACGATTCGAGACCAAGCTATCCATGAGCACGGCCATCATCCCTCGACGGATGGCCGCACTGAGAGGACCAACAGATCTTAGAAGACATGCTACTAAACTATGTCCGAATAAGCAAAGTATGTGGAAGAATTTATTCACTTGGTGGAGTTTGCATACAATAGCACCAAGGTGAATCATCCCAAATGTCGCCATTTATGATCAATTATGGCTATCGCTTTTAACCCGCATTACTTGGCACAACCGCGTCAAAGTAGAAGTTTCACAGCAGATGTTGATTGGCTATGCGCCACTGTGGAAGAAGTTCGAGGTTATCCGCTAGCAGCAAGAAAGTCGTCAAGAGCATCGCCGATAAGCATTCGAACAACGAGAGTTCAAAGTTGAGATGATGTATGGCTCAAGATCAAGGTGAAGCAGGCAAAGCTCATGATTGGCAATGCAAGAAGCTTGCTCCAAGGTGGGCTGGACCTTCGCAATAATCAAGAGAGTAGGTAATCAATCCCAAGTTGGAATTGCCAGACACCTAAAGATTCATAAGGTCTTCCACGTAAGTTTGTTGAAGAAGTGATACTCCAAATCCGCATTTAAGTTTTGACACGCCAACGCTGTTGGAAATGACGGAGGAGCAAAATTGAAATAGTTCCGTAAATGATTCTTGATAAAGCCAAGAAGACAAGGAGGTCTCTGAGTTCCTCCAATACTTGGTCATGGAAACACTTGCCGCTGGAAGACGCGATATGGGTACTTAAGAAGGATTTTAGTGAAGCAGCACCCACGGGCCATGGAGCAATGGGACGGCAAGGTCATCTCCGAAGAAATCGGCCTACATGTCGATCCCAGGTAGGTTAATTTGTGTAGTTAGGATTAATCTACGCATGCAACCTATGCTTGGTATGGGTCGATGCGTTGTTACCGGCGATGAGACCACTACGGTGATCTCTAGGGCGGGTGTAATGTCAATGTAGGCATGACCGCTGCTTCCTGGGCGAAAGTGGAACGATTAGAAAGCCTACGCCCCACGGAAGTAGACTAATTCTAGAGAAAGGAGGTCATTAAGAATGCATTGATAGGGGGAAAGCACCTTTAGCCCCATATATGCTTTGATAGGGAGGAATCTATCCTTCACGCCCCACGCCGAGAAGGATATCCTCCACGCCGGGCAACTAGAGGTGTAGGCACGAGCGTGATATAGGCATAAGGCGCCTCCACGGCCATTATGGAAGATTCATCCTCTTCCTACGCTGAGATTAGCCATGCATTCATGTAGATAGGTGGGTGGTCACCATATAACCAAAAATTTATTAAATAATTAAAACAGATTTTTCAACGTAGTGTCGACCAGCCAAAAGAGAGCGCCCGAGGGCAAGGAGGTCGAATATTTAAGACTTGCAACACAAATTTTGTTGGAATGTGTTGCAAGGAAACGAAGAGTACCCCTGACATTAATTATAGATATAAAATGTCGAAATTTTGTCTAACTTAAAGATAGTGAATAACTCATAATGGTATTATGAAGTGATAAGTATTCCATAGTATAATGACGAATAATGTTCTAAAAAATATTGCCTTAGGGTAATCTTTGATAAATGTATAAGTATTATATTGTAGGCATCACGCTGAATGCAAAGCTGCAGTGTTAGGAAGATCCCAAGGTGGGAGAGATCTTACGATGTCGCGGACAAAGATCATTTCGTGGTGGGAGAATGTGACGTTTCCAAAGACAAGATACGGGTCCCGTGGATCGATATCGCATCGCATCGCCACGCTGCAGACACAATTGAATCCGACCGACGGTACGCCAACGGATAGCTGTGTAAGTAGCCCTAGGGCAAACTGCTAGAGGTGTTCATATATTATTAATGTGCACATGTGCACATTAATGTGGGCACACCTTCCATGTTGGCATATTTTGCCACTCCAGCCATTAAAGGCAGTGGGGCCTTCCAATTATCCCACATGCCAAAATGGGTAATTGGAAACCCTAGCCAAAACCCCATGTCTATTTAGGGTAGAAACCCTAGCTTAAGGTTTTCGGCCCTAGGGTTTTTAGAGCTCCTCGGCTTTGGCTGCCCCAGAGCCAAACCGCCCTCCCGTGCCAAGCCGCCTGCCCATCGCCTCCGACCTCGATGCCTCAAAGCAGATGGTTGAACTCAGTCGAGGAGCCACTCAAGGATCAGGTATTTGGTCAATTTAATAGCTTAAGACGCCTTCTAGTCATAGAATCAGTAGGTTTAGACTATTAAATTGCCCATAGTACCATTCTAGATCTTAGATCTTGACACTAACCAAAAGAACCTAAATCCTATGATTAGATCTAGTTCTTTAGTTCTTCTCCGTGGGATGTATTTGGATGATGTATTTCGGTGAACTCCTTTGTATTGGGAAGGGGTAGAGGCCCCCAAAGCTTGTGGTTGATGCTTCCTAGAGTAGCCTCTCTAGCACACCGATTCGGCCCCTGTACAAGAGCCACACCGTTGCGGTGAAGGCCGACCGGGTCGAGAAGGAGGTTCATGTTCGACTTTGAAATCCATCCCTCTCGGTGTGTAAAGCCTCACCGGATCATTGTGACTAGGGGGGCTCAATGGCTACCAATGAAAAGGGGTAAGGCATGGGCTCGGCACCCGGAAGTGGTGTACACTTTCCAAGGTTCACGAACACGCGCCCCTCTAGTCACCCTGGAGTCGCATGTGGATCTCCTGGGAGGGAGATCCCTACCGCCCCCACGGATCGATGATGACCCTGTGAATAGCCCTTCCGCTGCGCACCCGCGGGCTACGGGGCCAGTCCCGACACTTTTCAAATTACTCGCAAAGTGTGTTGTGGAGGGGCGATGGAGGACAAACCTATGCCATAGCCTCTTATGCCAGCCAACCATTGCCAGAATCGGGCCCCAATGAACTGGAGGCCTGTCACCGCTCCCTTGAGCTCCGAGCCTTTGGGTAGGATTCCCGGCGAGGCCGATCATTGTCTATGCAGATGTTGATATACTACTCCTTCCGGTGGATGGAGGATTATGTTAAAAATTTATTACGTATATTTACGCTTCCGCAGCCTAGGTAGGCCCGAGACAGAATGACACCTCTACTCTTCCCATCGGGACTCGCGACGGTGCAAGGATACGTGAGGGGTTCAGACGATGGAGTCGGGTGGGGGGGAAGAACCTGCTTTGTATACTGCGAGAGCACCGTGATACGGTAGGGGACGCCACAATACATTTTGAATTTGCATTCGTAACCCAAGAGAAAACTAATTCGCAGGCGCCATTCAATTTTTGTGGGCCCGCTATTCTATCAGGGCGCCATGGTTGTTTTCTCTCGCACCGTATGTGGGAGCAAAACTTCTTCGTAATTGCAAAGTTTTCGCCAATTTGAAGGGGTTCATCTAAATTTCCTATTTCGTATTTCCCTCGCTCATCTAATTTTTGTTTGCCACTACGCTGCATGTTTAGATGCCGCTTAGATGCATGTTCAGATGCATGTAGATGCATGTTCGGGGATGTATGTTAAGATGCCAAAGTTTGCATCTATTTGGTATCTCGTGGAGTTCTCTATTGAATCGAAATTAGTCCAAGCACACATTGGGTAGTTTTGCTAGTCCGATGCTAAACTTGGCTATATTAATCAGATTTTTGCCACAGCATCATTTGTTAAGGTGGCATTCATTTGATTTCTTTTTAAGGAGGATATTAGCATGATTCATTGATGTTTTATCCTCAAACAAAGAATTCAAAGGCTCGCCATTGTCACAACGCTTCACCTCACAAAAATCGGGTGGCGATCTTGTCAAGCCACTTCGCTTATTCGATCATCATCACAGCTTGCATGTTTAGATGCCTGCTTCAGGTATGTTTAGATGCTTGTTTCGCAGCATGTTTAGATGTATGTCCGCATGCATGTAGATGGCTGTTTGTGGGGTAGTTATGATGCCTAAATTTGCAAATATTTGATATGCATATCTCGTGGAGATCATTTGTTATCGGGCATTCATTTGGTTTCTTTTAGGAGGGATATTAGCATGATTCATTGATGTTTTATCCTCAAACAAAGAATTCAAAGGTCGACCATTGGTCACAACGTTTCACCATCAAAATCGCCATGTATGATCTTCCCAAGCACATTCAAGGTAATATGTACTCATCCTAATGCCCCCTGATGTTGTTCCGTACTTAAGATTTCGGTCCAACTAGATCGCGCCACGATTTATAACACTACTTTCTCATGTTATTGTTACAGACGGAGCTAAAGTGCATGTCATACAATGGCATTAAAGCGTCGGTGGGTAAAAGTACATGCCTTTTACTACTCATCAGCACTGCCCCTCGAGGGATTCGTCGCTAGAAAGTATATTTTCAATGGAGATCCGCTGTCTCTATCCTTTAACCCTAGATTGATACTGAAGATTCAGCAACATTTATTCTTTGGCCCAAGAATGACATCCTCGCACTCCGAATCACAGGCGATAATGCCATCACACCACTTTGACAAAGTTAAATGCATAAATTACAGCATTCAAGTTACTAAGATGCGTAGCCTCGGGAGGCATAAACCGACATGAAGGTAGTATTTCAAGAGAGGAACCCATGAGAAGACTTCAAGCTCGTTGTTGCATGAGTGTTGTGCGGGTGGAATAATTTTCAACAGATCCCAATCATGCGCTGCCGACATGAAGTTGGGAGTGTTATGCCCGGGTGTGACAATTATAGGTTGTAACCCAATGGAAGAACGCCTATGAGATGCCAGCTTGTCGGTGGTACTAAATCAGATGACTTCAGATGGCACAACGCAAGTTGCATGGGTGATAATGTTCCTATCTCCAAGCCTATTGCTGAGAGAAAACATCTCATGGAACCAAGCACCTCAAATTCAAGGAGGAAAACTGTTGAAGAAGGACTACAGAATGATCACCCCAACACGAAAGCTCGCCCGCCAAGCAAAAGGGTGCTAAAGGAAAAATCACCGCCAAGCGATTCGATTTCAAGTCGCCAATTTGTCGACAGAAGACAAGAAAAATTTTACAACGTGTGTGAGATCACGGGCCAGGACGCTCTATTGAATAATAATATGAAAAGCAAATTTATAACCAAATTTTCACTTATAACATGCTAATCTCTGCCCGCAGAATGGTCGTGCAGAAACCGGATGATAAACAACAACCAAGTATGCTTGAGCATGGCATACGTACCATGGTATACCACCGCTCTTTTACATTATACAAATGATAAATTGTTTATGGGCATAGGATAACAAACATGGAAAATACCTGGACCTGGGAAGAAAACCAGATCTCATAATTCTCGTCGGATTATATTAACTAAGTGTGCTGTAGATGAGAATGCAAGTAGGTCATGCCCCATAGATCCAAAGTAACCACAGTATAAGTGCGTGAGAACGGGTTTACTCACCCTCCGCCTTGACGAAAAGATATTCTTCATGAGGTTGACTAAGGTAATGGAGATGATCGAAGCATATATTCGCTGCCGTTTTGGAATGTATGGAAGGAGCACCACAAAGAGTTGGAATTAGCCAAAGGATTGCCCTCTAAATGTAATAGTCAGACATTGTAATAAAAGAGAAATTAGCCAAAGCGGACAAGAGATCCAAGAGAGAGAAGAGAGTCAGCATGGACAGGGAAGGCCTACACAGGATCGGCTGTGATGTCTTGCAAAAGCCTTTATTGGTCATGGAGAGCTTCTTACACCATTCTCCGTAGCATGCACTCACAATCATACACGACAAAATGGACCATTAAGATAATGTTGCCTAGACTTGAGAAGTTAGTCAAGTCGGTGTGGAGGGGAGAGAGCGCTTTGAAAGTAAGTTTGATCGGTGCACTCATGCATGGCCATGGCATAGGTGCCTTGGGGCATTTCTCACTTGACTTTTGAAAGATGACTCTAATTTTCATAATAGGGTCATTGAACCATACATTGAAACTATGGAGGATGCCTCTTTGGACAATCGGGTAATTTGAGGAGTCATCCTTCCTAATGCGAATGGGGTGCTACAATATTGAACACTACCGCTTTGAAGACCAAGAAGGTCAACAACACAGATCGCCAGGCCCCACTCAAAGACCACCGGTGTAGCATAAATGTACCACCCAGGATAGATTCTCGCTCGACCTAGCAACCTAACCAGACCAGAATTTAATCGACACAAATCTCTAAAAACCCTCAAAAACTAATGGGAGGATATTCACACCTACCACAAAAGAAGCCTCCACCATGTAGATTTGCCCCTTTCTAAAATCAAGGCTAACAAAAGGGTAATTTAGAAATATTAGTTATACACCGATGAATACTACCACCAAATCATATGAAAACCTAGAGAAACAAAGATAAAACACAAAAAACCCCTCACAGAATGCTAGATATTCAAGGATGTCATACATAATGCCATGCCCTCTCACGTTGTGTTCTCCAATCATTCAGATGCAATTGGGTCGCTTTGTTTGCGCTTTGGAGGATGCGCTCACACATGGAATGGGAGTGTGTGAGGTGAGGCTCGCTGAGGCCAAAGATATGCGAGCACATATGAACTTGGTAGGAGCCTTCTGATTAGAAGTTGAGGCGCATTGATGCGATGGCGAGGGCGACAATGCTTCGCTATAATAATTAGGTACCGAATTCATTTTTGTTTTCTTGCATTCTTTCTTTCGTGTGAATTCTATTTGTATATAGGTTTGTTGCATTGTGTGAAGACGAAAAATCTGAAAAAATATATGTGGAAAATGCCTATGTGTTTGGAAGAGAAAAAAGGGTGTTATGTGCTTGGAAAATGATTTGGATGTTTGATTGGTTTTCTTTGGTTGCATGAGAGAAAAGTACTTGGAAAAAATAAAATAAAAAAGGAGACAAAATGGTCAGATAAGCCCAAGGCATTTGCATGGGATTAGCCCTCGTGACTTTATAAAAGGTCGCTTGAGTCAAGCAAGAATGCGCAGTGGTTTGAATCTCCAACCTTCTTTGCTTGAATTATGGCTGATGATGAACTTTCTTGCTGTGCAAAGTCGCATGGAAGTGGGAATGATGGCACCGCTTTCAACCTCGATCTATAGCAGATGCACTTGATGGCCTTTTGACATGTTTCAAGTTTTTACGCAACCATTTTAGAACTGGATATGTGTGGCGGCCCTACTTTATGTGGGATTGCAAAGGGAATGAGCATGTTGAAAGGGTTTAGAGTCAACACTTATTTAGTTTGGTTCTCTATGGCTGTCAAATGCCCCAAAGAAATAGGGCCACCTAGCGCTTGACCCCAACCCTTGCTTATGTACACATGGCATGGCTTCTAGAGGAATATGTGCTAAAGAATAAGCCCCACCATCCAACGCTAGGGAATGGCTAGAGTTCCATCAGCAATATCTAAACTAACCTCGTTGTTATCTTCTGTTCCGCTTTGTCTAGAAAAGAAGTGCAAGAGCGAGCAACCATGGAAAGGTAAATCATGGTTATCTTTAGTACCGCTTTGTCTAGAAAAAGTGCAAGAGCGAGCAACCATAAAAAGGTAAATCATGGTTATCTTCAATCCCGCTTGTCTAAAACAAAATGCAAGAGCCAGTAATCATGGAAAGGGAATATGGGGTAAACATTGTTGTCCATGTAGCAAAAATGTGAGGAAAAAGGAGATGCTTTAACAACCCTCAATTATGTAGTGGTGGAATTTTCGAGAAATAATTCCTAAAAATTTCCAGAAGTTCAAAAAATTCTTTATGATCTAGGTGGATTTCCCAAGGGTTGAAGCTTAACATTTGAAAATTCTTAATTATCGCACCCTTGAAGAAACGGCGTATTTAAAAAGATGAATAATACTAACATCTATTTCGCGGAGACAATAATAGTACCGACATTCGCTTATTCCAATACCATAGATGTGAAATGGTTCATGGATATTTTTTCTCTCAAAAATTCCTCAAGGACCTAGTTGGGCCTCAAGGGCTGAAATTTTGACTTGCTCATAGCCACCTCAATTTTTTTTAAATATTCACATGAAATTTGAAAGATAAACGACGAGTAGGGGTAAAAGCATGGTTAATACGTAACTGAACGAAGTACAATTTAT